>JAEMWC010000588.1:207500-217500 GCA_016490735.1 Pachyseris speciosa | reverse complement strand
CTTATCGTCTAATGATGAAGAAGTAGCTTCTTCGCAAAAATCATATCAAATTCAAGACTGGAGTGCACAAATCATACCCTATTTCAGACCAAAATGGTCAAAATCGATACCCTATTTCAGAACAAAACGGCTAAAAAACCATACCCTTTGGGGCCGCACATATCTATATAGCCCATATAAGGCAGTACCCCCCCGGGGGGGGGTTTACGCAACCTCTTTCCCAATTATTTCCAAAGGAAAAGCCTTGGAAACGAGGTTGGCGGCTTACTTTTCAGATTCCGCACCTGGAGAAACGCGTAATAGGGGAGGCCCTTCAGGAAAATTTAAGGCTGTCTGTGGCTGTGAGACGTTTTGCCATGGCTTTAGAAATGTTCCCGTCCATGCCTCCACTTTCCCAAGCCCTCCTCCTGGAAATCGTCAGTGTCCTAAAAACTGAGGCAAGGAAAAGCTGGGAAGAATTCAAGAATGTGTGTTAAACCACAGGTGTTTTGTTTATTTCGTTATACATGTACCGCACGAGATAAAACGTTCTAAGGTAAGGATTTGGCAATTTAGTTTTTATGAGGTATGCGATTTTTAGAATTTACATAGATTTGATACTTCAGAAGGGGGAGGGTGTGGAAGTACTTTTTCGTCACCGAGGGCACGTTATCTATTTTCCCAGCTTTTTCTTGTTGGATTTCGCAGTTTAAGTGACTTTGTTTTCTTTCCTTTCCTTTTTTTTTTTTGAGGGTATATCTAAAGCATTTTGCAAAAGCCTCTTAGAATTAAAACCGAAACCGAAACTGAAATTATGAACCTTAACAACAAGCGTGATGAAAAATAGTTAATTGATTGGTTTAGCTGAGCATTTCCTGCCACAAAACACACTGAAAACAGGTCATTTTCTCTGTTCCATATTTGGGTTTTCACTGCCAGTAAATTGTTCGTCTTTTAGAGACGGGTGAAACAAATTTCTATTACTTGTCGAAAGCGTTTTTAAACATCAAACGAAAAGCGCTCTATTTCGTACTTTTGTGGGAACATCTGTTCTTCCCGACACAGGAACGGTGCTCGGTGGACACAGAGATTTTATTTATTTATTACAATTTATGGCATACAAAAGGAAAAAAAGCCAAGGGATGAAATGCAAAAGAGTCGGAACCCCATATTGAAGCAGATCACCAATGGTACTAGAATGATAATGATACGGATTAAATTATGGAGGTAATAAATTATGGTGATAAGTGTTAGATAATTGTTATTATAACAATAATAATAGTCAGCGAGACTATTGGAGAGACTAATAGAGAGACTATGAGACTAATAGAGACTAAATGAAACGATGAGACTAAATTACTAATTCATAAAATACTAATTACTGTTTCGGCGCGAAGGCGACCGAAGCAGAACTTAAACTTCGTCAGCATTGTATTTTACGTATTTATTTATTTTTTTTAAGAACAAGAAATATACGAGTGAGGACAAGCGTACAAAATGGAAAAAAGTGAAAGGAAAATAAAGGCAACGAAAAGGCTTACCAATGCTGACATGAGGGGAAACACAGTGTGAATGAATTTGAAAAAGGTATGAGAACGAATATAACTGATGAAGAGAAGCTAAATGGCGTGCTGAAAGCGAATACTAAAGCGAATACTAACTTCATGCCAACATGCAAAGGGCAATTAACGACTGAAAAAACACGACAAATACAATTACGCAAAAAGCCGTAACAATTACTAAACACTAATTCATAAAAACTTTCTGAGGCTTTAAAAGATCACAAAAAACTAGCGAACATGTCTTCAAACGATACCCCAACATACCGGACGTTGGTCTTGCTTGAAACACGCAAGCGCGGGTGTAAACTCCCACCCGCGAGGACACGCAACGCGTGGGAAACAATTTCGTGCGCGCTCGGAGACAAACAAGGGGCTACTCGTAGATACGACTCAAGGCTTTGCCACGTCACTATTCCGCCTACGTTTCTATGTTCCCTACTAGCACAGGCCTCTTTTCTTTGGTATTTAGCGTGCGTAAGAAAAGAATACTAGGAAAAGAGGCCTCTGCTAGCAGGGAAGTTTCTATGCCACTAGTTGGGATAATTTTCATTTCATCTTTGTTGATCATTTGATTTACATGTATAGAACCAATGTAAACATGGCTGCCTTTAAATTATTCTTTTGCTCGTTCTCAAAATAGCCTCACTGGTCTCGTTTTTGAGATCGAAATTCTAAAGAATTTGCTGTCCCGAACGAGGTTAACACAAAAGAATAATTAAAGGAGCCATTTTTGCATAGGGTCTATAATCTTACCGTATGTTTGTTCACTGTCAGGGAGTTAACAGTTTATTACTGGGTCAAAATGACAACAACAACAAAAAAAGAAACAGTTGCCAAGTTACTTACACTTTAATTCTAACAATTAAATCCAATATCTTAGTAGCAAAATACATCAGCTCCCTTAGTTAAAATATATTATTTAAAACCTCTTTTAAGCATCACTGCAGGAAATATAGTGAATGATTTCTACCGATTTGCAAATGACAATTGACAACTTTTTTTCACCAAGGACAAAAATGTCAAAGTGAAGCAATTATCTCCTCAATAAACGAGCATCAGGAGCATCAGACTTACACTCTTGATGAAATGATCATTTTAAACATTATAAATATCCAGTTAAAAACAATAGACTTTAAACCCATAAAAAAAAATATTTTGGGTTAAACAGAAAACATACAATGTGTCACCTTATTCGTCCCACAAAATAGAACGATGTCAATTAAGCTTGCCTAAGTCGAAGCTTCATTTTTATACTTGATCCCATGATCATTTTGTGAACCTGTTAGACAATGTGTAATGTCATGACTAAGGATATTCCCAGGGAAATTATTTTTAAAAATTGCTTTTTCTTGGATGAAAATTCCAAATGGCCTTGAATGCTTAAACAAATCAACAAGCTGTTTAGCTAGTGACGCGACTGGTGACACTTGCTCTGTGTCAATTGAAACTGCTCATCATTCTTTCCTCCTTTAAACCTCCACATCAACATACAGATTCTCCTCAATAATCAGCTTACCGTACATTTCATGTGGTGCTAGGTAGAAGAAATTGAATAAATGTAAAATCAGTGGATTTCACTTCTGAGGATCTTTTTGCTTAATATTCTCATGTCCAATAAAGATCACTGTTGGTAGGTGCTTATTTCAGTATTTTGCATATTTCACTTAGGAGGCACTTATTTCAGGGAACATGCTTAATCAAGGGTTTTTAATCAGGGAAGTGTGATCGGCATGTGCACAATATTTAGCCTAAACAAGCTCTCCTTGGTTTTAGGGAGCCACAGGGTTCTGTAAAATTATTGTAGGGGTGATAATGATTGTTGAAAATTTAAAGAAGCCTTCAAAAGTCCTAGAATCTCTTTATGTTGATTTCATGTTCACCTCTAATGTGCACCATGCACCTGTTTGGTTGTGATTTACCTTAGTAGGCACTAGAACACATTGACAAAGTTGAACTTTGAAAAACAAAAACTGAGTTTTGGCATAAAAAATGTGCCATTAAAATAATTTAATACAATTTCTGTTTCTATATAAACATACTTAAATATCTGAAATCATGAGTTTGAAAATCAATTAATCTACACACGTATTTCAGTGACTGGAACAATCAGAGTAGAGGTGTTAATCAAAACAACAAGTGGGTGCAATACAAGAAAGAAAAATGTAATGCTCCATAATGGGAAACTAAATTGCTCCACTAATGCATCTTAGACTACTGAGAAAAAGTGCTGTATTGTTCTAGAAAATATCCTTATTACCCGACTACAGACAATAATTTGGTTGTAATAAATGAAAAATCCCAAGTTTGTTAACCTATGTCACAGTGCCCTAACATCAACAGAAACCAACAAGCTAGAAAGATTTTGAATTACTATAACATTGTAAAATTCAGCACAAAATTATTTAAAGTGCAACTATTAAGCTCCAAAATATTCTTTTTGCTAAAATAAACCTTTGCACCGGTTTGAAACAAACTGCACCTTTTTCATCCAAATCTTGACTTTTTAAATGCTGTAAAAGTTATGAAATCTAGCCATCATCTGTGATGCGACTGAGCTACATATAGCATCAGGGCTTATTCCGGATTTGATTTGTGTTGTGGCAATAATAAGTCTTTATAAACATGCATGCAACAACATCCCTTCTGACTCGGTTGTGTACCAAATGATGCTTAGTTTATCGTAAGTTTTGAAGCCCATAAAAAAAGTCCAAAACTGGAAATAAAGGCTCAATGTTTTGGAATAGGTGCAACATTTTATATTAGCGGAAAAAAATATTTGGGGTTACCGGTATACAATAACATACTCATGAAACAGACCTAGCAGTACAAGGTTAAAGTGTGCAAGTGTGTATGTTATTTATGGAACACTTTTCTAAAAGTTAACCAGTTAATGGCAGTGTTCATAGATGTCTATGACTTTGTTCAACTTCCATCCAAAGGCAAAATATCCAAAGCCGGCACCCAGAGCCACAGCAAGGCACAGCCATACATTGTACGTCATAAAGATCAACATCAGGAAGTAACTGACTGTGACCTGGATAATGTGCAGGAAGGTTTGCAGGAAGTGATGCCAGTTGCACAGTTGCGATCTAGGAACAAATTCACAACTTTTTTACATTCAATGTCACTGTGCACAGAACATGGTAAGGACAAAGAAGTACATGAATGCTACGAGCCACAGGTGGGTGTGTGACTGATTTTTTTTACCACATTTTGATGTCCTCCCTGCATTATCAGATTACACACAGATGGCCGAATGGAACATTTTTTGTCTTTCTTTGGCTTATGACATGTATGTCATTAGTGCATCTATATTATAATCACAACTGCTCTAGATCAATCAAAACATGAAATCTACATCGGCCATTGTTAGTATAAAATAATAGCTGGGGTTACAAAGTACTTTTGTCATATCCCTGCCTACATAAAGGCTACAAAAGATTTGCATAAAACAAAACTGGTGTAACACTACCTAACTGTCAACACAATGTTGACAAAGGAAAAACTGACAAAATTAACTACACATAATCTCAGGTTTCAATTTTGTAGCCTAAATAACATTAGTGTGCAACATGCACTTAAACTCCAATGAAGGACAAAAAAAAATGATTACATGTAGTTCTTTAATAATTTTAAAAGGAGCAAACTAATCTTACCGTGGTAACTGCCCTTTTGATTCTGTTATAACAGTAGTCTGCCCTGGTCCTGTGCCATATGTCTTGTTTTCTGTCAAATCTACACTAACCACATAGCTGTATCTCCTCTTCAAAACTTCACGCAGAACTTTGAGACCTTCATAAAGTGCAGCCAGGATGAAGATTGCAATACAGGAGCCAATTATACCTAAAACAGACCAAACCCAGATTGAGCAAATAATAATTTATTAATCCTTGGTTTTATAGATGATCATAGTCACTGTCAATCATGTAAGAACATGTCCTGGGAGCTGGCTGTGTTTTGTAAGCTGGACAGAACTTGTACGCTGTGAGCACTAGTTCTAATATATGCATTTTATTTTGAGATCTGTTGGAAGACAGATGCACTGTAATTTATGATGTCATTGAATATTTCCCAAGGCCAATGAGGGATTTAAATTCAAGCCACAAACACCCACTGCTTTCCTTCCACCACAACCACTGAAGGGGAAGGAATTAGCACGATTTCAACTGGGTCACAAAAAAATGTGGGAATTATTGGGAATTCACCAAACAATAGGAAAGACATTTTCACCTCTTGCACTGTTCACAGACCAGCCCTCAAACAAGATAACTACTTTCTTACTAAAATGGAAGTACATCTGAAAAGGACAAAGACAGACAAGAATTAACTGACAACTTAACACAAACCCTGAGCACTCTTGCAAGGACATGACCTCACAGCAATTTATAGTATTACCAAGCCTGATCTAATGGCCATTCACATTTTGCTTAACTAATAAGTGTTAAAAGGAAAAAAACAACCCAATGTAACAACATTATTGAAATGTTTATATACTGTACAATTTGTAAAATTAATGTAATGAGGATTTCCCCAGGCAGCTTTAATAGAAACACAGCATCTTTACTTCAATGTACGTGTACCACAAATATAGCTGAATCCTCCAGTTAGAGTGTACATGTATTTAAAATGGTAAATCCCTGCAGCCTACAGTGTACTTCCAAAATTAGTGACAGGCTGGTTACTTTAAGCTTAATTTGTAGAAAACAGAGCAGTTTGTCATAAGGTTTACCCAGCAACATTTAACAATTCACCGAAGTGGAGGTGAATAGTGGTGGATATTATTTTACTGAGCTGCAAAGCGGCGTGGTAAATATCCACCACTTTCACCATAGTATATACCACACAAGCTGGATAATCAGCAGACCAAAACATTACTTTATGTGTGACAATATACCGACAAGCGGTCGAAAATTGTAAAATCTTGCGCGCCGGCTGTTCAGAGGGTGAATAGTACTTGCTACTCACCTCCAAGTTAACCAATCAGAGCGCGCGAAAAGAACTATTCACTTGTGTGGTATATACTAAAACAGGATATTTAACAAAGCAGACCAGCTACAGTAATGTAAGCTTTACAGTGGAAGGTGTTAAAAACAACTCAGGCCACTAGCAGTGAGTATTAATTAGTGCAATGTGGTGACTGCATAAATATTAGCCATAACAGAATCAGAAAATAGTTTTTCCAATTTATTTTGAAAATAAAATAGCTTTTTTGTCATTCGTTTTGCAAAATGTTCAGTCTTGAAGTCTTCCCAATTTGAATAATAAAAAAAACATGCAATATTGGAAGTTTCCAACCAAATCCACAGAGGATGATACCTAATTTAATTAAGAAGACCTTTAGACACATGTACAGTAGTAAAGTTGCAGATTAACACTATAATTTAGCTGTAAAGAGAGCAAATTAACCATGTAAGGAACCCTTTTCCACCTGAAATTTAGAAGGTTACCTATTCTTGTATGCGCAGGCAGCCCTAAAAGTGAGCTGATGCCAGTGATTATGCTGATCCAAAGAATTCTAATAAGTATTATCCAAACTGAAGATTTAAATTACCACTGAAAGCTTGTACCTGGCCTGACTAGGGAATCCAACATTGTTTAGGTCAATGAAAATTTGAACAATTATATAAAGTCCGCAGGAACTCCTGTTGGCTCGAGTTTGCAAGAAATGGAGTTGTTAAATATGAGGTTTTGGGATTACTATGATTCTGCAATTAAAATAAACTGAAGCAATGAAATTTTCTGACACAGCATTAATGCAATGAATGAAAAATACACGTACCTTGTCCATCCGCATGTTAGTGAAGTAAAGATACACAGTGTATCTATATAATTATATATATATCTACGACTAGAATGTACAACTCTGTTCTGGTTCGTTTGAGAAATGCAACTGCCAGGAGCACTGTTGAAATTGCTTTTTGAAGGTTAATTATTATTAGCACTAATAAATCCTGCTGACAGGTAATTTATTTACCTGTCTTTGCAACAGGCATTCTTTTAATCAATAATTCAAAAAAAAAAAAAAAAGGAAAACAAAGAAGTTTCAGTGCCAAAATTCAATAATTATTGAAGGACAAGTAAAGTTAAACTTATTTTAGGCAACATAAATTGGCATGCTACAACCTAAACTTGTCACCAGAAAAAATATTAATTATTACATGGCAATTCCTTTCAGATTCCTGGCCTCATTTTAAGAAAACAGAACTGGTAAAAGTTAAAATTACCTTTTCAACTTCAAAATGTATATTATTTACATATGTTGTTCAATAAATTTAGAATTCAAGTCATACATGTATATGTATTTATCTATTCAAGTTGCTGGTAATATGTTGGAACAAGTTGACGAAAACTGGAATATAGCCAGGAAGCAATATTGGCAAGCTGGCGGTCACAATAATTTCTTGCTTGCAATTTCTCAAAGTCACAGATTAATGGTTTAAATTCTTTTGTAAGGTGACATCTGGGTAATTTTGGGGGCATTGAAATATGTACTTTAAAACACTTACAATTTGAATTTAAAATCAGGTTAGCCTCTTGCAAAAACTGGCTTTATAACTATTGTGAGAAGTAAACATAATTAGATGGACCCTGGCTGTGAGCAGCCTATTCCCATAGACTCTTGTTCCAAAATTGTTTTTTCCAGTTTTCAAGCCACTGGTTGCTAATTTTTATATAGGCAACCAAATGGCTATAGTATTATACCTCTTCCTTTGATTTTTGATTTCCTGATATCTGGCGATGGCTAGTAATGGTGCTGTACTTTCACTATTTCTTCAGCCAAACCAATATCTTAAGTTTAGATATTACTTGAAAAAATGCAAACATGAATATGCATGTATGCTATTCACCAGCTGGGAGATCCATCTAGGGAAAAACTGTGCCCGAAAAATACTCAAGTACAGCGTTGTATTTCTGTTAAATGTTATCCCTTAAGACCTTCACAGATCAACAATAAAATAAGAAAACTACACTGTATGCAAACAAAAACCTTGTTGTCACTAGTTCATGCCAGCAACACAGCATTGTGAGGTGTTTGTTACAATGTTTACTAAGAAAAAGTTCCATTTTTAGAGGGAAAATATCCAACATTTTATTGTGTTGGATATTAAGAAGATTTCACTTCAAGTTTTCCCGCAGATTCCAGACTGGGCAACCCAGTGCACATAGGATAATAGCTGGACCAGGCTCACACACATTATTAGCCAATCAAATTCAAGGATTATGTAGGATTCCTACCTGTTGAGATGTTTCAGAAAAAAATGATAACCAGAAATGATAACAACAGAAATCATGGTTTCTTTCTTTCATCATAGCACTTCCTCACAATGTTATGTCCAAGTGGAAGCCCCCGTAAAAACATCTCTGTGGCATGTAATTGCCTATTTATTCCTCTACAAATTATGTACATGTACACAAAGGAAATGAGGTAAAAGATGATTATAGGGTAAAATATAATTTTTGTTTAAAGCAAGACAATGGATGGCACCAAAAATAAAATTTACATGATAATAAAAATAGTGTCACTAAAAGACCTCCTTTAGTGGGGACAGATGTGTTTTAAAAGAAATGCCTCATTTGCAGTGAAATTGATGACATTTTTTTCACATGGACAAGCCCTGCACTAAACACAGTACCTGCATGGTAAAAACTGCAGTATAAGGTCCAATGAATCTGATCTATAATTGGATAGGGAAGATATTACTGCAGCATAACCATGCCAACAGGTACAGAGTATGAACTGCACATTTTTCTATCACTCGCTTTACTGCCCCGTCTTCTAGTTTGGCTCCATTCTTGACCCCAGAGCTCTTCTCGGGCTTCTTGCCTCGAAGGCTCTGGGAAACTCCATATTGATCGTAGCCAAAATCTGGCTATATAGACTTCAAAGCGCATGCTCGACTACCCAAAATCCAAAATGGCGTCACTGTTTGAAATAGTCCTTGCAGGTATGCCTTAGCAAAAGGTGGTAAAGACTCTAAATTTTGCTTGCTGTGCCTTTCAATAACACGGGAACTCTAAGTTCTAATCTTAACCGACAACTGCGGTTCAATCAAATTTCCAGCGGCTCCCGACTGCAACCGAGAGGCAATGATCGATGATTTATGGCCCAAAGCAGTTTCAAGCATCAGAAGCGTGGCGGCTGAGTCCGTTGATTTCCTTTACGTTTCTCGGGATAATCAATCGGATAGTTTCAGTTATTTGAGGACCTATCCATCGAAACTTCCCGACTCAGGTTAGGCAATTCACCGAATCTTGACTTACATGGTTTTCTGGAGTTTGGTGTGTTTGCATTTGATCGATTTTATATTTTCATTTGTTTTAGTGAGAAGCAGCACGGTACTTGAAAATAAAAGCAGGGGAAGTTTGTGGCTCTGAAACGACCCTTTTCGTTCTTCCTAAGCGATAGACACACAAAACACTGAAGGCCGACGGCATGGAAAATTACATCAGCATCAATA
>JAEMWC010000588.1:190000-202500 GCA_016490735.1 Pachyseris speciosa | reverse complement strand
TCATTTCAGATTTTGTTTTATTGGTGGTTTGCAGCCAGTCTCTGGAGACACAGATAACCATGGTGAGACAAACAAATGCCAGTAGACGAACAAAAGGAGCAAATGAGAGACTACATTGTATCTACTGTTTATGTCTGCCAGCAGGAAGGAAGTTGTAATGTGCAAACCACCTTAAGTATTTGTTTTGCTATTTTTTCTCACACAAAGACAGTATTTAATTTACTATCATGGATTTGCCAACTTCCAAAATGACAGATTTCACTACAGTTTCTTTACACTCCACCAGTTAAAATATAACACAATTAAGTATTTGAACAGCAGAATAGTACATATCACTTTATTGTCTTGTCCCCTGGTTTAGAGGGCCAATATATAGACAAGAGTAAACAAAAACCCATTGCGTACAGAATTAAACAACATTTTTAATAACTATACATTTTGTATTCTGGAACAATTCGAGACTTGATTTAAAGACGTCATTTCAACGTCACAAGGTTGTGTGGCGAATTTGTATGACAATCACAGCTTACATGTACGTTGTACGTTGTGTAATGACAGGAAAAATTTTTCACGTGCGATGAGAACTTTAAACAGCTGTCCCGTTTCTAGGGGAAAAACGCCACGAAGAAAAATGTTTAATTTTGGAACAAAGGAACTACAATATTGACTACAATATCTTGCCAAAACATGCAAATTAACGAACAATAAAATTGTTAATCATTCGAACATGCTAATCATTCGAACACTTTTCAAACTGAAGACCACAGCATTTTTTAGATTCCGAAAATTGGGTGAAATCCAGAGGAAAATTAAAACGTAAGCTTAAGCTTAAACTTAACGGTGATCACGTTCCAAGTCGACTGTGAAACTCCACAGCGCTTGGAAAACACAGTATTTACATTATTTACAAAACGAATTTATTAATCTGAGTATTGAGATTTTAATAACCTCGAAAATAGTTACTGAAGGTGTTGATATTTAAAAATGAACTGACCATTTCGCGTAGCTTGTTACTGGAATTGCAAAACAACAGAAATTTGCCAAGTCACGGGCAGTTCACGAGTTTTATCAGTTGTCATTAGGTGCATTAGGTGACGGGTGTAATCGAGATTGCATCAGCGTCGAGAGTGCATCAGCGTCGTTTGAACGCTCATTAAATTCTAAATTCTTCGGTTTTAACGATGTTAAAGTCAAAAGAATGAAGTGAATGAACTGAACTTAGACTTAAGCTTACCATCATGTGCATGTTACTCATGTTGCCGCCATGGTGACAGCCGTGGTCCATTGTGGTTGGTGCGTGTGTAGTATTCGTGTTGTTCCCCATATGATGATGATGATGTCCGTTCATTTTTACTATTTCTCTTTGAGTATCAAAATAATAAAAGGACGACGAGCCTCAAACAGATCTTCACCGAATCAACACTTCACTTTTCAGCCTGAAAGGATCTTGACACCAGTCCCCTCTCATCAGTGGCGCTTCCATCCACGCTGGCCAATCAGCTTCAGTTGTGTTTGATTGTTTATATTTCAGTTCCGCATACTGCTTTCCCGGAACTCCAGGAACAGGTATCAATATCACATATTCTAGCCTTCGTGTAACCGTACCACATAGGCTACATATATACCTTTTCTCTAAAAGTGTACTCACTCCAAGAAGACCAAGCGGCGGGGATGTAAAGAAAAGACTGGATTGGAATAAAATGGACTGGACTTGAATTTCGAAAGAATTGGATCTTACTTAGAAGCAAAGACTTCCCAGGCGAGGACAAAAAAAGTAAATAAATAAAACAGTGATGTAAGCGCAACACTGGCATGAGAGAGAGGGCTGTGGGGACCTTTAATACTAGATCAGGGACATTTGAGCGGGCCAGTTTTGGGACTTCGAGACTTTGAACCCTGCTTTGAATCCCGTACTTTTGAAAGGATCTTGACACCAGTCCCCTCTCATCAATGGCGTTTCGATCCACACCGGCCAATCAGCTTCAGTTGTGTTTGATTGTTTATTTCAGTTCCACATACTGCTTTCCCGGAACAGGTATCAATATCACATATTCTAGCCTTCGTGTAACCATACCACAATACCACATAGGCTACATATATCCCTTTTCTCTAAAAGTAAGACCAAGCGGCGGTGATGTAAAGAAAAGACTGGATTGGAATAAAATGGACTGGACTTGAATTTCGAAAGAATTGGATCTCACTTAGAAGGGAAGACTTGCCAGGCGAGGACAAAAAAAAAAAAAAAATAAAACAGTGATGCAAGCACAAGACTGGCATGAGAGAGAGGGCTGTGGGGACCTTTAATTCTAGATCAAGGACATTTGAGCGGGCCGGACTTCGAGACTTTGAACCCTGCTTTGAATCCCATACAAAACTGAATTTGCTCAAGGTTTCTTTTCACACCTGAACTTCTAAAGTTGTGTTCACAATTGCAGTGACAGTAGCATTTGACAGAGTTAGAACAACAGATATTACAAATACTGCTGTTTCATTGTTGTCTGGTGAGAAGTGCAGCATCATCCCCTCTATTCAGGGAACACCTCCGTTCAGGAGAAACGAACTTTGGTCCGGACAAAAAAATGTTCATATAATCCTCGTTTCTGTTACCTCTGTTGAAGGGATACCTCCATTCAAGGGACAGGGATACTTTTTCTGGGTCACAAAGCCTCTTTTTAACCTTTATTAAGGGGACTCTCTAACCCCCTGGACGCGAATGACCACCAACAAGGAGGGTGGATAAGATTTATAGTGTACACTATATCACAAATGATGACAGCTTTCAATACAGTACTGCATGTAATAGCAAGCTGTTCAAGTTTCTGAAATATCCAATGCTCGGTATTTTGACTGCCTATGGCAGTTGATCGATCTGCAAGTGAGAATCGAAATCACATCACCGCACCTGCTTGAAATACTGGCTGCAGTAGATTCCAAGCCAAAATAAAGAATAAAAATAGTACGTTTTGAGTTGGTTTATTTATAACTACCCCGACCCAACCTCCAGTCAGGGACACTTATAAAGGTCCCGAGGGTGTCCTCTGTCACTAGCCGTTTAATCAAAGTAATCTTTTTTTTTTAATTGGATCTACTACATGATCCGGCTCTTTTATTTTGCAACAGTGGTCCCTGCTAATATATTTCAGCTCAAACATGACCTGATTTTATATTCCAAGTGACGTTTTTATTAGCATTTTAAGCACTTATTATATCTATTCGTCCCCCCAAATACGGTCATCTTATTTATGGCCAGGGAATTATGGGTTTTGGAATTGGGCTTACAATAAATGACATGCGGAGGTGGGAGTTGGTTAAGTCCAAACAAAATGCAAATGTAACGCACGTGACAAGTGATCGGGCACGCGTGCAGAGTCACATAGTGGGGGAGTGGCCTCGCAGAATTCAAACAGGCAGGATAGGAGGGTTGGCCAAGTCTTTAGGCCTAGTTGTTCAGTAACAGTTAAATTAGTGCAATTTGATGATCGTCGTCACGGTAGGCATAATACATTTCATACTTGAATCTCCCCGTGAGTGAATTCACCTTACATGGCATTCTACAGCTACATTGTATCCCAGGGCAACAACACGCAGCTGAACATTTGGCGCTATGGTTTTCCTTAAGGGGGTCTTCCACTCAAGAGCTCCTTTTTCTCCAAAATCAAACTAACTCAGTAGAAATTACCATCATGCAACTTGTTGCCATGAATGATGACAAACGCAACGATGAATGAGTCTCTTGTTGCCATAGCAACAGAATAAGTTTTGTCAAATATCTTTAATAGTGCTTCCTCGGTAAAAATAATTGAGCAGAAACACTTAGTCAGTGAGGCAAGAAACATTTTTTTGCAAATTATGTATGTATTGATTTATGCTGTGAACCTACACTTGTGGACTGACTCTGGTTATTTGCAGAGAGAAAAATCTTCAAAGTTTCACTTTGCCAAAAATGGGTATTTTCTGCCCATACCTACCATCAGTCTCTGATCCCTAAAAAGCTGGTAAAAGTAAAATCATGAAAAGCAAATAATTGTTGCCATCTACAAATTCCATGCCAGTTTCAAATTTCAAACCTGCATAGGGTCACCAAAAAAAATTGCTGTGATCAGGTTTTGCCATCTTTTCCAGCAATATCACAGCAAAAGTGTTTGCTACACATGGGGAAAAGGGAAAAAATCAAACAGGCATGACAGTGCACTTCTCCAGCAAAGTAATAGCATACAGATAGGATGTAAACAACATATCAGCTCAAAACTAGTGCAAGAATTAAATGAAAATCTTACCTCGCAAACGAGCAGTCTGAACAAATCTTTTTATGACTCAATCCTTTATTCAGAGAGTAAACATTACAAAACAGGTCTCCTGCTTTCAAATTAAGGAGGAAGTTTGAGGAAAAAAAGGCAAACAATAGCTCTCTCAGCTCCCTTTTTATCAGCAACCTCAACCAAGCAGCAAATTAGCAAGAATCTGCCCCCATTGCATCCTGGGAGGTTCCACATATCTTTGAGCGGGAAAGGCTCTTCCAAAACAATTTACCAGACTAGGCTTCAATCCTGCACCAAAATTTGTTCAGACACCTTCAGCATTCAATGAAACTTCCGCCAATGAAGATTGGAGCCCGGTGAGACAAGGCACATCTTCTTTTAGGCCCCCTGTCCAAGAATAACAAACTGTCAGCAGATTCAAGCGAGCGTTCGAACAAAGTTTGTTGTATTCGCAGTGCCAATAAGCGGTTCTTTGGAATTGGCAAGGTTTAAGCCTTCTCAGCCCTTGATGATGAGCTCCGGCACCAGCAAATGACCCAAAACACAATAATTTAGGGCAATTTTGACCACTCCAAGGTACACTGTAAATTCTACAAATGATTCAGCCGACCAGAGAGTGAGTCCAAATGAGCCGAGTATGGCCACGTGACCAGCAGTCATGTGACAAGATACATGCATAACGATACCCAGTCCTCCATCAAATCTTTGGAGAAATAAGAGTTTTAATACCCACACCCCCCCCCCCCCCACCCCAACTCACTTTTAGCAAAAAACTCATGGTTTCTTCATACGCCCTTCAGTGGAAGACCATCTTAATCTAACTACAGTGTAGAAGGAGGTGATCAACGTCTTGCCCAACCCTTCTTCCTTATACGGTTTTTGGATCAACAACACGGGACCATAGGTTCAACCCAATGGACACTCGCTTCCAATGTTATTAATGCATGACAAAAGGTTGGTGGAGGAGGGTCTGATCGGGTCAAATTAATGTGTAGTCTTGTTCAACACGAACGTAGATCTTTATCTTGTATAGTATTCTAGTCTAACTCAGAAATAGTCTTTGTTCACTTGACGATAGCGACTTCTCCACAAGCACGCACATGATCTAGGCGTAAATAACAATCTAGGTTTTGAATATCTGAGTTAGAACTGATACAAGACAGGGAAGGGGGCATAACGGACGGATCAATCATTACTCAGACAAAAAGACAGAAAAGACAGAACCGAGAATCGTACGTGTGAGACAGTCGTCCTCACTGATTTCCAGTCTTATCTTTCCTTAACACTAACCATACGTTCATGTCGCTGAGCTTTTTCGATAATCTTTGTCCCAAAGGTTGCCATATTCTCCTGTTAATGAACTGAATTTTTGCTGTCCCAAGTATAATATCTATCTTGTATCAATTTTTTTTTTTGCTGTCATAATATATAATTTTACTAAGGGGCACAATATTAGTCTACCTAGATGTGCCCCTCTCCTATTTAGTATTACTTCATTCTCTGTAATTAATAGTTACGTAATTAATGCTAAATGGAGAAAAAAAATTCAAAAAAAAAAAAAATACAAATACAAATTGAATGACGTGTGTGGCCGTCGTATTTTGAAAGCATAACTGATTTGTTGCGCTTTTGTTGTCGACAAAGTAAAGAACTTCAGGACAAGTGTACACAAGAGAGTGAGACGTTTATCTGGGATAAAGCCGAAACATGCGATATCCTTTTATAATATTAGTCGATACGATTTCCCTGAATAAACTTATTGACAAAAGATATTGACTAGTAATCGAAGTAATCTGGTTCAGGTTTTAATCTGTGGCTAGAGGTCATCGTGAGTTATTGACTTATTTGCCAAGATCACAATCATTTGTGTTTTTTGTAAACCTGTTTCTCCAGAAAACAGCTTGGAACACGAAAGCAGCAGTCATATGGAAATAACTCAGATATTGCGCAATTCCATCGTTGCATTTCCCTGTCAGCTCAGTCTGGAATATTAGCAGAGATATCTCCGACACCCGTTTCTGGAGGTAGTATGATTCAGTTACAGTCCGGTTCCAGAAGGCGATCATGGTCTGACGCAACAGGCCCCCGTTTGAAAGACAAAAGCGATTTTGGGTCTCTTCTGGGCCTCGCATCAGCTGTGTTGCTGTTCCAGGCAAAAGTACAGAGAGGATAACAATAAACGTTAGCGGAAAAAAGTACGAGATGACGCACCGCAGACTGCTGAAATTCCCGGGAAGTCTGCTGGCGCGTTCAAGACGAAGAGCGCATTTCTACGACGCCGAAAACAACGAATTTTTCTTCGACAGAAATCGAATGGCCTTTGAGAGCGTGTATCATTTTTATCAAACTGCTGGGGAGTTTCTTCGCCCTGAACATATCCCCGACGAGCTTTTGTTGAAGGAAATGGAATTTTTTGGTCTCACGGACTACCTTTCTGAACGTGCAAGAGAGTCTATGTCAGTTAATTCACCCTGTAAGAGAACTGAAAGTATTCCCACCAAACGGTATCAAAGATTGGTTTGGGAACTTTTTGAGGACCCCGGGTCTAGCATTGTGGCGCGAGTTTTAAACACAATTATGCTATTCCTGATCCTTCTTTCTATCATTTTGCTTTGCATTGAGACTCTTCCAGTGTTTGGTGATACAAACATGTCGCCATCTCCGAGGAATGCGATAGCTGACAGCCACGAGCTAACAAAAGTAAATATATCTACAAATAATGGACGTGAAGGCGAGGGCAAAGGTACCGACAGATCTTCACCGGAGACACTTAGAAAACTGTTCATCGTCGAGGCATTCTGTGTTGCCTGTTTTACGCTGGAACTGCTAGTCCGCTTCATAGTTTCTCCTGACAAACTACGTTTTTTCTGGAGCCTTCTAAACATCTTTGATCTTCTCGCTATACTCCCGTTTTACGTTACTATCGCCTTTTCCACGATCCCTGCCTCGATACAAGCAGCGTACGTTTTGCGAGTGTTGCGTTTGATGAGAGTTTTCCGGTTCGCGAAAATCTACCGCTACAGTGCAGCCGTTCAGATATTTGTTCAGACCATACGCGAATGTGTCAGGGATTTTATGGTGCTTGGCTTCTTCATTTTGACAACTACCGTTGTTTTTGCCAGTTGCAGTTACTACTTCGAGCAAGAAAATGAAGGAACTGATTTTGTGAGCATTCCTGCGGCGTGCTGGTGGGCCTTGGTGACCTTGAGCACTATAGGATATGGCGATATGGTGCCTGTTACCTTGGGTAGGTATGTTATGTAGACAGCCTGGCGCAACACGATGATTGGTTCCTGTTGATAGGCTGGGCCAATACAGGTAACCTGAGTATCAAGAGGCTTCTCTGGGGGTCGGGGATGGGGGTGGGGTGTAGAGGGGACTTCTTCCTCTCATCTTCTTCCCCACCATTCTCCAATCCGTGCCATCTCCACAAAGGGGGACCCTGATACTCAGGTTAGTTGTTCTGGTATCTTGCAAGTGTTAGTGTTGTGAGCGGAATCTGATGTGTCAGCTGGATTTAGCGTCCACCTTCGCTCAAAAACCAGACGAGGATGCATGTTCACAAGTTGTACTTCCAGGCTTACCTTGTCATACCGAGGTTTCAGTTTCAAAAAGCATAGCCCCACAGAACAAGGGAGACACCATTGCTTCAGCGGGCTGTGCTAGCTGCCGTACGGCAACGAAAACGTCATTTCAAAATATAACCTCTCGTTCTTGGAACTCTTTCACGGTTATTCCAAATTGTTTGACTTGTCGAAAATGCTGGCGAACGTACTCATGCAGTAATAATTGTCATGGACTGGTTAACAAAATGTGGCTATCTAAGCAAGCTGCTGAATATCTAAGGTCGAGAGCTCAATTGAGGGTAGGGAAAGAGTCAGTCTTTCTTTTCTGAGTTTATCCTCTCTTGGTTTGCCAAAGTATCTCGTTTTTTGCCAGAGTGGGTTTTTCAATTGTTGACTGACTGACTGACTGGTTAACTGGTTGAGCGACTTACCCACCGGATGATTGAGAAACTGGCAGATTCATGAATTGTCAGTCCCAATGTCTTGCCCCCTGTTAACGGATATTTCCCACTGTTGACATTTTTTTCTTTATCTTTAACAGGGGGTAAAATATCTGGAGCACTGTGTGTCGTATCTGGAATAATTATCATAACTCCAACACTGCCCATTATAGCATCCAAATTCAGCAGTATTCAAGAGAGAGACAAGTTAACGAAAACAACGGCAACAGACAACAGCTTGGATGACGGCTCTTCTGAATCGTCGGAACAGGCAGTGAACACATTTTCGGCGAGTCTAATAACAGCATCCATTCCAATGATCTATAGCGCCCGACCAAGAAGCACAACGGTGGCCTAGATTACGAAAGGGGGCTCTGGCGAAAAGAGTAGGGAACGCCGGTGATGGCCGGTGCCGTGGTCTCGGCTGCCCCATCACTGATTGGAGACTCCTAGCATGGTGAAATCTGATTTCGGACAGGGCCAGGGCCCGCGCAGCAAATTTTGAACTGGGGGGGGGGCTCACCTCGAACGCGTTAGCGTGAGTCAACTAGGGGGGTCGGGGGGCAAGCTCCACCGGAAAATGTTTAAATTAAAGTACTCTGAAATGGCTGGCAATGCATTTAAAACTAACATGGTGTCGTGAAACTTACATACTTTCAGCAACAAAAAAACCGAAAGACACGCCTTGGTGATCGCCTACGCGAGGTGGTCGATTACTAGAGGTGGTCGCAAAGGTAGGCTCGACTGTATACTGATCCATTTGGTTTAGCTGTGTGCTTGCAAAGCCTCTGATTAACTTGACAGAATGTAGTGTAGTTGAGGCAATTAAGGCAAAAGCTCTAAAAGTAGAAGTAAGCATTTAGTTTCTCTTCTCACACAAAAAAATGCTCTTCTTAAAAATAAGGGAAGCGATAACCGATGACAAAATATCTTGACATGCTATTAAATTTTCCCGACATCTAGTATCGTACAAATATATAGAGACAGTGAGGAAAAAAGCATGTTCATATTATGCTTACTCACCTAAAACAATTTGTCACATGTTTGTAAAGTCAACTGACAAGCATAAAAGGAAGGCGCTCTTGGTTTGAGAATAAATAGATGGAGAGATTTCAGAAACCTTGCAGCCCACACCAGCTTATATAAACTACGTTAGGATCACAAAAAAGTATAATAAAAGATAGATAGGCAATTAGATTAGGTTCTACTAAGTCGACTACTGTTTTACCGTGAATGAAGCCACTGGTTCAAAGGCGCGGCTCTTTCGCCGTGCCGATTTCAATACACACGACAGAGTTAGGTCACATCGTCATGGCTACGGGACCTCGGTCACAGGGTGACCGTAGAAATAAGAGAAAAAGAGCAGCACGAAAGTAAGACGGACCTCAACACTGATTGGACCTTGAGATCAGTCAGATATTATTATTTAAAGCCTTGCAAGTTAGTTAAACAAGCCAACTGGAGAACTCTGAGGAAAGGGAAGGAAGGAGCACGTGCATATAGGGATTGCGAGAGAAGTACTTTCGTGTACATTCCCGCTGTTAGAAGCTGCTATCTGCTAATCATGATCCGCGGCGTTAAGATTTTCCCATGTTTGCGTCGAAGGATGAAATTATCTGAGTTTACCAGGTTACATCACTCCTTATAAAACAATAGGATGGTTTTAATGAAGGAAATTTCAGCTTATATAATAGGTGTCCCTGGAAATCAGGAGGTGAATAAAGGGGGTTAGTTTCTCAAGAAACTGCAGTGGTACGTCGGCGGGGGAGTGAAACACGAAAATTTGTTTATCAACGGAGTTGACAATGTAAATTGACCACCGTAAA
This sequence comes from Pachyseris speciosa, assembly GCA_016490735.1. NCBI lineage: Eukaryota > Metazoa > Cnidaria > Anthozoa > Scleractinia > Pachyseridae > Pachyseris > Pachyseris speciosa. The sequence goes on along the minus strand of JAEMWC010000588.1, from coordinate 192,409 downwards.
GAGATTCAAAAAGCTCTACGTTTCGAGCGTTAGCCCTTCGTTAGAGCGAATCGTGGAATTGTGGATTGTGTATGGTTTATTTTACAGAAGATGGAGCTATGCTATTGGTGGTAACGTGGTAACATGAAAAACAGGAATTAAGAGTGATTGTTAGTAAAAATCAAAGAAATCGTGGCCACGGTCAAAAAATCGATTTCGCTCATACTTTGTCAGTTTGAAGGCTTAGGTAAGTAATTGAAGGATTTGAAATATTCGATATAACGGCAGAAAGCCACAAAAAACGGTCATCCTACCGGACGCTCGGATTTCACCTCTCGAGAACTCGAAATTTCACACTTTTCATCTTCTCGCTACACAGACGTCTACGTAGCTATGAATCTTTCTTAATCATTATTGAATACATTGATTCTTCTTGTGTCAAAATATAGCAAGTTTTAAAATATATGCTCATTTGTGAGCGAATTGAACCCCGATTAACTAGACACACTTTTCTCATTTTACCCAAAAGTCTAAAATAATCCAAATTCAGCGAGGTAAAAAGCTGACCGGTAGTGCCTCAAATTCTCTGATATGTTAACCAAAGACAATTCAGTCATTGGTTTTTGTGTGTATGCTTTCAAATCTTAAGGATCTCGCAGCACTTTTGCACGAACGCCGCTCAAAGTTCGATGAAATTACCATGCAGCGCCTTTAATTACAACGCAACATAACAAGGCACACTAGAATAAATTAAGCTTAACTCCTCTACCAAAGCTTTATAAAAAAGGGGTTCAATATTTTTAAGGCTTTGAAACGTTTTAAAAAATATATTGATGCTGAATATTGTCTACAAAGGTTTACAAATTAAGAAATACCAAACTTACCTCGAGCTGAAATTAAATTTCACTCGCTTCCTAATCTGTGTCACGCACGAGCGACTTAGCAACAATAGCAAGCAGATATTTACATCCGTTGATTTAAAATAAGTCAAATTTTGAAATATCTTACTAACGACGTGCTAGGTTATCCAGTTAGCTTGCTGAAGAAATCGAAAATAACTTAATACGAATTCAAACTGGAACAATTTAAATTAATTTTATTAAGTATGAGAAGCTTTATGCCGTCGATAGCCAATCGGAAGTAACTGTTTCCGCGAAAAGCTCCAAGCAAACAAATCTACCTATCCGTATCTCTGTAAAATTTTAACCTAATACCAGACTGGTCGGGAAGTTCACAGAAATACTGAACAACGATTTCTTGTCCGTTCTTGAGTGGGATTCTCGGTGGGAGTTGCGTCGCAGACGAAGGCACAGCTCCTCAACTTCCGTCACACCACTCATGCAGTGGAACAAGGACATAAACTGACCACAAAAGGTCTTTGAAATTTTCCGGAGTTGAAACAGAAGTAGAATTGATTTTGGCGCCTGTTGCGGGTGTTTTCAAAACCCCACGAATTTATTGGCGATGACTATCTGTCCGATTCATCATGCCGACTTTGACTTTATTTGCATTTTCTTTTATATTGCATTGCATTTGTATTTGATTTTAATTTTATTTTCATTTTGTTTCACATTTATTTGCTTAAAAAAAGCAAAAATGGACCTCAAAACTTAGTGGCAGTCCTCGGCCACCATACTATGCCTATGTGGTGTGTTGTTATCAAAATACTAGCCAGGAGCAAAGATTTGAGGGGTTCTATGATGGTCTTAACAGTACATTATTTCCGTATAGGTTATGGGCCAATTGTGATTCAAATGCGACTTACAGTTTGACCCACTTCTTAGTCATGCGCAAAAGGATGGATTGAGGCATCGTTTTCACGGAAGCGGTTTCCAATCGACACGGTTTCATGACCTCGAAACCGCATCAAAAACGACTCGGTTTCGAAGTGTTTACACGGAACCTATCCAACCATTTACGTCGTGGTGATCTCGTTCTTAGGCATTCTTCTGGAAGCATAGCACCGTCCAAAAAGTTGTCCAACCAAACACGAGCTCTACCATGCCGAATCCAGAATCGTCGTTTTGCTTTTCTCTTCCTTACTCTGGAGCGTATCGACGAAAAAGTCAACATTTCAAGACATCTATGCCTATTATGACGGTTTATGGAGAGTAAAATATATAAAAGCTGAAAAAGCGAACTTAAATTATGACTGTGCAACAAAGCACTGCACTCCGTGCGAGGTTCGCCATATTTACCCTTCGCGAGCCAGGCAATTTCGCACAAAAATAAGTAACCGTTTTCAAATCGATGCGGTTTCGCCGTTTACACGACCAATGAAACCGTATCGTTTTGAAAACGCTCCACTTTTGAAAGCGTTTTCAAAACGACCCGATTCTGATAACGAACTCGACCGGCGCCGTGTAAACGAAAGGCGTAACCGCATCGAAACCGATGCGGTTACAAATGAAACCGCGTCCGTGTAAACAG
>JAEMWC010000588.1:170000-182500 GCA_016490735.1 Pachyseris speciosa | reverse complement strand
CAATAAAATAAGGTAAGAGAGATACACTTAATGGAAATGTGTTACAGGACGGTGGTTTGAAAATACATTCAGGCAGGCAAGATATCTTGATAGTGGATTGAACCGTACTATGTGGCCTTGTTGACAGTTGTTCACCATAATGAACTGGACCCAAAGCTGCTCCCTGCAATTTCAACAAAGGAAAAAAACATTTCTTAGAGAATATAATTGCAGCAAAACACTACAGAAAATTTATGTGTACATGGACAATTTTTCTCAAAGAGTACGTACACTTAGCTGTAAAGCATGAGCATGATCATCATGATTGTCATCTTCGTCATCATCATCATCACTTTTCAGAAGCAGTAGTAGTAACATTTCTTCCCTGCTAGCAGAGGCATCTTTTCCTTGTATTCAGTGTGCTGGAGAAAAGAGACCTCTGCCATGGGTCATAACGGTCTGTGTTGAGCATGCATTGCAGTTTCTTAGTGACCGAACCATCACGTGATGTTTTTAGCATGTGATTAAATGACAATACGTGGTGCATGCGTTTTTATAACCTCCATCCATGAGCTTGGACGGCGGCTTAATCAAAGACCGTTTTGACCCATGGCAGAGGTCTCTTTTCTCCAGCACACTGAATACAAGGAAAAGAGGCCTCTGCTAGCAGGGAATAACATTTCAAAATGAAATGAAAATAAGAGTAACCTGTTCCAGGCATTCAGATTGTGGGGTCAGCGGTGATGAGGGTTTGCCACTCCCCACAATCTGAATGCCTGGAACAGGTTAAAATAGGAGTGATGTATGTGTTGCGGTTCAATTTTATCCTTGGTTTATTTTTCTCCCTTTGTTTTAAGGTAATTATCATACATTGTCATACATTACCTGCCCAATAACAAAGGGTTAAAAAATTTAAACCAAGGATAAAAATTAATTGAACCACAACATATGCATTCTCTGAGTAAGTAAACAAATAAATGTTTAGTGTAACAATATTAATATAGAGGGGTAAATAATTATTATATACATACTATAAATACATTATGTATCATATGAAATGGTGTGCTACGGTTATGGTGCAGTATGCTTCCTGTGGTATTACATAGTATGGTACGGCAGTACAGGGACCACATGTTCTTAAAAATTCCTGTGTGCTTACCATAAAAGCTCTATCAAGCCCCCGGGGGGCTTATTTCATTTCAAGTCTCATTAACGGGGGCTTATTAGAGAGGGGGGCTTAATAGAGGGGAAGGGCTTATTTCAAATCTTAAAAACCCTGTTTTCGTTTTAAAACAGTTTTGGCACAAAACTCAAACAATTACAGTGAAATTTTAATATTATCTAATAAAGAGCAGCCAACAGTATTACGTGTTTGACTGTATCTTTGTTTAAAAACAAACCAATTGGGCCACATGTTTTTAAGTAGTTTTAAACATTTTTTTATACGTATAATCGATAAGTGGAATAATCTGCCAAAGGAAATTGCTGAGGCGGAAAATTTGAACATTTTAAGAACAGACTGAGATGTAATCTTCCAAATTTTTTTAGGGAACACTAAGTTCTTCTATTGTGTGATGTATTATATATTTTATATTAAATAGTTGTGCTGTTCTCTAGGCACTTCTCTCGTGTTCTTAAAAATCCCGCGTGTTTATATAACTCAACAATTCATTCGGTGCATTTATGCAGACCAGTAGTGATCAGTAGTCACAACAGTGGTTTTGATCCTTTGAGTAACACACGAGGCTATGCCTGACAACGAATAATTAGTACTATTGAGGTACTAAAAACATCTCTCCAAGGCTCAAGTGTTGTACTTATTTTCCTATAGTGTTGTATTGTCTCTATTGTCTACAGGTATATATTAAACATTGCCTGCTATGTCAATCTTGCCACTGACAACAAAGTTCTTGTTAAAGAGACGCAAATCAAAACTAGGAAACTTGCAATTTGGCCAAAACACAACACATTATGCATCAATCAGCAGCTTACCCCTGGGGGCCACCCCCGGGGCACCCTTGGGAACTCAGGGACATTTGTACAGTTTGTCAGATATTTGTTGCCCGAAGGTGTGGGGGAAAATATCACTTTTGTTCATAGAGAGATTGTACCCCAGGGGGCAGACCCTGGGGATCTGCTGGTCAGCGGCATACCCTATCGACGATTCCCGGATGGTGTTCGAGGTGTTCACCTCATGCCTATGTTTGCTTCAAGTGCAAGGATCTGTAGGTGATTATATCATAAGAGTCCTGGGGCCCGTTTCTTGAAAGTCCCGGTAACTTAACGGGCTCGAAACCATATTTTGAAATCAAAATCTCAAGAAAAGTAGGGTGTGTTCTGACCTCAAATGAAGTCCATTTTGTTTCTTTAGCTGATAACTTTGCTGTATAATTTTCAAACCTTTTGAAACTCCCATATGGAATGGAAAACAAAAGAGCTTAATGGGCCCGGTAATTACCGGGAGCTTCGAGAAACGGGCCCCTGCAGAGTTCCTTTTAGTTTTAAAAATTAAGGGTCCATGGGAACTCCAACCCCTGGGGGTATTCCCTATAATGGCCTATACGGGGAGGCTCCGCCCGAAATGGGTACCTTTTTTACGCTCCAGGTATATGAAAGGGTAGGGATTTGACGAGTCGAAGTATATGAAAGGGTAGAGAAATCTGTCATTTAGGTATTTAAAAGGGCCTTTCATTAAAATATTTCGAACACACATACCTTATGACTGTATTGTTTTCATTTATTGAACGCTACGTGTAAAAGACAAGAAGACTTCATGTTTTAGGAATACGAAAGGGGTACCATTTGTCAATGGCAGGTATGCGAAAGGGGTACCTTTTCTATCAAAAATGGTATATAAAAGGGTAAGGGTTCGGACCTCGGGGCGGAGCCTTCCCGTATTAATTTTTGATAGTATCCCCCCGGGCTCTAGCCATCTAACATTGAGGGTCCTTTTCTATTTTGAGGAGTCCAATCCTCGGTAGTACCCAATTCACCGATTTTCATGTGCATCCCAGGGACTCACAGTGCTAAAAAAACCATACGTCTTTTCTTCATTTTGGAAAGAAAAAGAAAAGAAAGAAAGAAACTCTATTCACCAAAGGTAAAATATATTATTACTGGTAACCCGGTAGTTTACATAACGGCCCTCAAAACCTTAAAAGAAAATAATAATAATAATAATAATAATAATAATAATAATAATAATAATAATAATAGTACAACATGATAGAAACGCATGAAACCCCAAATGGAAACTCGAAAAAAAGTCCGAGTTCCAGATGGGATTTGAACCCACGACCCTCCGCGATCTAGACGGACGCTCTAACCACAGTGGTTAGAGCGTCCGTCTAGACAGTCTACATCGCGGATGGTCGTGGGTTCAAATCCCATCTGGAACTCGGATTTTTTTCGAGTTTCCATTTGCGGTTTCATGCGTTTCTATCATGTTGTATTTCTTATTTCACTCACTTTGGAGGTCTTGGATGGTTGCATCTTTGATATGCCTTAATGTGACTGCGTGATGGAGTTAAGAGTGTGCTAGTCATTATTTGGCTGTGTGACCGCGTGATGCGGTTCCACTCAAAGCCCACATTTCACCCTGGCTCACCATGGAGTCTCCCATAGCTCAGTGGTTAGAGCGTCCGTCTAGATCGCGGAGGGTCGTGGGTTCAAATCCCATCTGGAACTCGGATTTTTTTCGAGTTTCCATTTGGGGTTTCATGCGTTTCTATCATGTTGTATTTCTTATTTCACTCACTTTGAATAATAATAAATACAATACAACTATTTGGTCAATTGGAGGCAACTGCACTGAACTACAACAGACTTTAAATGAGGATCTCATAGTTGGTTTTTGTAAGTAAAATTCGTACATTTGTGCGTTAACGGGAACACTGGTCCTTATTCTTGCACCCAGGGGACAGGGGATTTGTCAGAATTCCTGTGCCCTATACCCAGGGGGATTTGATGAGGTTTGAATGGGCATTTGTACAAATCCCCCAGGGTCCGTCCCGGGGGTGGGCCCCGGGGGAAGCCGCTGATTGATGCATTAATCGTAGTCTAGGCTGATTCTCCTTCACTGTTTATCCCGCTCCCCTAGAAATGCCCAGCTCAAAAGAAATATAATGGACAAATAAAAAAATTAAATACAAATTTTAACAAGAGGCTACAATTAGCCTAAACTCGGGCTTGCAAAAAACAGTATTGTATCCCTAATGTAGCGCTAAACAAAAGAATAGAGAGAAGTCTGTCTTTCTTACATCGGACACATTGCACTTAGCTTGTCATGGAGTCTATTTCTTTGCAGTGTATATCCGTAGACCCCTATCAGATCAACATACTATCCCTTTAAAATTACAAAATTGCTTTACAGCTCAACCATTGAGAACAATTATAATAACACTTGTAAAAAATATTTATAAAAGGAAAAAAAAAGCCCGCGATAGGTGCCACTAGTAGAAGTTGAACCCGGGTTGTTTACATTAGGGGCAGTAATAATGACCTCTAGACCACTGAGGTCCAGCATAGCTAATGAGGTAAAAATAGGTTATTTATTGCAAAAAAAACTAAGCACACTTGTTTTCGCTTCAACGAATATTTCTGCTAAGTGTTTGAGAAAGGAAACGCTTATCAAACGATGTAGATTTTTTTCGCAGACACGTTAATGGAGCCTCGGTGAAATGTGTGGAGAAAAATAATCTGTTTACCAAGACATCTAGGTTTCTGCGGTCAGTTTCAGGTCACGCAAGTAAAAACTAAAATCGCTTATCATTCAAAAACTAATGTCCAGAAATTGAGATATTGTGGGAAAATAGTAAATAAACTACCTGTTAAAGTCTCAGGGGTGTATGATATCGCGTACTTGAGTTATTCAACAAAATGTATCACTCAAAATTAGATTAGTATGGAGCCGCCACGGGGAAACACGGCAGTCTAATTCAAAACATATGGAGTTCAGTAAGTCGTCTTAAAAGTATTCTTCTAGCTGCTGAACTTGCAAACATTGGCATATGTTATGTTCTCGAAGGGGAAGTTCACACGAGTGAAAACACACGCACACAAGATGGCGGATAACAAGAACTGATTGTATTAATAAAAGCACATGTATGATACCAGAGACCGCTGTACAGCGCAGGCTCATATGAACTATCTGAGTCACTATAACACCTCCCCGCGGAGATTTGTTGTACGGCACAATTCTAAAAGATGAATAAACAACTTATATTAAACCAATCATCAATGTTTGCATATCTCTAAGTGTCCTTAACTAACAGCCAGTAAATGGCAACAGTAACATTGTTCAATAACAGTGTTAGAGATCAAATTTGCTCAATCAATCGTTGAGGTGGAGTTGAAGTGTGCAATGATCGACGCAGTACCGGCGTAGGAGGGGCAAGTGGTGTGTCTATTGTACCCGAATCATCCTGTGGTGGTGTGCTGGGATTGGCTGACATAGAAGACTGAGAGTGTGGAGCAACTGCTGCAGACGTTGCTGAAGTCACTGCCTCCACAGGAGGTGAGCCCAATTCGACTGGCTTAAGGCTGGGACTGTTCTGTAAAACATCATCCACATGACGCCTCCAAACTCGCCCGTCATCTAACTGGACTTGGTAAGAGTGCGGAGAGGAGTGTTGTCGCACTATTCCAGGTTGCCACTTCTGACTAGACAAATGGTCACGAACAAGGACAGTGCCACCTACAGCCATTTCCCGGAGCTTGGTATGCCTGTCATGGTGCATTTTCATCTTGCTTTGCTGACCGAGCACATGACTGGTGAGATGCGGTCTTACTTGGGATAGCCGTGTCCGCAATTCTCTCTGTATGAGGAACAGCTTAGCGGGGGATGACCCAGTTGTGTCATGGGGAGTGCTTCTGTAAGACAGCAGGAGTTGCAGATTCGCTGCTGCAGAGAACATGATGGATCAGATGCAGAGGACTCCAATGCATACTTGAAGGTATGCACAAAGCGTTCAGCTAAGCCATTGGATGAAGGATGGTAGGGGGAGACCAATATTCTCTGGATGCCATTTTGCTGTAGAAATTCCTGGTACTCAGTGGACTGGAATGGTGGATCATTGTCACTAACAATTTGGTTAGGCAGCACATATCTTGTGAAGATGCTACGCATAGCATTACTGGTGGCTTCTGCAGTAGTTGTCTTCATGGACCCAATCACCTCAGGCCACTTGGAGTGAGCATCAACCATAATGAGATAATGGTTGGATTGATATGTAGCGAAATCCACGTGTATACGTTGCCATGGGGCTTTAGGCCATGGCCAAGGGAACAGTGGTGCAACTGGAGGAGCCTTCCTAGTCTTAAAACACTGCTGACATCTGCGAGCTGTCTCCTCAATGTCGCCGTCTATGCCTGGCCACCACACATGACTGCGGGCAGTTGCCTTCATACGTGCGATTCCTGGGTGAGCCCTGTGTAATTCACCCAAAACTGACTCCTGCAGAGTAGGAGGCATGATGGTCCTCAAACCCAACATTAAACAGCCTTGTTCACCTGTAAGTTCGTGCTTGCGAGTGAAGTAGGGCTTAAGCTCAAGGGCAGGGCAGAAGTTGATAGGCCAACCGTCTTGGGTAAGTGACAGTGCCTTTGCCATTGTTGGGTTCTGGGACGTTTCTCTAGCAATCTCAGGGGCAGAGACTGGGTGTCTGCTCAGTTGCTGGGCAGCTACATGGAAGACTCGCATCTCTGTGATACTTGAGCGGTAGTCTGGACAAAGCGTCGGCACTAGCTACCTCCGCAAAAGGTTTAAACTCAATTGTGTAGTGGTAGGATGAGAGGAGTAGGGACCACCGCTGAGGGCGAGCTGCTGCAAGCACTGGTGTGGCAGAGTCTGGCTTGAAAGTCTTCAGCAATGGTTTGTGATCCGTGCGAAGTGTAAACTTGCGTCCGAAGAGGTACACGTAGTACTTGGTAACTCCAAAATGATAGCCAGACCTTCCTTCTCTATTTGACTGTAATTCTGCTCAGATGAATTCAAGGACCTTGACGCATAGGCGATAGGTCTCTCATCTCCATTGGGGAAACGGTGAAGTATGACCGCTCCGATGCCGTATTGACTTGCATCACTTTCAAGGACCACAGGTAGGCTGGGGTAGTAGTGGACAAGCACATGTGAAGACGAGAGGGAATCCTTTGCATTGTTGAAAGCTGCCTCGCACTGAGGGATCCACGTGAAGTCTTGGTTCTTCTGAAGGAGCTGGTTGAGTGGCTGGAGGATTGAGGTCAGATTACGGATGAACTTGCTGTGGTAATTGACCATTCCAAGGAAAGCTCTCAACTGGGTGGAATTCTCAGGGCGTGGCGCTTGCTTGATGGCCTCCACCTCCTTGTCAGTTGGGGAGATTCCTTCCGCTGAAATGATGCAACCCATGTAGGTGACTGACTTCTGCATGAGCTTACACTTGCTGAGTTGAAGTCTTAAGCCATAGTCATCTAAATGGCTGAGAACAGTGTTCAAATTCTTGATGTGTTGGTCGTCATCCTTTCCTGTGATTATGATGTCATCTTGTATGCTTGCGACATGGTCCAGGCCTTGAAGGATGATGTCCATGGTACGCTGAAAGATCGCCGGGGACGACGCAATACTGAAAGGTAGCCTTTTGTAACGGTAGAGACCCCGATGGGTGTAGTAACAAATTGCTGGCTTTCGGGGTCCAGTGGAAGTTGCTGATATGCACTCTTCAAATCAAGTTTGGTGAATCGTTGTCCGCCGCGCAGTTTGATGAAGACATCCTCAGGCAGAGGTATTGGGTACTGTAGGACCTTGAGTTGTGGGTGACCGTGTAGTACCGTCTGCTTTTGGTACATGAACCATGGGGGTCGCCCATTCGCTGAATTCCACCTTCTCCACGATACCCTCAGACTCGAGTCAGTTATATTCTGCTTCTACTGCTTCTTGAAGAGCATAAGGAACAGGACGTGCCTTGTAGAACTTTGGCTGTGCCTCGGCCTTCATCTCCAGTTTGGCTGTAATTCCCTTGATTGTCCCAAGGCCAGGCTGAAAGACGTTAGGGTGAGACTGAACTGTGGTATGTAAACGTGCCTGTATGTCTTGTGGCAAGCTTGCATCAGACACACGGATGCTGCATATTTTCCTCGAATCGAGTTTGATGTGTCAGAGCCAGTCTCTTCCAAAGAGAGATGGTCCGGAACCTTTAACTACCAGAAGTGGCACGGTTACATTCTGACCTTGGTATTGGAGTTGAACATGGAATTGACCACAAACTTGGACTGGGTTCCCTGTGTAGGTGTGTAGACGAGTAACAGAGGGCTGGAGCGGAGCGCCATTGAAATGCTTGTTGTACGTCTCCTGCGAGATGAGTGAAACTCCAGCACCCGTGTCTAATTCCATAAGTAGGGAATTTCCATTTAACTCGACTGGTATTGCTATGCCTTTCCCCTCTGCACTGAAGTTGTAGATAGCAACCGAAAATGGATCAACTGAATCCGAAGGGGGGTCAAACTGTGGTGATTCTGGCAGTTCCACTTTGTGAACCTTCTGAGGTTTGCTTTTGCAGGCATCTGTGATGTGTCCCATTCTGCCGCAGGAATGGCACGTGTAACTCCTGTATTTGCACTGTGAGCGTGGATGGCCGGATCTCCCGCAGCTGAGGCACTCAGAAGTACCGGTATTTTAACGCCTCTGTCGCAAATGGAGGTTGGGTTCCCAGGAGCCAGGGGCTGGTACCACCAACCCAAACCCAGGTAGGTAGAACACCCCATAAGCCTGCCCTACCCACAACCCAGCCACGAGCCCCGCCCGTCATGCCGAAGGACCTCCGGGTTGGGACAGCCCGGAGCAATCCCAAGGGACCAGACCTGAGGCGCCCAACCCTGAGTGAAGAAAGGCACAAGCCCCACCTGCTATGGCAACTGACTGGAGACCTGGGTGAGAGAGCCAACTGGTGTGCGGATATAGAGTTGATAGGCATCGCTAGACCATCGGTGATCAGGGACTCACCATCGGTGATCAGGGACTCCCCGTGAAGCAGCTTTGGTAGCCGCACCAATCCGGAAGCTGTTGCCCGAGTAAGAGCCTGAATACCGGCAGAGTGTAAAATAGCCTGCACCATGGATGATAACTGCTGCCTAGTTAAAGGACGGCCATCCGTATAGCAAAACAGGGGTCCTGGAGATGGGCCACGCAGTGCCAAAAAATTACCAAGGGCCACCACTGGGCAGATGAGGCTGTTGTCCCGACCCACATAAATGTCACAACCAACACGAAAGGGGTCTGTCTTTGAGCACTTGATATGAACTTTAAAACATGTAGGGTCCACCAAAAATCCGCTTGCACGTCGCTAACTGTCAAATGGATACTGGGGTCAAACGAAGAATTCGTGGTGAACTCACCAGCTCTGAGGAAACCGAAGAAACCGAGGCAACACGCTGCCCAGAGCATGACATGGTCCCCGGAGTTCAGGTCCAAGGATCGATGGATGACCTTTAAGAGGTCAATAGTGATGGGAAGGCGCTTTGAGGTAGATGAACCCTGCACGCGCTTTATGCCTCGTAGTAGCCGCTGTAACTGCAGACAGTTAATCAGGGGATCAGGTAAGCCATCGTCCATGTGAAGTGACCGCACTGCACTGAGATACACCTTGATGGACGAGTGGTGGAGGCTGTCGGCCGAAAAGGACGCAAAACGCATGAGCGACCGTTCGTCAGCTGGTAAAAGAGCACCATCTGGGCTCAGAAGGCCATCTGACGGCAGAAATCGAAGTAGCGGCGCTGGGCTGACAAGTATATCCGACGTGTAGATGGGGCAAGGCCCTGATAAAGAAAAAATTGGCATCTCTCTGTCACGTGACTTGCAACGCCGTCAATAGAACAGGGGGGACTGTCATCGGAGACTGCCCGGCTTGCGGGGCCAGGTGCCTGAATCGCTGAAACTGGAAACGGGAAAGAGCATCCGCAACTGGGTTAGATTTACCCCGAACTGAAGAAGCAGTAAAGTAAAATGAATGGCGCACTGCCAACAATGCTAAGTAACGCAACAAAACCATTAAGTCAGGGTCTCTGGAGGTACCAGAAGACAGAAGAGCCACCACAGACTCGTTGTCACATAAAAACTCGACCCGCCGTGACGCCCACACAGGTCCCCACAAATACGTCGCCAGCTGACCACGCGCCAAAGAACCACTGATTGCTAAAGATAGCTCCAAAGCCCAGAGAACCTGGTGCATCTGATGACACCTGGAAATCTGGAAGGGGGGCCCACGTAGGCATAAGGAAAAAACTGAGACCTTCCCAGCTTCGGAACCGTTCCTGCCACCAAGTTAAGTCCCGATGAAAATCCTGGTTCAGTCTAATGGGATGGTCATCGCGTCTGAAAGTACACAGTAAGTTGATCATGCGTCGAAGAAATGTCCTTCCCTGAGGGGCTATCTTACATACATGGTGGAGGTGGCCAATAAGGGACTTCAGCTCCCGCCGCCTAGAGAACCACTTACCCGACCACGCACCCAGCAGGGCAATGGTCCTCTCTCTTTTCTCTGTTGGGAGCCGGGCCTGCATTGTGGTGGAGTCAAGTTCAATACCAAGGATGGACAGGCAAGTCGAGGGGCCCTCCAGCTTCTCAGGGTGAAGGGGGAGGCCTATCTTAGAGCACAACTGAATACACGCCTGCAAGTTGTTGTAACAGACTGGGAAAGCTGGAGGACCTAAGGTCAGAAAATCATCCATGTAATGGCGAAGGAAGTCAACGCCATAGTCGTGAGTCAGCATCCACTGAACCAGGTCTGCAATAGGATGGACAGGAATAGGATGGACAGCCACATTGCGATAGGCGCTCGCCACATCGAACTTGGCCATAAGAGTTCCTCGGCCCCGCGCCATAATGCCCTCTATAAAGAAGTCAACTGTGACATACTGCACTGAAAAGGGGGGCTTTGGAATGCCGTCATTTACACTGTGGCCCTCAGGCGAAGAGAGATCCAGGATGAGACGCCATTTACCCGGCTGGTTGCTTTTTGGGATGACTCCAAAACGGCTGATGTGGAAGTCAGGAAAAGGAGGAGAAGTAAATGGGCCCGCAACTCTTCCATGTGAAACCTCTGTCTCAAGATAAGCATCTATGACGCAAGGGTGGACCAGGGCGGATCGCATGTTTGAAGAGGCTGACCGCAGGGTGACTGATGAGGTCTCAAAGCCAATGTGGAAGCCCTCCCGGAGACCGGTAAGAACATAGGCTGCTGCTGTCTGATCCGGATAGTCACACAACTCTGCCTGAAATTGGGATAACTGCAACGGGGAGACGAACTGTACTGGAACTAATGGAGAAAACGAACGAACAGGAACAGAACTTCCGGGTAAACCAGTTGAATCCGAAGAAGACACAGCCACTGAGCCACACAATCCACGGTACTGGTCCGGATCGACAGGAACAGGATTATTGACACTATGTACACAAGAAGCAGGAGGACTTGTAATCCTCTCAGTACCGCCCCCCCCCCCCTGGCAGGGGAAGGGGAACGAGAGCGACCGACCCCTGGTGGGGTGAAAGGGGTAGTTAACCCTAGGGTGGTCACTGTTACATGAACTGCAAACGTGGCGGTAGCGGCATTCCCCAAAAGGCCAGCGGCATAGCCCGTTGTTCCACGAGATGCAGTAAGGAGGTTGCGAGATGTAGCCCCGGCTCGCTGACACAGTAACAGGAGGGGAAGTCGAAGACTGGGGGTTGGCGAGGGGTGCTGGCGACCGCAAGTGAAAGTTATACAAATCCAAATTCATCTTCGACCAGTCAGATGCTCCAGTTGCCGCAGCATCCTTGCGAAAAGCAACATCGTACTCCAGCCACGCTCTACTGGGTGATTGCCGAGCTGTTTGGATGATGAGCAATTTATATTTAGTGAGATCTGACCAACGATGGGGATGGGTCGCACACATCACCATCTGGAAAATAGTAAAGGCTTCGGTCCAGGTCAATATGTCCTGAATTTCGACCACCCGACGCTTTTTAGAGACCACCAACTTGTCATCCAAAAACGTTTGCGGCTCGTGCTCTGCAGTCCGCAGATTTGCTGACAACAGGCCCGCTAATTCCACGAGCTGACAACTCGTAATCTTTGCAACAAGTTTGGCGGGAATAAGAGCGTGTCCTGGACCAACAACAAATGCCTTGTCCGCTGAAGGTGGGAAAAGCGAACTGCCCAAAATGGAAGACGAGCTGGCAACCTGAGTGGCCGTCAACAGTTACGAAAAAGACAACACGGGCCGAGCCGAGTTAGAGCCGGTGGTGGCTGACACGGACGGGAATGTAGATACAAATGCCGGCAACGTCAACGTACCTGAAGAAGCAGCCAACGAGCCCGCCACGACCATAGCAGGAGTGGTATAAACGGTGGACGTAACAGCTGAAGAAGCGCTCGATACAGGTGCTGTGTTGTCCCGGATCGCCGCGATGATGGTCGGCAGGGAGTTATTGAAGGCTTGGGCGATAGCGGACGCGATGTCATTAGAGAACGACGAGGACGTTCTCGCCGAAGCCGCCGACACTACCATGC
>JAEMWC010000588.1:32500-152500 GCA_016490735.1 Pachyseris speciosa | reverse complement strand
GAAATGATGTTCTTGTTTACCGTGAAACTGAACAAAAGAAAGGAGTGGACTTTCAAACCAGGAATGTGAATCGCAGGGCTACGGCCAGGCGCGCGTTTCTTAAAATTCCCGAAAGCGTTTCAACTCAAAGCATACACAGGTTCATTACCAGAAACTTGGTTTGTAATATTTTAAATCGTTTTTTCTTTCTTTTCTTTTTTTTTTTTTTTTAAGAAAGCCTTCTACAAAATTGAAAAATACATTGGGCCAGGTCAATTTCTTTCCATATTTTAACTAAAACACTCTGTAGATTTGTAACAAGCCCAAGCTCACGATAAGAGACATATGCCACAAACGTGACTCTAGCATATCGGCGTATAAGGTGGTGTTGTGTTACAACGGTTTGAATTTGAATTACAAAGGTTTGTATGGGAAGACAATGGATTTGTTTTCAATTTATAGTAGAAATTATTGTTGTTTGAAAATAAAGTTGACTTACTTTGTTGCCTTGTTGTATTCTTTGTCATTTGCTGCTCGAAGCCCAAAACACCCACTGAAATTTGCCCTGCTGTCCCTGTTACTCCATAGAATCAAAGTAGAGATGTTAAGCTTTCCTCTCAGCGAAATCCTGGGTTGATTGCGGCCCCATTGCCTTCGCTACAAAGCTTTTCTTTCGAGTCAGCTGCACTGCTGAACTTCCGTAAGTGCTTGGCCAGAACGCCATGGACACACTGAACTTTGGAACAGCACGCTGGGTAACAAAAGTGAACCCAGTGGGGGTAGACAGCGACCAGTCTACCCCCACCAGGTTCACTTTTGTTACCCAGCGTGCTGTTCCAAAGTTCAGTGTGTCCATGGCATTCTGGCCGAGCAGTTGCAAAAGTTCAACAGCACAGCTGACTCGAAAGAAAAGCTTTGTAGCAAAGGCAATGGGGCCGCAATCGACCCGGGATTTCACTGAGAGGAAAGCTTAACATCTCTACTTTGATTCTATGGAGGAACTGGGACAGCAGAGCAAATTTCAGTGGGTCTTTTGGGCTTTGAGCAGTGGGCATTCCAGAAATCAATGTTCTGCCTTGCGCTTCTCTTAGCAGTGGAAACTCCGATAATCGCTAACGCGCCGAAATGGCTTCAAATTGGCCTGAGAAGCTGGCAAATGACAAAGGATACAACAAGGCAGCAAATCCATTGTTGCAACAAATCCAACAAGGCAACAAATCCATTGTCTTCCGATACAAACCTTTGCACCGTTGTAACACAACAACACCTTATGCGCCGATACGCTAGAGTCACGTTCGCGGCGTATGTCTCTTATCGTGAGCTTGGGACGCCTGTGCTGTGCCTGTAGTTTCTATGTATTTATGAAAAGACACTGCAGTTTTTCTGACACCCCCTGAGCAAGCATTTCTGGTTGTCATTTTGGTCTAAAAAGGTTTCTTAAAGGAACCACAACAGTATAGTATATAATATGCCTTTGCCTTTTTATCCCAAATTTTACCAGTTCTTTTTTTGGCATCCAGTTCTATTGATACCAAGCTTAATTACCCTACAAAAAAGTCTGTGGGATAATTTTCCACCAGTCAGAAAACAGGTCTTGAAAATGGGTTTGGATCTTTAACATCTGAAAACAGGTATGGAAATGGAAAACTGTGGTGGTTTGGTCTAAGATAAGTTCAGGATTTGGAGAACCCACCATAAATTTGTAAGGGTACCCCCTGGTGGCAAACATGCATATACTGTGTTTATTTTTTTCTTGATTCATACTACACATTTGTCCTATGTTTTGAGTAGGAAAGCCATTTCGCGAGGCAGTATGGGATATTGAAGGGTGTGCAGATGCCATTGATTATTATGCTGGCCTTGCACCAACCATCACCGGAAAACACATTCAGCTTCCCAATGGTAACTTTGCTTACACCAGGCGGGAGCCCTTGGGTGTGATAGCAGGTAAGGTAATCCATTTATTGACTTTGTATTAAGTGATGGTTCAGTTGTTGAAACTTGATAATGTGTTAATTGAAGGGCTGAGGGCATAACTGACCCAAATTACTTTTAGAGCCTTTTTTTGCATACGCTTTTTCTTGAAAAACAATGGAAAATGGTAAAAAAAAAAAAAAAAATGGGGCAATTTTGTACTATTGAATCAAAGGCCACATGCAAACATTCAGCTGATTTGGACCAAAAAAAAGAAAAAAGCCCTAAAAGTCATTTGGGTCGGTTATGCCCTCAGCCCTTCAATTAGGGATGTGGGGTAAACAGAACTAAATAACTTTTAAGTCCTCATCACTAACATCTGATCACTAACACAGGCAACAGCAAAAGTTAGAAAGAGGAAACATACATTGGTCAAGATCAGCTACTTGTGAGGGGAATATGACTCTCCAGAATAAACTGAGAAATATGGCCAGGGTTATTGGCCAAGCGTGAGGTCAAGATGGTGGGATATTGACCAAGTTCTTTTCGTTGAGGTCCATAAAAACGCAAAAAAAAGGCGAGGCCAATATCCCGCCATCTTGACCAAACAAGCTTGGTCAATAAAGGATTTATTATATGACTCCAAGGACGCTATTAAAAGACAGTAAAATGCGGGACAAATGGGTTATCCCGAGCAGTCAAGATGGCTCCATCTTGACCTCATGGGTAGCCAGTCACGGCAATGAATTGATCCATCTTGAATGCTGGAAGAGCCAGTCAATAAGTGATGTTAATGCCTCTGGATACACTTAAGAATATACAGTTTGGTACAGAGATGACACTTTGTGTTTGAGAAAATACAATAATAAGGTACCGCTGAGCTCTTTGTTACAGAATGAAAAGAATGAACACAAATTTGGCTTATTCCCTCACTGCTTTTAATTACTTTCACTGTTTTAAATATTTGCTTTTTTTGTGTAAGTCTGGAACTTCTCAAGTCGTGTGCAATTGCCAGGACATTTTTCTAGTTTTGAAGAAGATTCCCTGATTCCCTCACAGATTCATGAATGTTTCCTGGTTTTCTAACCTTCCTGATCCTTTCTACCTGAAGGTATTGGTGCCTGGAATTACCCATTTCAGATCTGCATTTGGAAGTCAACTCCTGCACTAGCATGTGGAAACACTATTGTATTCAAGCCTTCTCCACTCACGCCCCTAACAGCAGTCTTGGTTGCTGAGATTTTCTCTGAAGCAGGGCTGCCCAGTGGAGCCTTAAATATTGTTCAGGGAGGAGGAGTAACTGGTCATTTGCTGTCCTCACATCCGGATGTCAACAAAGTATCATTTACTGGATCTGTACCTACTGGAAAGAAGGTGACCAAATCTGTTTAGTGGAGGCTGTTTACTCAAGGTTGGACAATAGGCTGCAGATAAATTCACTCTTCCTTCCTCTATGGCTAGAATGTTTCTCCAGAGAAGGCAGTAAGCAACTCGGGTGCCTCTGAACCTTCTACTCTCCCTACGCCGAACCACGCCCCTCACTGCTTCTGGCAGCTTTTTGCACCATTTTAAATTATGCTTTGCACATTACCAGTACTTTTACTAATGCCACAGAATTAAAGGTTAAAAGGTTAAAGGTTTAAGTTAAAGAAAGGTTTTCAGTTAAAAATGTTTTGTGTGTTTTAATTTGTCATACAATGATTCCTGTTTTATTTCCTTAAAATGCTTATGTGATTATTGATGCTACATGTCTCCTGCTAATATTATAATAGGTTATGGCAGATGCCTCAACTAATGTTAAACATGTCACTCTTGAGCTGGGAGGGAAGTCACCGCTTCTGATCTTTGCCGATGCTGACCTGGAGAATGCTGTTAAAGGAGCCATGATGGCCAACTTCCTCACACAGGGAGAGGTATAATAGTTATGCTAATAAGTACAATTATTATTGTTGATTTTTTTGTTTGAAGGCTTTCACTCCTAAGGACAAAGATTTCCAGTTAGACTGATTTGAATAATGGTAAGAGTGAAAGTGTGAATGAGAAGCTACTGTAAGTTTGGGGTGAGGACTGGTACCCAGTTGCAAGTGGTGTACTGTGTAGATGGATTGAGGATAAGCATTGAAGAGGGAATTAAAAGTTACCTCCATCCTTGTCACACTTGGGCATAAATGACGTGGTGTAGCAGTCATAAGGAAACAAGTTTTCACACTTTATTTTTCTCTCCCTCTCACCTCGTGCTCTGCGCTCATGTCTTGCTATTTGTGCAGTGTCTCTTGTGGTCCACTCAGCTAAATATACGCCTTGGGCGCTTTCCTTTTGCATGGAAAAACCGGTTGTTCTGGTGGTAAATCAAATGGAACAGACTTTTCCAATGGAAATTTTTTGGAAGAAAGGAATACCTTCTGAGGTATTCCTCTTTTCTCGGTTTTACCGGAATGACCAAAAAAATCCTGTACCATCTGCGGCATCCCACTGGTTCCACGCTCCTTGATGAATTAAACGTGCGGTTTTGATGGTATTTTGGTTAATACCCAGTCTCTTAAAGAGTGACTCAGTGCAAACAAACACGCTCATCCCATTCTGTTTTGATTGAGAAAAATTTGAACTGTTTGTTTTAACTGAAAATTCTCCCCGGTTTTTCCGTTCATATGGAAAGCGCCCCTGTTATGCAGGCTATGAGAGGGGTTTGGCAACTCTGTTGTCAACTACAGGCGTAAAAACGAGCATTGTTTTGTGTGTTTGATTAATTACCATTATTTGGTGTTGATAAATTTTTTTTGCATTTGCAATTTTACTAAGATGTTGAATTTTCTAAACTTGTTTTAATTAGCAAAATGCTCAATTTTTTAAGATTTAAAGTTAAAGTGGAAACATCGTTTGGTTTAAGAGGATTGTGTTTGCTGAAGTAAGCAAATACCTTTTGCTCACAGAGTATTGAACATGAGGCTGGCCAACTCACAGTCGTCATCTTGCTCATCTATTACCTCTAGGTTTGTTCCAATGGAACTCGAGTATTTGTGGAAAAGAGCATCTTGAGTGAATTCCTTGACAAGTTAGTTAACCGTACAAACAACATCAAGGTTGGTGATCCCATGGATCCCACCACCCAGATGGGAGCTCTGATCTCAGAGGAACATCTTATGAAGGTGTTGGAATATGTGAGCATAGGACGTGATGAGGTGAGCCAGCTCCCTTTGTGCTGCTTCCTTTGAAAAATTGCTTCCTGTTTTGATGGCATTTAATTAGGGTGTTCCATTGTAATCCTATCTCCTAGTCTGAGTAAAGTGCTGAATTATCTAGGCCTGAGGAGTATTTTGTGTGTAGAGCAACATCTCAAAAGCTTCTTTGGGAAAGTTTGTATTTTAAATTAAGACTAATCAATAAGCTCTCAGGGCTTCTGAGAAACATGTCCCAGGTACCTTTTTTAAATCTCTGTTATGAATGAAATACCAGCAATAACAATATTGTTGGAAGTCTCCACTACAAGGTTTATTGTTTTAATCGTTTAGCCGTTTGCTTCTTATAGCTGTGCTGCCAGGCTCTCTTGGTGCGAAACTTTGATCTAATAAAGTTAACAGAAATGGCTTCAGTTCAACATTAATGCAACCATGAATCCTTTCTAACAGGATATCGCTTACAGTAGTAGATGAAAAATTCTTTTAGGGTGCAAAAATTCTTTGTGGAGGGGAACGCCTAAAACTGGATGACCACAGACTGGCTAATGGCTTCTTTATGTCACCGTGTGTCATGACTGACTGCTCAGATGATATGACAGTTGTCAAGGAGGAGATATTTGGTCCTGTCATGACCGTGTTATCTTTTGACACTGAAGATGAAGCCATAGCAAGAGCCAATAGCACTCACTTTGGACTATCTGCTGGGCTCTTTACCAGGTTGGCTCACATGTATATGGCTAATTATATTATTTTATTGGCTATTTTTGATCACGTGGTGCAAATCCCGTCCGCGTCGATGTTTGTCCTCCGATTTTTCGGTCGTAAAAAAAGACAAAACAAAGCCAGTCTTTTTTAAGTTTCTTCAGTTTCAAATGGAAGAATCCAATCACAGTTTAAATAAAATAAACGCAGTTGTTTGCGTTCTTCGCAATCGTCGTCAGATCACTTTTTTCAACATTTTCAACTTTGAACTGTGTATACGCGATATGAAAATTAATCGGAGGGTTTTAAAACTTCTTTCTGGCTTGCTGGTATATCGGAGGATAATATCCGTGGCTGATAGATTGTCCTCAAAATTTCACAGTTGCCCTTGAAGCTTCGCTTCTCGGCAAACTGTTCATTTTTCGGACAATCTATCAGCCGCGGATATTATTCTCCGATGTACCAGCCACCGAAAGGGGTTTATTTGCTGAATATCATTTTTTTTATATATATAAGGCTTTAGAAAAGGCCTCTTGCTTGCGATTGGTCAAAATCCGCCATGCATCCTTTTGCCAAAGTGCCCCTTCCAAGACTTCTTTCCCTTGCTCATTAGGCCCTCATTTCTCAAATTCTAGAACAAACCCTGTGCTAATGATAGTCTAATGAATAATTATGTTTGGCATAGTTTTGTTAAAGTGTTTTGTTAAAGTGTAGATACACCTCCAAGCAAGCACAAAAAGTGCAAACAAAATTTTTTCAGACATTCATTTGTAATTTTTCCCCGGCAATTTTCGGCCCTGGTAAAATAATTAAAGACAAATATATGGGAAAGTTTAAAATGCTATCAGCGAAGGTTTGTCCATAAAAATTGGCAAGTATAATCCTCTACATTGTAACTTCAGTTCGCAGTTCATAAGTTTTCAGAGCTAACGTTTTACAACAATTATTTGACATCAGATCCCCACATAAACACTTTGCTCACCCCCCAAGATGGCCTCTTAAACCGTGATTAGGTCGATTTAGTAACCTCCTCATTCTAACACAACGCGCGTTATATACTTGCAGAGATCTGTCCCGCGCGCATAGGGTCATCGCCCAGCTTCAAGCGGGATCTTGCTGGATCAACAACTATAATTTAACACCCGTAGAAGTGCCGTTTGGTGGCTACAAGATGTCTGGTGTGGGACGCGAGATGGGGGAAGATACCATAGATTATTACACACAGGTCAAGTCGGTATATGTGGAGATGGGAGATGTGGAGTCAGCGTTCTAAACAGATATCGTGTTTACGACCGTGATATATTGATTAGCGGATAGTGTCTTAGGTTGGTTTTACCACCTGAAAGAAAAATCGATACAAACAATGAGAACAGAGAGCTGGGAGATTAATTAACTAAAAGGCAGTCTTTTATTATGAAAGGTGTTCGTCATCGTGGTTTCAAATGATAGCTGAGTTAATCCTTTGTCTCACGATTGAGTCACAAAGATGTGGATCGCATGTTTCGACCGCTATACTGTTGGTCTTCATCAGGCGATGGTGTAGACTGGCTGCGTGTGAGTATAAGAAGCACCGTGGCTGGTGGTGATTGGTGCGTTTCGATCCTCGCTTAGGCTGTTGTTGATTGGAGGATTTCGATCCTTGTCGTTCAGACTAGAAATTGTTCCCTCAGCGGTCCGCTTTGGTACTGATCGGCTGTTGTGTTGTTTGATCGTGGGCATCCACGCTTCAGGAATTTCAATTCCACTGTCCCTGTTGATATTGTTAGGGTGAAGGCTTATGTGAATAGCCTCTTAAACCCTGCGGGTGTACCAGTGTGGGTCTCGGTCAATAAATTTAACTTCGTCCCAGAGCGGATAATGTCCGGTCGCGTTGCTAAGTTCTGAAACGGCGGAGGATTGGGTTCGAGCAAGCCGTATGTCTCTATCGTGTTCCTTAATCCGTTCATGCATAGATCTTCCCGTCTCTCCAATATCCAGAAACTGCTAGAATCTTTTCGGAACCACCGCTGATTTCATTCAAACGCGACAAAAATGTAGATAACTTTCTAGTTAAAAGCGCATTCAAAACAACTGAACAACCTGGCACTTTTAAATGCGCGCGCTCGCGATGCAAAACTTGTCCTTTCATTCAAAACACTGACAAAATATCGGGCCCTAAGCGATCTGTTAAGATCACTGATCGTTTCACGTGTACCTCCGCAAATGTTATCTATTGCATAACCTGTACATTATGCAAAAAGTTATACATCGGCGAAACAGGAAGACGACTAGGTGACCGATTCCAAGAACATCTTCGTGATGTTGAGAAAGATGACAAAGACGCATCCAAACCTGTCGCTCGGCATTTTAATCTCCCTAACCATTCCAAACAGCACATGTCGATCTCCGGCCTTTCCCTACATCAAGGTACCACTGAAAGCCGTAAAAATATCGAGCAAAAACTGATCTTTCAAATTGGCACTCTTAATCCCCACGGTATCAATGAGCGCTTTTCATTCAATCAATTTATTCCTGTTTCTCACGTTACCATGTTACCACCAATAGCGTAGCTCCATTTTCTGTATATAAACCATACACAACCCACAATTCCTCGATTCGCTCCGACGAAGGGCTAACGCTCGAAACGTCAGTTCTCCAATATAAACCCTTATTCCTGAAGCGTAGATGCCCACGATCAAACAACACAACAGCCGATCAGTACCAAAGCGGACCGCTGAGGGAACAATTTCTAGTCTGAACGACAAGGATCGAAATCCTCCAATCAACAACAGCCTAAGCGAGGATCGAAACGCAACAATCACCACCAGCCACGGTGCCCGGTAGTTGGACGTATAACGGCCCGCCTAGCATTCACTGCTGCGGCCGCTGTAAGATTCTAAGCCATTTGTCAAAGTTCTTTATCACGTGGTATTGCATGAAGTAATGAATGTGCGTGGTATATATAAAAGTTTACGGCGAAAACGACTGACTGATCTGTTTGAGACAGACAGTTCTTTCTCAACCAAGTCGATCGTTTTCCCAATCTGTTGATTTTAAATTAAGATAACAAGTTGTCCATCTCTAATGGGCAAACGGCATTTCAATCGATTCAGAAAAGGAAAAAGCGAGGCCGCACTTCATATTTAATTAATCTCATAAACTAATCAAAAGGAAGCAGGAAGTTCCACACTTTGGGGGGTAACGTTTTGTGGAAGATAAATACAAGTAGTGCAAATTGTTAGAGAAACTGCCCATTGCCGGTGTACAACACACCCAGTTGTCTCTTACGGAGTGAAAACGTTTTGTTTTTGCACGTGTTTTTGCCACGGTGTTTTCCTTAGTAGTAAAGGGTAAAGCAAACGCCAGTATCTAGAATTAGTGTTTAGCGTGCTGAAGAGAGCTCAATTCTCTGTAATGTGTGAGCCGTGAATAGGAATTGAATATGCAGAGTAGTCTACAGTGAGACTAACATTGGTAGAGTTTCTTTCACTCTTTACCTGCAGATTTTTAATAAAAGCTATTTTTAACAACAACAAACTCACGTTTTAAAACGCTTTTATAAACCTCTTTTCATAAATGGCGGCCTACTAATTATTCTTTTCATGATAATTAGCCCTGCTAGCCTCGTTAGCTTTTGCAAAATTCACTGATAGAATTTTTACTTTAAAGTGAGATTAGTAAGGCTAATTAATGGACGTATAAAAGAACAATCAATCGTCCGCCATTTATGAAAAAAAGGTTTACCCGCTTTTGGGAATGCCCTTTTTATTGTCTCAACAACATGCCACAATTAAAATTCATTTTCATGGTAGTTTGACGCCTGTAAACTCTCTTAAAACACTTGAACTCCCAGAGTGTAGTTTTTTAACTTTGAGTGCGTCGGTGAAATCCTAAAATGGGCCCTGTGAACTGTACCCCATTTAGCAGTAATTTTCTAGCGAAAATATTGTAGTGTTTTGGTGAATGCTTTTCAGAGTTTTTTTTTTTTTTTGAAATCCTTGATTGTAATCACTAATTAAGCCTGATTCACACCAGCGACATAACAACATAAAGAAAAGATCAGTTTTATCTTTACGGCGTTATTTCCATGCTGTTATGTTGCTAATATATCATTATGTCTGAATGTTCACACTGCAAACATAACCTCGTTTTTACGTCCAGAGTACGTCCTTTTTATATGTCGTTATGCCGCTAGTTTGATACTACCTTTTAAATATATACACCAGTCTTAAGATTTGAAAAAGTCAAAATATACATTTAAGGCCGCGCAGGACACTTAATCTCATTAGGTATGTATTTATTTAGAGTAAAGCCTGGTTCACACTTGTAACATAAGCATAAGCGTAAACGCAAGCATAAGCATAAGAAAACGCTAGTGTGCATTGAGGGGAAATAAACACAAAGCATAAGAAAAAGAAACATTTTCCTTTTTCTTGTGCTTATTTCACAAGTGGGAACCGGTGTGAAATAAGCATAAGCTTAAGTATAAGCGCCATCTTGTTTATCCACCGATGTGACTCGCACTGCACATGCGTAAGTCGTTAGTGTGAACGTCATTATGCTTATGTTTGTGCTTGTGCTTATGTCACAAGTGTGAACCAGGCTTAAGCACGAACCTCGCGACTGATTCCGTCGACGCACGAGAAGAGTTTTTACATTCTAAATTTATTCATTACATTGTGTTTGGCGTATTGCGAATTGCACGTGTGATTGAAATCTCGTGGTATGAACTTGCAGATTTTAATACATTAGCGGTCTCATTCGATCTTTGGGGACGGAAAATGCTGCAATTATATGTCCGAGTTTTCATCAAGGATATAGAACTTCAGGAACTGCTACTTCAGGGAGGTAAACTTAGTATTCTATACTGTGATGTGACGGAACGAGCAAAATCGCAAAAGCAAACTTCACAAAGAAGATCAGACGCTTCAACGTCTTAAGTTTCACAGTTTTACTTCTATGCATTAAAACAACTTTCAACGAGTCTTGAAATTGAGACATCTGCTTCTGTCATATCACAGAAGTGTAATAGAAATAAAACCTTTTACTTTATTGCGCTTCTCAATCCGAAAACGCGGACACAAACATTGCCTTTTAGCAGCATAAAATATCACCGTAAACGCGCGATCCGCCTATAAAACGGCAATAATGATGTACTTCCGTCATCCATCAAGATCTCTGTCAAATTTCAGCGGAATCGACCCTCAAAATTTGGCTCAAGAATTTATTCATAGGCAAGTGTCCAGCGCGACCTTAACTGACTACCAATTTGATGCTTCTGAAAAGTTTGCTGAGAAGTCTTTATAAAACATTCCATCTTTATAGGGATGAAACAATTTCTGAGCAATATTGCATGATAAAACTGAGCGCCATGAGCATAATTTCTAGAAAGCGTTATTCTAAGATAATAAGAATAATATCTAAGGTTTCTGTGGATTCCCACACTGATGTTCTTTTCAAAGAACAGGAGATTTGAAATTCTCTGACATTTATTTATACCAGATAGGTAAATTCATGTATCTATTTAAAAGAGGTTTACCTCCTAATTGTTTTCGTGATATGTTTACTCTCGTAAGCCAGTTACATTCGCATTATACTAGAAATTGCAACCTTTAATTTTTACATACCTCCCTGCTGAACTAATATTCGAAACTTCTCAATTCGGTTTCAAGGACCTAAGTTTTTCAACTCGTTAAGTCATGAAATTCAAAACAGTGAAAGCATCCGTTTGTTTGGGAAAAGTCTTAAAAAATTCCTTCTCTCTTAGGCAAATATACTCATTGTTGAGCTACATACTTCTTCTTTTCTTTTTAAAATAATACATTTCACATTTCATGCTGTCCCCGTAATTCGTATGATGTACCCTATATTGTCAGGAAGCCTATAGTTCGTAAGCCCCGGGCTTCTATATAGGCTTTCTTGTCGTTACCACCTTAAACATTTGTAGTCTATCCTCTTAAGTTTCTTGTGTTTCGTATTTTTAAATTTCCAGTGTTTTGTATTTTTATGTGGTTAATGTCAAATAAAATGGAAATGGAAAGCTATTAATATACGTCCTAGTTTTTCAAATCGAATCCCTTATTTTTAATTGCAAGATCGGAAATGTCTAGTGTCTTTGGTTCATGAAAATTGTTCTCGAGGTCTTTGAAATTCGTGACATGAAGGGTCAATGCCGGACTTTCTGTGCTGGGGTTCTGGCAAGACGGAGCCATGCTGGGATCAGTTTCGCCGATTAATCCGGCGAAGATGTAGTACCCAAATCCGGCTCCGATTATAACAGCTACGGCAAGATACACCTGGTACGTCATCACCACCAGCATGAGCAGGTATCCTACCACCACTTGCACGACGTGTATAATGGTTTGCGACCAGTGATGGGCGCTACAAATGTTTGTCCTGCAAAAGAAAAGCTTTGCTGTTATAATTAAGTTTCCAACCCCTACTGAAAAAAAGGCCAGTGTAAAAAATGGGTAGACTAATTGCCAGAAGTTTGGTTACTGAATTAACTGTGGAAACAAAAACCGGAGAAACAGTTAGGGCTTTTTTTTAGATGAGACAATTCCGAGAGACGTAGCCCCTGAAACAGTTTATAGAGAAACATCTAGTAACTCTAGTAGCTTAGTTTCAATCTGTTGTCAGAATAGTCCCATTTAGACAGGTACGCTCTCAGCAAAATGTTCAATAGAGCGTTTTCATTCACGTCACTACCAGCCATAGTGTTTCATTAAAAAAAAAAAAAGAAATTATTTGCATAAAAATAGAATTCAATTCCCAACGGTTTAGTATGGGACACCAACATGGCCGCCGTGACGTCATGTGAAAACTCTCTTTGGCCTTGTGAAATGATGTGTGGTGTAGTCCGGTGATTGTCGAGTATGGCTGGTTATCACGTGATTTCAGCAAAATTCCAAAACTTTAACTATAAGGGCACTGTAAAGCTCCTCTTTTAACATATGCTACTCATCGGTGAGACAGATCTTAAAAACAAATCATGCTGATTTATTGCTTTAGTTTGCAAGTACAACACGATTTCGATCAAATTTTTGACATCCTGAAGTATAAGTATTCTCTAAATATTAAACTGATCAGTATTTTCACTTCAATTATCAATTTTGAAGTTGATATTAATGTTAAATTGCCATTTCAAAAATTCGGAAGCAGCATTAGGAATTCTTGGCTTGCACGTGACGTCAGAAAAACTAATCTGATCTGATCTGATCTGTTTTGAAAATAGAGCGGTTTGAATATCTCAATTTCTTGATTCATTTGTTGAATGGTAAGCGATCTTATTTTTTATTTCCTAGATACTTGTGTGACGTGCAAACCAAGAATACTGATTGCATGATTTGGTTCATTTCTTTAACCGACCTTACCCTACGGCCTTGGTAGTATCCCTCAGAGAGACACCAACATGACGGATCTATACTAAGTCGTTTACGCCATATCCCTGTTATTACAAGTACTATAGAGCCAGAAAGCGTTTAAAGCGGTTCTCTTTACCTACAGTTGAACTTCTTTGTTTCATGCATTCTAAAGTATTTTAATTTTTTGATGAAAACTCAAAAATAGTGAGGCGGATCTGAGGCGAAGCTCGAAGCGAAGGTATTTCTTGGGGGACGGCCTATCATTCACTATTCTGTATCCAGACTTTTTAGATAGGGGAACAGGAGCGCGCCCGTCACACGCCACTTGCGCGCCGTCCGCGAGCTCCACGCTATCCGCTTAGTTATCCGATTAACCAATCTTCAGAAACAAGATTAACACAGCTCTGACCT
Source organism: Pachyseris speciosa (assembly GCA_016490735.1). Classification (NCBI taxonomy): domain Eukaryota; kingdom Metazoa; phylum Cnidaria; class Anthozoa; order Scleractinia; family Pachyseridae; genus Pachyseris; species Pachyseris speciosa. Next base: position 138,975 of record JAEMWC010000588.1, on the reverse strand, counting down.
AACGTATTTACAATTAATTTTCAGGGAAGATTATGGAGTTTCTCGGAAATATGGTGCATCGCTTTGGTCGTTTGATCTTTAAAACACACCGTTGAAAAATTCACCTACAGCTGCGTGAAATTTACCCCAGCAATGCTCCCGACACCGTTTCCTTACCTGGTGTGTAAAGCCGTTCTATTTTGCATGTGCATTAGTTTGGCTCTGAAGATTTTGAGGCCCTCGTATAACAAGGAAACAATCAGCACTGCAATGCACGAGCCAACCAACACTGAAATGGTCAACAAAAATAACGTGAGTTCTTTCTGTAAGAGTCCATCACGCAAGACCCAGAAGGAATGACTTTTTAAAAAGGTACATCCCGAGAGTAAAAAAATCGCGAATAACATATTTCATGATATTTGGACAGCCTGTATTTTCAAAAGAAATAATATATTTCATTCTGTCAGTTCCGCCATTCAAATTCTGGTGTCCTAATGTCGTAATCTCTCCTTTAGGGGAATCAAATAACTATCCAATTCATAATTGCTAAATCAAGTACTAATAGATATTACTAGTCATAGCGCGCAGGTACTCGGGGTTACGTCTGTACATACTCATTATGCCGCTTTTGGTTCATGTGGAACTTAAGGCGAGTCAAGAAATCACGAGTGACATGGTATATAGACTACGAGCAGTCCCTCTTTTGCCACTTAGTTCGTCGAGCGTGAGGCCGCGCGGACATTTCAGTCAGTTTTTTACGCGCAGGTTTTGTCTTAGCCTCACGCTCAAAGAACTAAAGCCGCGGCTGCACGAGCGACTTTTTGCTCGTCGCTAGTTCAAGGGGGTCTACACTTGCGATTTTGATCTCGCGCTGGCGAAGAGGCAAAATTTGAAAAAAAATCGTGTCGACGGCGCAATAAAAAAATCACTCATGTAGCAGCGGCTTAAACGGCGAAAGAAGGACTGCTCGGGCGTATGCTACGTGGTATATTCCATGGTACACCATGAGAAAGCGGCTCTCTTGAGTATTTTATACCATATACAGCGACCCATGCAATAAATGCAACGTCAGTCCAGTGTAGGATGGGAAGGCAGGTGGAATACAGACCAATGTACAATGGCTTTGCGGCATTCTGATTGGCTGTATTTTATATGGCATGATATAAAGTACTGTAATGCCAATGATTGACTGGTGTGCTAGAGGTTTATTCACCTTTCGTTGAAGAAATTTCCCAAGGTTCAAACAGTAGGTTGAGATCGGTCCTGAGATGAAACATCATCTGAAGAAATAAAGAAATAACAGCACACTATGACAAAAATGCCACCTTAAAATGTCTTAAAATATATATTAATGAAAGATTGTTAAAAATATGGACAAACTGAATATAAGTGCTCAAACTGAGAAATCGCGGGTATTATTTGGAGGAACGCCCGCGATTGGGTAGGACAATAAGCAATTATTGGATGAGGTTGAGCATGATAGCGAGAATTATCAAGGCCGAGGTTTGTGTTATCTGCCGAAGCCGAAGGCTGAGGCGGATAACACAAACCGAGGCCTTGATAATTTCGCTATCATGCGAAAACCGAATCCAATAATTGTTTTATTATACAATTATAAATGTACAAGCGTTGAGACATTTCACAGAACAACAACAAAGTAAGCCACGCAATGACACGTTTCAGTGTAAACATCTTTATTAATGACAGCCGTGAATAAAAAACGTGTAAAGCGGAATTCAAAAGGTTTACAGAAAGGATTTAAGCTTAAAACATCTGAAAACGTTTCAGGAAAAACTGAATCGAACTGAAACTTTTGAACAAAATTCTAAAGTTAAGTTGTACGGTCTTATGAAAAATGTTCCCGATTTGCGTTTAATGAATGTTGACATTACAGTTAAAGAAATTAAAATTTTTCGTTATCTCTGAATGAGAGTTCTGTACAATAAATTCCTCTTGAGAAAGGCTAATAACAGGAGATAACTGGTGCGGATTAATAGCCACTTCCTCACCTCTCACCTCGCACTCTGTCGTCAGGGTTTCCGACATTTTTCTCTTGGTTGAAATGTCAGTCCTGCTATAGCTCCGAATGCTGGATTCATTTCTGTGCCCGCTCACCGCCATGATATGCCTTGCTTCGAACCCTGACTTGTCCAGGATTGTAACCGCCGTTGCCCTGATCGAGTGATTGGTGTAACACTTTGAAAGTTTGGCTTCTCGAGAGATCCTTTTCATTTTTTCACCGAGCAAACGCTCTCCGACAACCATGTTATCGTACCACACTTGATCAGATATGCCGGCGTTTTTCTTCGGCCGCTGAAACAAAAATTCGTTTGAGGGATTCAGGTGCTGTATGTACCGTTCAAATGAAGCCACAGGACAGTGTGGTCCTGGTTTCTCGAACATCACGCCTCCTTCAAATCCTTCATCATTTTCTCGTCGGTTCTTTGTGAGTTCATCTGTTGTTTTGCACACATATTTTGCACCTTTGCCATCCGTGCTGAATGAAAAATCAGTTTTTTTGAGTTCACGAAGATTTTGCCTTCCTCGGCGACAAAAGTACAACATAACCTCGAAAAAAACTTTGTTTTGAAGCGTTTCCGGGCTGTTTTGGTTAAAAACATCGCTTTCGTACAGCTTTTTAAGATCTTCTTCGCAGATCGGTGGCGTGTGTTCGACTTTGGCGAGCCCTTGTCGTTTTAGTTCAACGCACTTGGCGCCAAAAACTTTGTTTGCCTCGGCAAATGCTGGATCGTTTATTATATCGAAGCCAAGAGTCGCCTTGAAGTGTTTGCCCAGTCCAAATCTCAGGCTGTTGAGAGTGCTTTTGGAATAAGAAGTTCCATCGACTTTTCTAGCTTCGGCATAAAATAGTTTGAGAACGTTACTGATGCCATCTTTGGTTTGCGGTTCGGGAACTTTCTTCTCCTTCAAATACTGCTGTAATCTTGGTAGCTCGTTTGGTGTTCTTTGCGTCCTTGTCGTCAACAAGGCGTCCTAAATCCGCTTCTGAGACTGACGCGAATCTTGGAGCGGACTCCGCCATGACAATCTTGCTCAAACCGCCGGCTAGCTTGTCAGGTGACGAAAACCATTGTCTGCAAAAACGCGTCATACCGACATGCATAAACGCCAGTGTCTGTAGATGTGACGCGATGACACAGCGCCATCTAGAATTAGCGGGGTGCTTTTAGCCAATCAAAATTGAGATAGCATCAGCATTGTATAATATAAAAATTGTACCCTCTACTGATGCTCCACTCTGCCGCATAAATTTGACGCCCGGCGAAAACAAAACGACATCAATAGCTTCCTTGTTGGTCTGATGTTGGACCGGAAATGTTGGTGCAGCCGGCTTTATTCAACATTCAGTGACTTTAAACCACAATCGCAGAATCATCAACCACAGCTCAATAATAAATATTGAACTGTTTGAGAATTATACGGTGATGCCATGAATTTGTCAGCGTTTTTGGTAAACAAACAAACATGAATTTATCGATTATAAGGCCGGAATACATGGGCTTGTTCAAGCAGAAACAACACGAAATTTGACTAATACCACTATACTTGGCTTTTTATTGTCTTTTAATATGCTCTGGAGTCCTGTAGTTTTTGTAAAATGAAAATCGCCTGTCATAACTTAGATTTACCATAAGCTCTTTTCTGAACTTAAAGCCATCTAGAACGTGAATTATGGTCTTTTGCATGTAACCAGTAAGTGTGCATGCGATAGTTCTTTCCGGTGCTCTGGTGTAATCAACGTTTTGCGACAAAACATAACCATACACTTAAAGCCGCATTAGCCAGCGTCAAAGGCCCACCATCAGAAAACACACTGTTTTGTTCTCTAGTTGGATCGCCAATTCTATTTATCAGTTTTATTTATATTCAATCAATACGAAAAAGAAAAGAAAAAGGATTTTAACTGTCTCGTGGCTTGGCATACAGAACAAAGCGCGCATTTGATAAGAACAGTTGAAATATCAGTATTATTGAAGCATAACACACAGAAAAATACAAACTGCCGGCAATAATGTTTACCAACTGCAAAAACGTTTCGTCAAAGTTTCCCTAAAAGCCCCTGCTTCACTTTGACGATTGAACTCAAAGAGGGAAACAGTAACCAGTTTCGAGAAGAGGAATCCAGATTTAAGCCGAAAAACACGTAATTATAGCTATTCCTGTATGAACGTCCGACCAATTAAGAAATTTGCATATTACATAGTAATGTTTAAAACAGACAATGCAATGGTTTAAAATAGGCACTGACACGACGCTTTTCCTTTGACGTTGACTGAAAATATCTTCCCGGCAGAGGTCATTCTCAGACTATTCAAATATGTATCACATGCTTCGAAAAAGTGCAGAAAATATTTACCACAAACTTTGAAAAACTGCATTATGGTCCTTACCTTTGCGTTTGAGGACGAAATCCAATCTTAAATTGCGACTATTCAAATTAGTACCACATACTTTGGAGAACTTTTATATGCCGGTCGGTACTGTTTGTTGAGTCACTGGTAGAACTCCTTGCGCGACCGTTCAAATCGTTGCGTGTTTGATGCTACACAATATGGTTTTAAAGTAGCTGAAAACTGGCATTAGCTAATGGAGGAATACTTTCACATTTTACTGTTAGATATGCTGTAAAAGCTATTCCTGTGTCTTTTGTTCGGAGACGACAGCACTCGGGATGTAACAACTCATACGAAAGCTGATATTCCTTACTCCTTTTATTTACTTGTAATGATATTTAGCCTGACCAAACAACTGAAACAAGAAAGACTGCGAATCGCCACCGCTTTTCATTGGCTCTAAAAGTCTTACCACATGCCCCGCTGTTTCACCGTGTCCGCCATGAGAGCCTTCGCCACCATGATTCTTCGTGGAGGGATGGTGCATCTGTGTTGACATGGTGCTGTGGTCGTTCATTCCGCCATGCGAGTGGCCGCCGTGGGACATCTTGTAAATCAAACAGTCTTTCCCTCTCTGCAGTGACAAAGTAACTATAATCAGCTCGGTAACTTCAACCAGATCCCTCTTTGTCTGTCTGTTTGTTTGTTTGTTACTTAGAAGCTTGGTTGAGTTCAGATGCCACTTCCTACTCTTATGCATTTGATTTATGACCATGCAAAATCCTTACAATATCAACCACTTTTTTTTTTATCAAAATATTTCCTTTAAATACATAATTAATTTGTTTTATGCTTCGGCGATTTGACCGTTTCTTTGTCCAGTCTTCAGTTTAATTGGTTCATTTTATTTCCTGAGCTAAGACCTCCACCCCCAAGACCCACGTCGCGACGTGACGCAAATGGTAACACAAATAGGCTGAAGCATCTTCTATATCAAACAAGTTTTAACAATGGCCCTTTTCAAGTCTATTTAACATTATGTATGGAAATTCGGAGTTAATTTACACACGTTTGTATCCGGAGTTCCTTCCTTGATAGTAACTGAAGCTTAAGGCCTGTCCAAACGGTAAATGTTTTACGGTAAAACATGCTAAAACATTGTAGGGCATTTTTCCGTTTGTGCTGTTTAAACATGTTTTAACGTGTTGGGTAAGATTTGAACTCTGTCATTCGATAAAACATCTTAAAACATTTCTTTTGTTCTCGTGTTTGGTGAGCGATGTTTTGTGCGTTTGGACAGATGCATGAAACATGTTTGATGCGCGCATGCGTGCTGACTCGATTAGGTTGTTTGTATCCATGGATACGTTGTCGCGTCACGCGCTCATTTCTCTCAAGATGGCGAACGAAGAGGACGTTTTAGTCGATCTGTCAGAAAGTGTTATCGAAGATAAGCCTACACCAAAGCGGAAAGGAAATAAAGCTGGAGTGACGAAGAGACGGACATTCTTATCGATATGTTTAAGGAAAGCGCCTGTCTATGGGACATATTTAGTAAAGACTATCACATGAAGGATAAGCGTGACAAAGCTTATGGGAAAATTCAGCAAGAACTGGACATACCGATCGCTGAGATCAAGTTCGCAGCTTAGTCGTGCTTCTGGAGTTTAGTACTTGTTTTGATAAAATATGTTTTAAGATGTTTTATGCCGTTTGGCCGCTCTCTAAAACATAGACATGTTTTACCTTAAAACATGTTTTAGCATGTTTTACCGTAATGTGTCGTCAGTAATTGGCCATGTTCTAAAGGAGTAAGGGCCTGGGAACGAATCCAAACTTCATTGAAAATCAATGGCATTGAACTAAGTCGATTATCATATGAAAGGGTATCTCAAAATAAGTACTTTCAGCAAGTTTGACCATGTTTGGTCGAAAAGTCGTCAGTTGACATGCATTTAAATCTTTAAAAAATCCCATACAAATGTCTCTATTTCGGAACGTTTGTCCCTCCAAACCATACATTACAACCATACAACCATTCTACGTTGTATCGGCCCTTGCTTTTATACTCTCTAATTTTCACAATTTTCTAAAGCTTTTGTTTCAGCTCCAATTCAACTGAACATCGTCAAAGTTGGTAAGGTGACCATTTTTGAGATGCTCTTTCATGCAGTGTAAACAATTTTTTTTCCAATCGATAAATTCTAAACTCATTCCCAGGCCCCACTTGTTTAGAACATGACCAATAGTAGCCTCCTTATCGTGTTGTTTGAACACTGATACCGCAAAAGTAACACCCCCCCCCCGAGGGGGTGGATGGGTGGGGTACTCCCTTTTACTCGGGCTTCTCGCGTCTCGCGGGTCGCCCGGGTCTTAAAATGTCGACGGTTCTCCTTTTTATTCTTTGTCGAGTTTCATCCACAAAGCTCACTTCCGGCGTTTCTGCGCAACCGCTAACTATTTTTAACAACTCACATGAATGATGAATGATGCCTGTTGTCACGTATCGGAAAACGTCGATTCACCTTGTGTCTTTGAAGTCTGAACAACTAATATGTTAAGAAAAGTGTCTATACGAATGTTTGCAAGTTCCACTGGGAGAAAAAAGCTTTTAACATGACCAAAATTTAACTCCAGATGGACTGCCGTGTTCCCCGTATCCGCTCCATTGAGATGTACATTTTGTTGAATAACTCAAGTACGGGATATCACACACCCCTGAGACTTTGTTTGTGGACTAATTTTTGAATGATAAGCGATTAGTTTTTACAAATGTACTTGCGTGACTTGACGTTCCTTTCTTATGTTTCAAATGACCTTGGATTGACGTATTTGTAAACAGTTTCACTCTGCTAATTAATTTTCTACTCACATTTCACCGAGACTCCATTAACGTTTATGCGAAAAAATCCTACATCGTTCGATAAGCGTTTCCTTTCTCAAACAATTATCCATCGAAGCGAAAACAAGTGTGCTTAGTTTTTTTTTGGAATCAATACACTATTTTTATCACATTGCATAACGATAAACCTCTGTGGCCTAAAGGTCATTGTTCCTGCCTGTGACGCAGCTAATACGGGTTCGATGTCTTTTAGTGATATGTATCACGGGCTTTTTTTTTCTGTTTCTCTTTTTCTTGTTCTTTTAGAAATATTTTTTACAAGTGTTATAATTATTGTTCTCAATGGTTGAGCTGTAAAGCAATTTTGTAATTTTAGAGGAATATATGTTGATAGGGGTCTAAAGAAATAGACTCCAACACAAGCTAAGCGCAATGCGTCCGATGTAAGAAAGACAGACTTCTCTCTATTCTTTTATTAGCGCTAAATTAGGGATACAATACCGTTTTTTTCCAATCCCGAGTTTAGGCTAATTGTAGCCTCTTCTTTGGGCTATATAGGTATGTGCGGCCCTAAAGGGTATGGTTTTGTAGCCGTTTCGGTCTGAAATAGGGTATGGTTAGTGCACTCTAGTATTCAAGTGGATATGTTTTTTCGAAGAAGCTACTTCTTCATCTTTAGCCGATAAGACCATCAACAAAAGCCCTTCTTTTTTGTCTTTTAATTGTGTTTACGCCAACCGTGTACGTGAAATAGGTCTGAAATAGGGTATCGAACTTTTGGTCAGGTCTGAAATAGGGTAGGGAAAATCGCAGATTTTGGTCTGAAATAGGGTAAGGATTTCAGGAGGCGGGCCGCACACCCCACCCAATTTTTTCGGGAGTACCCCCCGCCCCCCCCCCCCCGGGGGCGTAACACCCTGCTCAAACAGGGTTTTTGGAAATCTTAGAAGCCAACGTCTTCAGTATCATGTGGTTTGACAAATCCTATGTTTCGAGTCAAGTAAAAAACGAAACATTTGTAATCCGCAGTTTCATAACAGTGAAGGAAGCCCTTTGAGGGTAAAATATGTTTTAGATATAAAACGACGATTCTGAATTTAACAAAGATGTTTGGGCAGAAACTCAGTCTGCCTTCTTCAGTGCAAGTGTTACTGGAGATGCACTTAAGAAGGCAGAAATTTCTGGCGAAACGTGTTTGTGAAATTCAAAATCGTCGTTTTAAATGTAAAATTTTTTGTGACCTTTTACCTTTGAAATATATATGTATATACACTCGGTTCATCCTTAATGCCATATTGATAAGTCGTGGTTTTATAGTTTACTATTCGTTTTAAAATTCGCTTTTTTTCCAGCATTAACGTGTAAAAGGTCGTGTAAAAGGTCAAGCATTTTTTTCCATTGCCAGTCGAGCGACCGAATATCCACCTTGAAATGCAGTGAAGCTATTTTTAAAATACGACAAAACCAGGTCTGTAAGCCCATATTGAATTGCGACAAGATGTCTCCTTCACGATAAGGCTTGGATATTACAACCTGATGTTTTCTTAGTAGAGCCCAACTTGATCGCAAATCTCTTTTCAAGAGAGTAAATTTCAGCAACTGTGTCTTATGAATTTCTTTTACTCAGTATCGAAATGCAAATTATCTTCGGTGCTCTTCTTACATTTCTTCTTTCTTATAACAGTTGCTAGGAGACGTTGTTAATACTGATCAAGTTAATTCGTCTAGTGATCATTTCCTTCGTGAATTCTTATAAATTGTATGTTTGATCTTGCTCTCATATAGCAAAGGTGAGACAGAACTAAGATTTTAGTCACTTCAATCACGAACTGAACACAATGTAAAAGAATGCTTATCCAGGCTGATTTTGTACACACCAAAAGTCCTACACACGCCTATTACTGGACTATTACTTACTCCCTTGCCATATCATGTTGAGGCAACAATGGATCCAGCTGTTTAAACCGCTTGCTAGAGGCGGCCGCAGAAGTTATCGTCAGTGGACGTCGGACATATAGTTGCATGACATGTCGTTAACCCATTTTCTTGTTCAGTGTTACAAGTTGGATACAAGTCTGCGAGCAGGCGATCTTGTTTGAGTCCGCGACCGATGAAGGGATGAGATAAAGACTGACGGTTCTCTCACCCAGGCGAGCGAAGGGAGCCAGCTCTAAACTCGGGCGGGCTTCGCCGCTTGTAACCAAGTCAGACAAGACCGCCTGCCCGTAGGCTAAGAAACATTTTATCTGATGCATTTCCACCAAGGCAACTGGGATAATTTCTCAACCGATAACCATCATCAAAATGAGGAAATATCTTCAATCCGACCACCATCGTATGCTAAAACCACCTGAAAGGCTGTCTGCGAAGGCGCTTTTATGGCAACACAGCATTTGGTCGGAGCTCCTGGCGTTCGCCAGATTTGTGACCGTCTAAAAGCAATAAGGATCCCGAACTCACCAAAAGACGATCTCTTCCGCCGTCGCTAGACCCGCTTCAGAGTGACCGGGATTTTAAATGTTGCCTGAATTCGTATCCTTTCAGCTTTCGCATCAGTGATTTTGGCACCGGGCCATTGTCGGCCAATCACGTCGCGTCATAAACCATTCACTGATTACCCGGGCTGCGCGCGTCTCGCGCGGCGCCCGGGTCTAGAACTACCGACGGTTCTCGAATTCTTTTTCGTCGTCGAGTATCATCCACAAATGGCGCTTCCGGCGTTTCTGCGCAAGCGCTAACTATTTTTAACAACAGTGATGCGTGTTGTCACGTATGGGAAAATGTCGATTCACCTTGTGTCTTTTGAAGTCTGAACAAACAATATGTTAAGAGAAGTGTCTATGCGAATGATTGCAAGTTCAACGGCGAGAAGAAAGCTTTTAACATGAGTAAACTTAACGGCAGATGGACTGCTTCAGGAGATTGCGAGTAGTCTCTAATTTTGGCGACGGATTTTGGGGGCACGTGCGCGCGCGAAGTTGCGAGGAGACGCGACGCGAGGGGAGCGCCAAAAATTAGAGACTACAGACAAAGGGAGTTTGACCTTTCCCGGCCGAGTGATTCGGAAGTGTAAATCTCATATCAACAGCAAGAATGATGCCTGTTGTCACGTATCGGAAAACGTCGATTCACCTTGTGTCTTTGAAGTCTGAACAACTAATATGTTAAGAGAAGTGTCTATACGAATGTTTGCAAGTTCAACAGCGAGAAGAAAGCTATTAACATGACCAAAATTTAACTCCAGATGGATTGCCGCCGTGTTCCCCGTATCGGGTGTCTGGAGAACTCAGACCTAGAAAACTCAGACCTCAGACCTAGAAAACTCAGACCCCCCCCCCCCCAAAAAAAAAAAAAAAATCTGGAAAACTCAGACCCCCTCAAAACTATACAAATTTTCAAAGTCAAATAAACGTGGACAGAATAAATTATCGCCGTTCAGTGCGCTGAAATGTTACACCGTCTATTTATCGCAGATAACAAACACTTCACGTTATTATAATCGGCTCCGGAGCACGAGACCTAGAATACTCAGACCCCCCCCCCCTCCCCCAAACTGGAAAACTCAGACCCCCTCATAACTATACAAATTTTCAAAGTGAAATAAACGTGGGCAAAATGAGTTATCGCCGTTTATGAGGGGTTTGAGTTTTTACAGATTGGGGGGGGGGGGGGGGGGGGTCTGAGTTTTCTAGGTCTTGTGCTTCGGAGCCGATTATAATAACATGAGACGACAAAGGAGAAGTGTTTGTAAACATGTAAACAGTTTCACTCTGCTAATTAATTTTCTACTCACATTTCACCGAGACGTACTCCATTAACGTTTATGCGAAAAAATCCTACATCGTTCGATAAGCGTTTCCTTTCTCAAACAATTATCCATCGAAGCGAAAACAAGTGTGCTTAGTTTTTTTTTTTGGAATCAATACACTATTTTTATCACCTTGCAAAACGATAAACCTCTGTGGCCTAAAGGTCACTGTTCTTGCCTGTGACACAGCTAACCCGGGTTTGATGTCTTTTAGTGGTATATATCACGGGCTTTATTTTTCTGTTTCTCTTTTTCTTGTTCTTTTAGAACTATTTTTTTACAAGTGTTATAATTACTGTTCTCAATGGTTGAGCTGTATTTTAGAGGAATATATGTTGATAGGGGTCTAAAGAAATAGACTCCAACACAAGGTAAACACGGCAATGCGTCCGATGTAAGAAAGACAGACTTCCCTCTATTCTTTTTAGCACTAAGTTAGGGATACAATACTGTTTTTTGCAAGCCCGGGTTTAGGCTAATTGTAGCCTCTTGTTTTACCTGATACTTCCTTCAAGGAAGTAGGCCCGATATAGAACTGCACAATGGAAACTGATCTGGCTACTTCTCGTAGGCATAGACCATAAGTATTCTTGAATTTCACATGATGTCATCAAAAACTAAAACTCAAAAGTAAACAGATTTTTGCATTTTTATCTTTATCATGTAAAAGACATATTAGAAATGCATCTGCTTCCACGTTTTCAGCTCGGTACCTTGCTTTGTTATGAAAATAGAGCAGTTTGAAATTTTTTCACAGTGTGTGACATAACAGATGTCTGCCTACAAGCATATCACGTACATGAAAACATCGATTCACCGTGTGTTTTTGAGGTTTAAAAAGCCAATATGACAAGAGAACCGTCTCTGTGAAAGTTTGCTTTCTCAACAGATCGAAGAAAGCCTTTGAAGAGAGCTTAAGTAAGTTTCAGATGTTTTTCACTCGTTTCCGGTCGCCATGTTGGAGCTCATCAAGAAGGGCTCCATCATGGCGTTTCCATACTAAATCCAATAAGTTTGAGTGGTACATTTTGACGAATAACTCGAGTACAGGACGTTGCACAGCCATGAAGCTTGGGCATATTGTTTATTTATTACTCTTCTACAATATCTCAATTTCTTCACTTTATCTATTGAATGCAGGCCCGTAGGCTGGTTTTTGCCTGGGTGGGTTCCTTTTCGCTTAAAACGGACCTTAAATGTAATATTTTTCTTCACTAAAAGGAGTGAATACTAAAGAACACTAAAGCATCGAGATTTGGAAGCCGCCACAGATCCCAAAATATGGGAAATTCAACAATAACGAGCTAATTACATGATGTTGTCGTTGGCTAGCTTGTGTAATCCTGATGCCTTCACGCACCTCCTTAGATCCTTACAATCGTGTCGTGATTCAAAGGCTTCTTATTATGAAACAAGAGGCTACAATTAGCCTAAACCCGGGCTTGTAAAAAACAGTATTGTATCCCTAACTTAGTGCTAAACAAAAGAATAGAGGGAAGTCTGTCTTTCTTACATCGGACGCATTGTGTTTAGCTTGTGTTGGAGTCTATTTCTTTAGACCCCTATCAACATTTATTCCTCTAAAATACAGCTCAACCATTGAGAACAGTAATTATAACACTTGTAAAAAATATGTCTAAAAGAACAAGAAAAAGAGAAACAGAAAAATAAAGCCCGTGATATATACCACTAAAAAAGCTAAAAGACATCAAACCCGGGTTAGCTGTGTCACAGGCAAGAACAGTGACCTTTAGGCCACAGAGGTTTATCCTTTTGCAAGGTGATAAAAATAGTGTATTGATTCCAAAAAAAAAAACTAAGCACACTTGTTTTCGCTTCGATGGATAATTGTTTGAGAAAGGAAACGCTTATCGAACGATGTAGGATTTTTTCGCATAAACGTTAATGGAGTACGTCTCGGTGAAATGTGAGTAGAAAATTAATTAGCAGAGTGAAACTGTTTACAAACACTTCTCCTTTGTCGTCTCATGTTATTATAATCGGCTCCAAAGCACAAGACCTAGAAAACTCAGACCCACCCCCCCAAACTGTAAAAACTCAAACCCCTCATAAACGGCGATAATTCGCCCACGTTTATTTCACTTTGAAAATTTGTATAGTTGTGAGGGGGTCTGAGTTTTCCAGTTTGGGGGAGGGGGGGGGGGGGGGGGTCTGAGTATTCTAGGTCTCGTGCTCCGGAGCCGATTATAAGAACGTGAAGTGTTTGTTATCTGCGATAAATAGACGGTGTAACATTTCAGCGCACTGAACGGCGATAATTTATTTTGAGTTTTCTAGGTCTGAGGTCTGAGTTTTCTAGGTCTGAGTTCTCCAGACACCCGATACGGGGAACACGGCGGCAATCCATCTGGAGTTAAATTTTGGTCATGTTAAAAGCTTTCTTCTCGCTGTTGAACTTGCAAACATTCGTATAGACACTTCTCTTAACATATTAGTTGTTCAGACTTCAAAGACACAAGGTGAATCGACGTTTTCCAATACGTGACAACAGGCATCATTCTTGCTGTTGATATGAGATTTACACTTCCGAATCACTCGGCCGGGAAAGGTCAAACTCCCTTTGTCTGTAGTCTCTAATTTTTGGCGCTCCCCTCGCGTCGCGTCTCCTCGCAACTTCGCGCGCGCACGTGGCCCCAAAATCCGTCGCCAAAATTAGAGACTACTCGCAATCTCCTGAAGCAGTCCATCTGCCATTAAGTTTACTCATGTTAAAAGCTTTCTTCTCGCCGTTGAACTTGCAAACATTCGCATAGACACTTCTCTTAACATATTGTTTGTTCAGACTTCAAAAGCCACAAGATGAATCGACATTTTCCCGTACGTGACAACACGCATCACTGTTGTTAAAAATAGTTAGCGCTTGCGCAGAAACGCCGGAAGCGCCATTTGTGGATGATACTCGACGACGAAAAAGAATAATCGCCGGTAGTTTAAGACCCGGGCGCCGCGCGAGACGCGCGCAGCCCGGGTAATTATCGTCTATTCTTTCCTTTCCACAGTCGTCACATTTGCAGGACTAGTGTCACGTTTTCACAACTAAGGTCTCAGTAATTTTTTTATACATGCGAGACATGTTTTAAGCCGGTCAAATTATTTGTGAGTAGGCCACCGAGCGGACCTCTCCAGGCAGTGAGGGGGTTCGTTCGAAACCCCCGAATCCCCCTCAGCCTACGGCCTGGAATGGTTGACGATTTTATTTTTATAACTTGCGTGACTTACGCGTGACTGAAAACCAAGAATGGCTGCGGTCGCATTAGGAGTTAAGTATAGAATAACAGCGGTGTAAATATCTAGTGTACGTTTTACTGTTAAAAGTGTTCAAGGGTCGCATTTCCTTTGCATAAGGTTTGATGTTTTGACTTGTTGACAGATGGGTGATGAACATGGGGTTTTATAAAAATTAAATTTCCCATACATTCCGGCGTAAAATTGGCGAGTATCAAACCTGTCCGGTGAAATATATAAACATAAATTTATTTTCCCGCCGTTATTTATCTTTGGGAAATTTACGCAAGGTAAAATGCACACAAAATAGGTTGATCATAGATAGACCGTAAGTAATACTCACCGTGCGCCTTCTTCCCTGTCTGCTGTAGGCTTTTGTACATTGTGCTTTTGTTTCCCCACTAAAATGCTCCACCTTAATACGCCAATTTTCTCGCTAAAATGCTCGGTCTTCCCAAAAAAAGCCACTAAAATGCTTGGATAATGCTCATTATACAAACGTTTTTTTTTAATTAATTTAACATGGTGTTAACTGTTCAAACTTACAAAAATGTACAAGTGTTTCAAGTAACAACAACAACGTATACAAGTTCATAAATACAGCCAAAAAACATAATCTTTGAAATCATCTATGAATTTTGAGTTTTAGTCTTCATTTTCTGGAAAAAAAAAAAATTTCTTTTTTAGTTTCTCGGAAAAAAAAATTGATTTTCCGGGAAAATGCCACTAAAATGCTCGAATAATGCTCAATGCTTTTGCCTCACTAAAATGCTCGAAAAAATGCTAGCATAATGTACAAAAGCCTAGTCTGCTGGTCCTCTATGGCAGTAAACATCTTGCGGAAAACTCATTTTTTCACGATTTTCTTCACCTACAACATGGCTGTGATTATGGAATGACATGAAATGTGGTACGGGTAGTAGGCGTCCGTGACCTACAAAATACTGAGGTTTCCGGTCCTTTTTCTGATTGGTTCACAAGCAATTAAGTTTGGTGTAAACACTTCTGTACCATGCTCTTGAGGGTGGTTTACACAGTGGTAAATTTCCTTTCTAGATGCCGCGTTACCCGAGCAACAAACACTTACACCAGAACTACAAAAAAGGTCGGTCGCACTGAAAACACTAGAAACACCGAAAAACACCATTGTAAACACCGGTTTTTAACCCTAATGCGACCGCAGCCAATAACAAATCATTATTATTACTCATGCGCAGTGAGCGCATAAGTTAAAGTTTTCCTTGGCCGTTTTGAGTGACATTGTGTAGTGCAAATTTGTGCTCGCGTCTAGTACATGCAAATTTATGCGCATGAGTATAGACTACTTAAGGCCTTTTGTTATCATCACCATCATCATCATCATCATCATTATTATTCACTCATAAAGAAAATGCAAAACCGAGAACAAGATGAATCCAATGAAGTGAGGCTAGCCTGCGTAGCTGGCGGTTCGCTCCCCGACAAAACCGCCAGCTACGCAGTGAGGCGGGAAGAATAACTTTTTGTCCATTCGTTGAAGCACATGGAATAACTGGCCAATTTGTTTTCTCTATAAGGGTCGGGTCGCACTAGTGGACAAATTGTTTTTGTTGTGGCAAAATTTCAGACAAATATCTGTTTCCGGAAAATTTATTTTGTTATGTTTAGGGTCGCACGCAATTTGTATTCCTGTCATACAAGCATCAATGTGCCAACAAAACGAAACTTTCGCGCTCTCGCTAAAAGTGTGTCATGATATCACGCTATTTTAAAAATTTAGTGCATGATCATGGAACCACGTACCCTGGGTGCCAGAGGTTATTTTTTCGTTTGAAGGAGGGAATTTACGCGGCGAAGCCGCAGCAACGAGGCGCGAGGAAAAAAAAATAACCTCTGGTCGCACGAATGCTGAACCTCATTTCTGTGCAGTTTCGTGTATCAGATATCCCACCAAACCGGTTTTCATCGGCGGGGATACATGTTGTCTGGGTTGTTATCAGGATCATTTTTGACATTTCTGGCATCAGATCGTTATGAACCCGGGGGGGGGGGGGGGTACTCCCATAAAGTCCGGATAGGTGTGTGCCGCGAAGGGTCTTATGGAACAATCCAACGAAAATTGATACCCTATTTAAGGCCCAAATCCGAAAAATGACACCCTATGCAAGGGAAGAACAAAACTCAAAATAGCTTGAACAGGTCAACTTTATTTCCTTAAAATCGCTTTGGCAATACTTTAACTTTGACAGATCATTTGTTTTTCGCTTAACTGGGTGTTTACAACCTGCTATTTTTGCTGATGCAAATTTAGGCACCCTATCTAAGGATCACACCGGGACACCATGCCAACATAGCCGAAAAGGATACCCTATTTAAGGATCGAGAACCTCCAAAAACCATACCCTATTCCGCGGCACGTACCTATATAGCCCATATAGGGGAGTACCCCCCCCCGGGTTATGAACAATCGGCGCGTGTTGCAGCGAACCGTGAACTTTTCGGTATGCTGGAAAATGTTGACGAAGGTTATTACGCCGGTTAAAATTGTCCGTTCATTCGTCGATGATTTTTGCAGCGTTTGTAACACGAGTTAGATAGTTTATGACTACGGGGAATTAAATTCATTCCATGGCGAAAATGCGAAGAAGCTAAACGTGTCAAACCGTTGTGGCGTGTTGGGTTTCCTGTTTGTAACAAACAAGATGATGCCTCTTCTCAATTCTGCACGAAATGCGTACGAGAGTTGGAAAAAGTTAGAAAACTTAAATGGAGCCTTGGAAAATTTCAGAAATCAAACACACCCTTGCTTTGTAGGAATTTTCGCCACCTTTCCTCCTGAATAATAGGCTCTGGACTTGTAAATATTATATTATGCTTTAACACATTTACGTCGTCAACCAGAACGCTATAATAACCAAGACAGCAGGCTGCAATACCGCTATCGGCAAGCTCTTGAATATGTGAGTAAATAAGGGCAACTAGAGAGTGGGCAGATCACCAAAAGGACATGTAGATCATGTAGACAGGCGCAAATTGCTGGAACAATTTCAAAGATTAAAGATTTATCACAACTCGTCGGTAAAACAGCCAACGCATCCTTACGGCTTAGGAACGCCAACAACGCTTCTTTTTGCACACTCCAATGAACAGCAGTTCGAAACGCAGAAAAGCGATCGTTGAGAGCTGCCGCCATAATTTTACGAATACAATTTCTGTCCAAACCGGTTTGTCGGCTGGAAAGCCACGCTTTTCCTAAGCCAATCAGAGTTGTTGTTTATTTTAAGAACCAATCAGCAAACTGGGACAAATTCTGTCCCAAGGAAATGAGTTTCTCGGCTCGTGCGACCAGAGGCCCGTCTCTCGCGTTCTATTTTGGCTTTTCAGGGATATTTATTTTTTTCAACGGGCCTCTGGAGCCAGGGTAGGAACCACGAGGTGCGGCTTTCGCTTTAGTTGGACGTTTATTGCTTTTAACTTGCATGCAGGCTAGAATGGCAAATTGTATCTACAGACTTCATACCTTAAATATCCAGCTAGCGTTGTTGGAATACGAGCGTCATATCAGACAGCATAGACGGCGAAGACGATACAATCCATACTGCTGGCGTTTGCCAAGACCAAACGTATCGTGGTTCGAGATACACTTCAGGAATCGAGCAATTCCTCCCAACTACTTCAAAAGCCAGCTACGAGTGAATAGAAATACAAGTGAAGGCGGTGAGGAAGAGCCGTCGCTTGAGCCATGACTGAATTGATAAGGACCGAAAATAATTCTTGTTTCTGGAGTCATCGCTCTTCATGGCATATAAAGAGCACTGGAACTCGCATATGGCCACGAGGGATCCATCTTCTTAGCCTTCTCAACAAGATTGGCGCCAATCTAGCCCCCACGCAGTCGTTTTTAGGGGAGTCGTTAGTGGGGAGGAGGTGAAATACGAGTCCCCTAAAAACGACTGCGTGGGAGGCTAGATTGGCGCCAGATCACAAGTAAACTTGATTTTACGCGCGTTTTTCATTTACTATTTGCGTCATGAGTGACAGTTTAATAGCTGTTTTGATTTTTTGTGACATTTTGGCGAGGTCCAGAGCTTGGCAATTTTAACTGCCGGCATCTTTGAACATTTGGTACATTCCGCTCATTTGACAGATTTTTTTGTAAAACAAACAAGGGAATTACTGTTAAGGGAATTACTGTTAATAATGAGGAATTTTTGCTTGGACAGTACGCCGATGACACTTTTCCCTCTTAGATGGAACCCAAACCTCGCTCTCTTCATGCCTAGATACCTTGGAGCTCTTTGGAGAGTGTTCCGGTCTGAAGGTTAACGTAGAAAAAACTAAGGCTGTATGGTTGGGTAGTAAGCGATTCTCAAAAGACGTATTACTTCCTGAGAAACATTTAGCATGGGTTTGAAATGAACCTTTCGACATCCTAGGGATAACGTTTTTTTGTTGAAACCCGGCAAATAGGGGAGCACAATTACAAAAAAAAAAAAAAAAGCTAGATGAGGTCAGACAGCTTTTAGACTCATGGTCCTGGAGACTTCTGAGCATCATAGGCAAAATGTAAGTCACTCGCAGTATCTAAATTCGTTCATTTATTTATCACACTTCCTACTGCAAATGAATGTTTTCTTAAGAATTGGAAACACTTTTTTACTCCTTTATTTAGGGCGGAAAGGGCGATAAAGTAGCTAGGAAAACAATAATTAATGATATAAAAGATGGGGGGCTGAAGATGACCGATATTCGATCGTTCGTTAAGGCTTTAAAAAATCTCCTGGATTAAAAAGGTATGGGACGTAAATTACCAGGCAGACTGGAAAAGGCTCTTGCTTTGGGATCATCTTTACTGGGAAGATGTGTGGTTACTAAACAAAAAATCATTATCAGTCTTGCCTTCCTCTTCTGTGGTAAATACTTTCTGGAGGAATGTAGTTGAGTCATTTAATAAAAATAAAATTCTCTTGCAGTAAAAAGAACTGAATTATCGAGTATATTTACAATGTAAGGCAACTATTATCTAAAATATCATAATTTACAGTTATAACAATGATAGTAACAATTGAATCACTTAAAATATTTAAATGTAAAAAAGTCCTCCGCTCTCTTTGTCCTACAGACCTGCATGTTCCGGAAAAGATAATACTTTTGTGCTTTCTGCCTCAAGGTGTAGTTGGACGCGTCTAGGAGTGGGCTGGGAAGCAGGTGGTGCAGAGGGTGGCTGGGGGACTTCATTTTCGCCATATATTTGTAGCACAAGTGTACTCTTCTATCATGTAACCTATCTAGTTTACCTAACTGTAAGGCATGAGCATATGACTCTGCCTCGGGGTAGATTATGTTAAGCGCCCTTTTTTGCACTCGCTCTATGGCTTCGGACAGGTAAGCAGGGATGCCCTTCCAGATTGGTAAAGCATACTCTAAAACTGGCCGAATTGTGCTAAGGTATATCCTCAAGATGTTGGGTTGGCTCACCCTGGCTCTGTGCAAAACTCTAAGGTAGTATAACTTCTTACAAGCTTTCTTAATAATGTAATCAACGTGACAGTTCCACTTCAGGTCATTGTCCATAATAACTCCTAAGATCTTATAGGTATTGACACGCTCGATGACATTGCCGCCAATTATTATCGGGTTAATGAGACAATTAGAGTTGCGTAAGAAATTAATATGCATTTCTTTACACTTGGTTGGGTTGAGTCTCATATTATGAGCAATGGCGAAATTGTGAATGTCTGAGGCCACAACATGAAGTAAGCTAGGGGAGTTCCTTGGAATTATTTCGAGAGCACTGGTATCATCGACGTATTTGATGCGCAGCTGCCAGTCAGACAGCAGTTTATTTGTCATCACCGTAAAGAGGATCACACCCAATTTAGTTCCTTGGGGCACTCCTCCTTTTAGTGTTAACCAGTCTGACAGAGTTCTTCCTATTCTAACTGCTTGCTTCCGGTATGTCAAGAATGCCGCAATCCAAGATAAGAGGACTGGATGAACTTCAAGATCTGCAAGTTCTTGTATCAATATTGAATGATCAATCAAATCAAACCCCTTAGAAAAATCTGCGAAGAAAATCCGAGCCGACGCCTCACCACTATCAACTGCCTCGTAGATCGCTTGAAGCATATATATAAGGGCATCTGTCGTAGAATGCCCCTTACGGGAGAACTGACTAAGGGTCGATCTTACCTTCCAACTGGGGTAGGAGTCTGAAGTGAGGACAAGGACTTGTATGCCTCATACTCTGAAATTAATAATTCATCAGGAACAGATAGCGGGGGCACTCCTTGGCACAGGGGTGGGAAATGGTCAGTCAATCCAACAAAATAGCTATTGATCTTATTTGCTAAACGCTTGATATCTGTGTCTTTATCAAGGAACTGATGGTACCACCCCTGCTCCTGCTCCTGGCCAGCTAGCTTCTTTATTTCCCTCCACCATTTCGTGGGATTCACATGATCGATCTCAGCAACCTTTTTCTGATAGTAGTGGTGTTTTGCTGTTTTTATTGCACCTTGAACTTTATTTCTCCAATGACGATAGGCACTTGAGTCCTTTCCGTGTCTACAAAATGCAGATTGGCGTTTACCGATCCACATTTTGATCTTATTAGTTATCCAAGGGCGGTCAGTAGGGTGTTTCTTTATGATCTTCTGCGGGAGAAAAATGCTAATGGCGCCATCAAGCTCTGACATGAGCAGCTGGAACTTTAGCTTACACGAGGAGGCATTGAGAATTGGGGTCCAATCCATTTGGGTTATCCATCGTCCGAGAGCACGCCACGCACTATCTCGCATATCACGCACGACAGATTTCTCTGTTGTGTGGGTAGTGATAGGGGCTGACACTGGTTTAGCTAAGATAGTATAATGATCCGATGATCCGACCTTTGGAAGCTGTGATAGAGTAAATAGCTTGGATCTGTTAGTAAAAAACCAGTCCAGCGTGCCTGTATCGCGGGTTTTAAAAGATACGAGTTGTTTCAATGGGTTCACCCCGGTTATGTATTGTGCTCGAAACCCAGTTGAAGTGGGGTTAAAATCACCAGTTAACACAACGAGTGCGTTAGGCTGCTTCAACAGCAGCGCATCAATGTTCTTTTGTATATGGTCACTGAGAATAACATTCTCATACTCATGGGCAGAGTATGTTCGTGAACCTGCAGAAGCCAGCGACTTCCTGTCTCAGCCGTTATGGAATAATGTTTTTATTAAGATAGAAAATAAACCTGTGTTCTATAGGTCGTGGTACGTAAAAAATGTACGCTTCGTCAATGATCTTGTAGAGTGTGCGTTCAGAGAAGCCATATTGTGTTAGCGTTAGGCGTTGTGTTCATCCTGTAACATCGAGGCAGCTAGCCATTAAAGGACGAGATTTCACATCTGGCGACGAGGATGGGATGGTAGAGGACGCCTTCGTTGTAGTTTCAAGTAGGCTTTGTATTTTGTGGAGGCATAGGTTGTTGTGATCCCGGAGGCTCGAGCGAGGCAGGGAGTTCGGCGAGTGCCGCCAGTGGCAGTGAAATTTCGACGCCTGTGGCTGTTGAAGTCGGGGGATTACAGCCTTTTCAAGTTAAGGGAGATCCGCATTCCATTTCACAGCGTTGGAAAAAATGGAAAAGGGCTTTTCAGTTGTACGTGCTTGGAAAAGGAATCACGAATGACTCGCAGAAACGAGGTCTTCTAATTCACACGGCCGGCCTGGAGGTACAAGACGTTTTCTTTACCCTTGTGTCTGACGGTGAGGACAAGGACTATCCCGCCACTTTAAAGGTATTAGATGATTACTTTATCCCAACGCCAACGTGCCTTTCGAAAGACACGTCTTCAGGCAAATTGGCCAAAATAGCGAAGAGACTGTTGATCAATTTGTCTGTCGGTTGAGACAACGTGTGACTTCCAGGAGCGGGAGGATGAGTACATCAGAGATCAGGTAATTGATAAATGCTATTCAGCAAAGTTGCGTAGGAAATTCCTCTAAAAAACAAGGCCGTGTTACGTTGAATGACCTTTTAGTAATCGCCAGGGCACAGGAAGCAGTTGATTTGCAAACGGAAGCAATGGGAGGGAACGCTTGTTCAGAGCAAGTGAACAGTGTCACTGATGTAAAGTTTGGTGTGAACAGTGAGATAAGAGAATGTTTTAACTGTGGTCGGGAGGACCATTTTGCTAGAGATTGGACATGCCCTGCTAGAGGTCGTAAGTGTGATCAATGTGGAGCAGTCGGTCATTTTAAGGTTGAGTGTCATAAAAGGCCACAGCGAGGTTCCCAACAGTGGCAGAAACAAGGTGTCAGCAGTTGGGGTAGGAGAGTTGATCCAAGGGTAACGGATAGGGGCAGGAAGACCAACACAAATTATGTTGACAGTTACGCTGACGGAGAGGTGGAAAAATGGGAAAGGCCTAATACTACTCTCTGAGTATGTGTTTTCTGTGGGAGATGAGGTGAATCACAGTGATGGAATAGTAACCCTGCAGATTGGAGGAGTCATTTTGCCAAATGTTCTAATTGACTCAGGGGCGACATGCAACCTTCTTGGGAAGGAAACCTGGGAGTGGCTCAAGAATCAGAAAGTCCAATGTCAGACCCGCAAAGAAGCTAAGGCCTTATTTCCATCTGGAAACACCAGACCACTGTATGGCAAGCCAAATGTAGCAATATTCAACTCGTCTAATTTTATATTCAGTTATGTATTTTGTTTTCAACTATTGGTTTAATATTCAAATTTTATTCAACCTTCAATACATCATTCAACATTCAACTGTTTATTCAACATTCAACTAGTCATTCAACATTCAACACATCATTCAACATTCAACTATTCATTCAACATTCAACGCATCATTCAACATTCAACTATTTATTTAACATTCAACTATTGATTTAACATTCAACACCTCATGATCATTCAACATTCAACTATTCATTCAACATTCAACTATTCATTCAACATTCAACGCATCATTCAACATTCAACTATTCATTCAACATTCAACTATTCATTCAACATTCAACGGGTCATTCAACCGGTCAGTATAAAATATAGACTGGCATTGCGGACCCGGACTGCGGACTGGGCCGTAATGCACATGTCATCGGCTTCCCCATGGGGTCAAACCCCGGGCTAACCAGGGGGGTTGTAAAATCAGTCAAGCAAACTTGAGGAATTTCCCCGGGGTCGGGAGTCTGTCAAGATAAAGTCCCCTGGACGAGGTGTCTCTCAGATGAAAATCCCCGTGACGTCATCCTTTCAAACTTGTGAATTCCCCCACCCCCTAATCTTTGATCGTAAAACAATGTCAAGATGTTTCCCTACCCTCAGGCAAAGAATCCCATCCATCTCCTTGTATTTCCCCACAAATCTCCCTGGTAGGCCCGGGGGTTGACCCCACGGGAAGCCGATGACATGTGCCATGGTGTAGGCTATGGCCTAGTCTATGGCCCACCCTATGGCCTACCGGTGCTCAATTTTTTAAAACTCGGTGTTTCGCACCGCCGGTTTATAGCGTGCTATTGGATTTCAAGATACACCAGGAAAATAATGTCCACAGGATCTACCAGTTGTTTTGAACTAGTTTAAGGCGCAATTCCACTTTGCACAAGCTAACTAGTCAACTGAAAATAAATGATACATGTGAGCCAACTAACCTTCATTCTTAATAAATCAGATATAATCGAAAACGAGACTTCGACAGCAAACTTTCTTTATCGTATTGTTGATATACTTTCAATTCTGTAAGGCGTAATCCCGTTTAAGACACTAGGCTATTTTAAAATTTTCACCGAGATGGTTTTAAGTTTTTCAATATTTTCGCAAGGTTTTATAGTTAATTATTTTCCTTTTCAGTGCAAAAAACACGAACACATGTACACTGTTTTCAATAACAGGGTCCTTTCTCTTCGATCGTTCGATTTTTTGATCACGCTGCTCCACGAGGAAGGTTAATATGATTGGCTAAATATGATAGAAATGGCGGGAATCTCGCGTGACAGGTCTTCTTGTTAAGAAAAACAATTAAAGAACTGAAATCAATACAGCTGTCTACGAAGTACAAAACACTCGGTTCAGCATTGCTGGAAACCTGTGTAAACAACGTTCTCCGTCAATCTGTCATACCTATGACTCTCTTCTATTCTCTCGGCGGCGTTTCGCTCAAATTTTCTAAGCAGACTCATGGCAGAACTGAATTCGGAATTTTTTTAGACCTTTAATTCTTTTTAAATTAAATGTTTTCCAAAATTCCAAGACAATCATATCTCCTGAGGTATGTAAATTTTGGTAAAACTTCAACCAATCACTGTTCTCCGTTCCCACGGTAATGCACGTGCATTTGATTCTGTTGATGCTGTCCCAAATTATGTTTCCTGTCGCAATTTCCAAAATGTTTTTGAAGAAAAAGATTGAGGAGAGAAAAAAAAAACCTTGGAGCTGAACTTACTTTCAATTTTTGTTTCAAAAGTATATAAGAATAAACACCTGATGTGCTCTGACCACCAGACGTAACGTAAAGTAACGCAACGTCATATAATGCACTTGTCATCGTCATCGGCTTCCTCGTGGGGTCGATCCCTGGGCTAACTAGGGGATTGTAAAATCAGTCAAGCGAACTTGAGGAACTTCCCCCGGGGGGGGGGGGGTAGAGGAATCTCTCAAGACAAAACCCCCAGGGTGAGGTGTCTCTCAGCTGAAAATCCCGTGACATCCTTTTCAAACTTGTGAAGTTCCCCACCCCTAATCTGTGATCGTAAATCATTGTCAAGATTTTCCCCTACCCTCGGGTAAAGAATCACATCCATCTCCTTATAGTCCCCCACATATCTCCCTGGTAGGCCAGGGAGTCGACCCGCGGGGAAGCCGATAACACGTGCATAAAGTTTACACTGTTGACGGTTCCAACGACGGGAAAACATGAGGCCTTCAGTATTAAAATAATTACGTTTCATATCGTAAAGGCTACGGGCAGGTGTATTACATGCTTGGATGCTACACTTCTTCACGCTGCTTTGGAGTCTTACCTGTAAGTGACAGAAACTGGGACCCAGTTTGCTGGCTGATCTGCACGGAATAGGACCGTAACCTCTTCCTTACGATAGCTGCCCGAAAGTTGTGTTTACACGGCATTCTGGTTTTCCTGATTCCAATCTACCGCGAGTCTGTTTAACACTGAAAAATTTGAGCGAACCGCCGCCGAGAGAGTCGTTGGTATCACAAGGAGTGTTGACGGAAAACGTTCAGTTTACACAGGCTGGACTGAGTTTTAAAAAAAATGACCACCGGTATGTCATAGGGTGGGCCATGCGTACACTCGCCTTTTGCACATTGTTTTGTACCTAGTCCGCAGCCTTCAGTCCTCATTTTATACTCAGTCCGCGTCTTATACCCAGTCCGCAGTCCGGGTCCGCAGTCCGCAGTCTTATATTTTTTTCATACTGACTGGTTGAACGACTCGTTGAATGTTGAATGAATAGTTGAATGTTGAATAGAATGTTGAATGATGCGTTGAATGTTGAATGAATAGTTGAATGTTGAATGATGTGCTGAATGTTGAATGACTAGTTGAATGTTGAATAAATAGTTGAATGTTGAATGATGTATTGAAAGTTGAATAAAAGTTGAATATTAAACCAATAGTTGAAAACAAAATACATAACTGAATATAAAATAAGACGAGTTGAATATTGCTACATTTGGCTTGCCATACCACTGCCTACCCTAGAAACATTTACAGCGGATGTCACGTCAGCAGACACAAATGTCACCTGTGAAGCTGATTTTGGGGGAGCAGGGATGGCGTAGTGGTGAGAGCACTCGCCTTCCACCAATGTGGCCCGGGTTCGATTCCCGGACTAGACGTCATATGTGGGTTGAGTTTGTTGTTGGTTCTCTTCTCTGCTCCGAGAGGTTTTTCTCCGGGTTCTCCGGTTTTCCCCTCTCCACAAAAACCAACATTTCCAAATTCCAATTTCATCTGCTTGTAAAGCGCATTTGATCATATACACATGGAAAATGCGCTATATAAGTTCTAAATTATTGTATTAAATTATTTCGTGGTCTTGGATGGAAATGGCAGAACTCGGCTTTGTCGAGACACAGCTGAGAAATTACATCTGCTGCGCATTGGACCTATTCATGCTGTGAACAGTGTTGGGGTAGAGGCTATGGGGCAAAATATCAAGGACAAATACAAGGAACTGCTTAATGGTGTAGGTCTCCTTAAGGGTTATGAGTTGAAGCTGAACATCGACAAGTCTGTGAAGCCGGTGGCACAGCCTGTACGAAGGATCCCATTTGCTTTCAGGGAGAAAGTGTAGAGAAAGCTAGATGAATTACTGGGAAGTGGAATAATAGAAGAGGAAGTTGAGGGGCCAACTGGGTGGGTTTCACCACTGGTCGCCGTACCAAACCTGATGGAGACATAAGAATTTGTGTCGACATGAGACGTGCAAATCAGGCGATTATCAGAGAGCGTCAGCCCATCCCGACAGTTGAAGAAGTTCTCCAAGACCTAAATGGCAGTACAGTGTTCTGTCGAGTGGATCTGAAGTGGGGATTTCACCAGATACTTCTTGCAGAAGAGAGCAGACATGTGACAACATTTGTTACCCACCGCGGCCTTTACAGATACACCCGACTCATGTTTGGAGTGACCTCAGCACCTGAAAAATATCAACAAATCATCCGGGATGTACTACGTGGCTGTGATGGTGTGGTCAACATTGCAGATGACCTGGTGATCCATGGAAAGGACCTTGAGCAGCATGACGAGAGGCTTTTTGCTGTCCTTGACCGGTTGAAGACGGCTGGTTTGACGTTGAACGAAAGCAAGTGTGAGTTCAGGCTACCAAGATTGACATTCTTTGGGCATGAAAGTAGCACAGAATGGTGTTAAACCCAGTGAAGAGAAAATTGCAGCAATCCTACATGCAGACCCACCACAGAATGCCAGCAAAGCAAGATCTTTCCTAGGTCTGGTTCAGTTTGTGTCTAAGTTTGTTCCAGACCTGTCATCTGTCGCGGAACCAATCCAGAGACTAACTTCATTTGATGTCAAGGTAGTGTCCTTTAGTTCCAGTTTCGACGGGTAAAGAGCGCTGAAGTAATTTCCGAAATTCTCATTGCTGACACTGAATAAATCATCAATGTAACGAAAGGTGTTGCTAAATTGGACGGCTATGGTTTTATCTCGTTTCAATGTTCTAAGCATGAAATCATACTCAAAGGTGTGAAGGAACAGATCAGCTAGCAAAGGTGCGCTGTTAGTGCCCATTGGTATTCCAATAACTTGCCGAAAAACTGAGTTTCCGAAGCGAATGCAGATGTTGTCGATTAGAAAGTCAATAGTGAGGCACAGTTCCCTACATGAGAAGTAAGTGTATTTCGTAGACTTCCTATCATTAGCCCAAAAGTGTGGAAATTATTGGTTGCTATGAATCTTTTTCCTCTGGTGTTAAAAACGCTTTCGAGCAGATCATGAATTTGATGTTTAGGGTTTGGCGTGTGGAAGGCTAGCATATAGAGTGGAAAAGTCCCAAGTACTCATCTGATCAAGCGGAAGTTGTTTTTCCTCCAATGTGCGAATTACGTCCTACGAATTGTTTATAATATAATCCACATATAGTTAACACCAGTTCTTTCCAAAATAGTCTTGCAGTACGAAGTACAGTGACTCTTGACTAGTTTAAGGCACTCGGTAATTAATTCGGAGACCTTAGTAGTGGTGCATGAACTCGAACCTGCAATAAATCTTGCTTTTATGGTGTCTTGTGAAGTTTTGGTATCCAATATATTTGTGGCAAATTTTTTTCCTTCTGTTTCAAGGTGATGTGGAATTCGTTATTCAACATCGTGGTGTGGGTCCATATAATATCATCAACTGTGACATTTTGACTTTCGTATGTAGAATTAATAATACTGCCGGAATTAATACCAAGTTCTTCCATTAGGGTATGTAGGTAGTAACGCTTGCAAACAAAAATGATGTTATTGCCAGCTTTATCCGCAGGCACTAGTACATACTTATCTTGTAGTTCCGTTAGGTATGCCCTGACATACCTGTCCTCTAAGGTCTTGTGACAAGAACTATAATTACGACGTAGTAGGTTGTTAATTCTATTCTGGATAATCAGTTTTATTGTCTCCGACCATTGTTCTAGTGTTGACACATGCCTCGTTCTTTAAGCCACGCCGAATCGAAATAAGCGTGCGTTACACGTCTACACCCCGTCATTTAAACCACAGTGTAAAAATGCATCCCATTAGCAGAAATAATAACATGGGAATCGAAACAAGCGCGCTACACATGTGTATGCCTCGTCCCTTAAGCCACGGGCGCGTTACTGATGTATATAGCTTGTTATTTTTAAAAGCCACGTCTCCAAACGAGCACTACCCCGCGAGCAGAGTCTCCTTCCTCTTCCCGATTTTTGTAGGAAGATCGAAGGAGACTCTGCTCGCAGGGTAAACAAGCGCGCGATACTCGTGTTTACCTAAACCACAAGTAGAGAGGCGCAGCCGACAGAAACAAGCGCGCGGGCTAAACTTCAGAATACCCCGCCACAGCGCGCTACACATTTGTATACCTCGTTCTTTAAGCCACGTGCAGAAACAAGCGCGCGTTACTTATGTATATACCTCGTTCTCTAAACTTCGAGTCGAAACAAGTGCGCTTTAGTGGACGGATAACTCCTTATGCCCTTTGAAATACTGTTAAAAAATGAGTATGGGTTTTTTGAAGCGTAGCTATTGAAGCACCGCTCCAAAAATGCTTTCCAAACGATCAGTTCACGTTCGTTGTTCGATTTAACTGCTTCGCATCAAAACACTTATGCTCCGCTATATAAAAATCAGCGCCAATCATACTCACGGCTACAAATCATAGGGTCATGTAGCAATACAAAAGGTCCGATGTAGTTTGTTAGATTAATGGGTGATCGATTGGTTATGACTTTAGTACGTGTGGTGACTCCTAAAGGAGCCGTGTGTTTGTTTGTTCGCCGGTCAGCGTCTTCTCTGACATGGCAGGTCGCGTGGAAGGCGATCCAGTACAGATATTTCTGGTAATCGAGCTGAGGTCGTAGTAGAACCACGAGTGTTTCTTGGCATCTGCGTTATTGAGGATGAAGTCCAGTTGTCTAGCCCGTTTCTCCGCCAATTGCCTGTCACTCCAAAACTGGGACAACATTATCCATCGTCTGAAGAGATACGGGAACAGCCGTTCCCGAGGAAAAACAAGCTCAATTGAAACGCCGCGCGATCAATTGGTTTTCTCCAAAATGCCATCTTCATTTGCTGGGGCCAAACAGACAATGGATAGAAAGCGTCTCCATTGATTGTTTGAAATAGTTTCAGCCTTTCCTGGCTGACTTCCGTTTTGGAAAGCAAGCACAAAGTCGACCGATATTCAGACAACGTTGCCATACAATGACTGCTCAATGGTGAATGCCTGGGCCGTCTGCTTGTAGCAACGTATAGCAAATTTATTCCCGTGACGTTTCTTTTCAAATCGCATCCCTTTTAATTTGTTTGGCTTGCCATCTTCAATGCGCTACGTTTTAAATTGGCCACTGTCTATTCTTTGAGATTTGTGGTAATGTAAGACGAATTTCTTTAAAGAAATTCACACCTGACGCAAATGGTAAATGCTAAATGCCTTATTGAAATTAATTGGCTCTTTATATCGTGGAACGTTGCCAATTTCATTTCTCGAAGCCAAGCAGTCAGTGGAAAGAATGGTTCTCTATATACTGATTTCAGGAAATCAAGGTAGTGTCCTTTAGTTCCAGTTTCGACGGGTAAAGAGCGCTGAAGTAATTTCCGAAATTCTCATTGCTGACGCTGAATAAATCATCAATGTAACGAAAGGTGTTGCTAAATCTTTATATCGTGGAACGTTGCCAATTTCATTTCTCGAAGCCAAGAAGTTAGTGGAAAGAACGGTTCTCTGTATACTGATTTCAAGAAATCAATTGCTTGCCGGTGGCTGTCTTCTATGAAGAAAGAAAGCACACTGACCGATATTTGAACAATGTTGCCATGATGACCTTTCCATGATAAATGACAGGGCCGCTTGCGTTCTAGTAGAAATAGCAAATTTGTCCCCTAGGTAATAAGGAGTGACGTTGCTTTTTAAATCACATCTCCTTTCTTCAATGGCTTGTATTTTGAATTGGTCACTTTTTTTTTTCGTTTGAGCTTTCGAGAAGAAGATTCTCTTTGAAGATTATCACACCTGGAAGTGTCGCTAATGGTAGAAAATGACTTATTCACACTCCTTGGTTCACCATAACGCTGTTAAAGGTTTAGAAATTTAGTGCGCGGGGTATGTTACTGCAAATTAGAAAACACCTCGTTCAAGGAGACCCTCCTTGACAACTCTCAATTGGTTCCTCACCACCTTCCTTTAATAATAAATTAATAAAAAACAGAGAATAATCACCAAAAATACCATCCACAAAATACGTGATTTAGGAAATCGCTGGGATGATTCGTCTAATCCCTGGAGATCTCATACACAGTTAACTTACCCAACGGGCTGAGGACCGCTTTTGCCTCGCGTACGGCACTTAGGAAATAAAGCCCACGCAGCTAGCAATCGCTAACATATACGTTTGAACTGTACACCAGTTACCTGTATCGTCCGGTTTACATCATCATATTACGGGCTGGATTTTTTCACAAACGATCGCTAGCCCAAAGCGATCGCCTAAATTCCCGCCGTAACAGAAACAGTCACTGAACTAGGGTTTTCTAACGAGATAAACTAACAATGGAGTTAGGAACCGAGTTAGGAACCTAGTTAGGAACCGAGTTAGGAACCGAGTTGGGAACCGAGTTAGGAACCGAGTTGGGAACCGATACATTGATTTTATACATCGTCTTTGTATTAGCCTAGCGTCAGTTCCCGGATCATCACTTTTCCTTTTAGCACGTACGAAGTCGTGCGCGTCTCTTGCATTTCGCGAAGTTGGCTTGTTTACTTCACGGAGAGAAATCTCTGCCACGAGCCGCTTACATTTCCCGTTGAGCATGCGTTAGATCCTAATCAAGTTGCTATAGAGATTATGACGTAAATCTTACCTGACGACGTTTGCCCGCCCTCTTTTTTTAACGCAGGAAGAAATTACGAAGGTATCTTCACCATTCAAAACACAATATAATCGTTTTTTACCGTGTACAAAGTACATCGTTAGAATATAGTAGTATTAAGTCCCACTGTGTGGAAGTGCCATCTTGATATTAAAACACAAGGGAAGTAAACCGTTCCAGGTTTTAAATGATAAAAAGGGGGTGTCCCTTACGTGTTTTAATATATTATATTATGTGTTTATCATTTTAGACGGGGATTTGAAGACCAGTGAAAAATCCCAAACCAAACCCACTCGAATAAAAGCTAATAAACGAACGGGCATACGGCCAAAATCAGGACCGAAACGACTGAACGACCAAACGGCCAGAGAACCGGACGACCAAAACAATGAACGACCGATAAAACGAATGACCGAACAGATGAAATGACCGAAACGCACAATGAACCGACAGCCAAACAATCGTCCGAACAAGAAACGACCGTCCAGCCGAACAGACGATCAGGGCAACAAGGAAGGGATTTATAGTTGATTCATGGTTGATTGTTTTTTCTTTAAACTTAATTTGTTAAAAACTATTTTTGAGAACTGTTAGAAAAGAGCAAACGGGTGAATACTCCGAAAGAATTTGAATGTTTATAAATACTGCACAAGGATAAACCTGACTAAGAGAGTCTGATTTAACGCTCGGAGTTACTATTATTAAACAGTTTTCGTTTTGAATTTGTATCTGGTATATTCCTATAGATTATAATTTAGTGAGCTCACTAAAGAAAGGGTTCAAAAGGCATAGACTGATAGTTTAAAGTCAGGGGCACAGTGACAAGACGCGGTAGAGAGTTCACAAAATCATAACGCTAAGCAAGAAAAACAAAACACACGAACCAAACAACTTGCTTTGTACGCGAAGGGAAGAACGGTTGGAAATTGCACGAAGAGATAAGCCATTTCAATGAAATAAGGTGCGTAAGAGGATGCTTTTAGCGCTCTTAAAGGGTGAACTCATAACCACACGTTAGGCCCATCAAAATCTATCAAAATCGCTTAAAATTATCACTTCTGTGGTAAAAGGATGACAGTACACCACAGGTAAGGCAATTTAACTTTTATTTAGCATTGGTCAATACATATGTTTAATAGCAATTCATTGCTAGATCATGAAAACTATATGGTAAATCCCAGTCATTTACTATGAAAAACAAAGGGTTACATAAACAGATTGTCTGGGTGCCCTGTGGTTGATTTTCATGACAGTAAGTTGTGTCATTTAAGAATGATTTGTTAAAAAATGGAAAATATTGTCCAAGAAGAGAAATGCTATTTTCATTTTAAAATGTTTTTAAAGCTCTTTTGAGGGGCTTCCAAACAAGACAATTGACCGGCTAAAAATATAATATTATTTTAAAGGTCTGTCAATGCTTGGTTTTCGCTGTTGTTTAAAAGGTTATATTGTAACTTGCATTTCCTGATGTAAAATCGTAAATGGTTTGAACCCAGGATTTCCTGATGTTTTGGCTTATTTAATATATTTGTATTTGTACAAACAAGCTTATTTATTTACTCGTTGTTCAGTGGTAATTTTATGTATCTCTGCATGCAGTAATTTGAATAAATATACCGTTTATTAAGTTTTCTACAATTTACGTTACTTGTGTTATCTCGATCTGTTACCTCCTCGCTACTTTTCTGCTGATTATGATGTTGGGCTATACGAATACTTTCGTCAGCTTTCGTGCACGAAGTCCGACGTAAAATGACGATTTCAGGAAGGGAAAAAGCGAATCGCTAAAACAAATGGTGGCAACCATTGCAGAACCGTTGACTCCAAATTCTCACCCAGGAATACAAGTCGTCTAATTACACTGCAAACGGCAAGCTAGCTTTTCTCGTCCGCCATTTTGAATTTTTTGCGGATTACCGCTGTACACTGGTTCCCAGACTCCCGTTTGCGGTTCCCCGTTCCCCGTTCCTCGTATCACTAACATTCATTGCTCAACGAATATGTAAGCGGCTCTTGGCAGAGATTTCTCTCGGGGAAGTAAACAAGCCGACTACGCGAAATACAAGAGAAGCGAACGACTTCGTACGTGCTTAAAGACTTGCCAGAAAGGAACCTCTGCTAGAAGGGTAAGCCGGCTAGGGCATTCTTACCTGGCGAAACCTCTAGTTTTGCGAGGAAAAGTGCTGATCGGAACTGACGGCATGCTGGGCTAATACAAAGACGATGACTAAAATCAATGTATCGGTTCCCAACTCAGTTCCTAACTCGGTTCCCAACTCGGTTCCTAACTCGGTTCCCAACTCGGTTCCTAACTCGGTTCCTAACTCGGTTCCCAACTCGGTTCCTAACTCGAAAGATAGGTACCCTCGCTTTCGCAATACTGTAATGTTTTACGGTCATGCCAATAAAGCTTGTTGTTGTTGGTGGTGCTAAGATTGCAGAAGAAGCCCAAAGATTTTTCATCTTCTTATTTCTTTTTTTAATTTTGTTAGGATTTGTCTGTATCAGTGGTTTTTTCCTGCTGTGTGATATTCTTGACAGTGTGTTGTGCGGTGCAACAGTGCTTGTTTCATTTATCTTCCCTGAAATGCGTAAACACTGGAAACGAACTCCAAAAAGGTGAGAACATAGCTGCAATACTTAAACAGATGGTCGCAGCAATAACTGTAGATATGTACGGTGAAACTAAAGGGAAGTTTCGTTCATTTAACATTGTCAATAGCGAGAGCGCAGTAATTTGTTCAGGAATATACTTCAATGAGCTATATGACCCATGAAGGCATTTTCAGAGACTTGCCCGTCGATTGAAAAACGTTTCTCTCTCTCTTTTTTTTGTAATGAAACTTAAGGTAGCTTTGTACGCCAACAAAATCGGGGATACGTCCTTCCATTTTACAACTATAAATGAAAAACTTTACTACTAAAATAACACAGTTAATTGCATTTTTATAAGGCAGACAGTTTGTGTAGCCCAAGAGAACAGATTCAGGGGAGAGGACTACTTCAATTTTTGTTACCTCCAAATCCAATTGGTGAGGGCACTCCAGAGTGGAAATACCCGGTCGAAATACCGAAAAAGGTGCTCTATGGTTTCAGGTTTGCTATCACAAAAAAAGCACTCATCTCGATCCTTAAGAGCGAATGCACAGAAATATCTAGCAAAGGGCGGCCACGGTCAGAAATTTAACCTACCTTCACTTTTGGTCTGCAGAGAGGAATAAACTAGTTTATCAAGGTTTCAAGGTTAATTTTTGAAAATACGGTCGAGTTTTGGAAATATTTCAGAAAATCGATTTTGCCATCTCGCTGAACAAAATTATGCATAACAATTAGCGAAAAATACCATTCTAGAAAATGTACTGGGACAAGTATCGGCGGATGTAGCATTGATATTTCAAACCAAAATCGAAAAGGAGACTAATTTTGCTCTAATTCTACGTCTTATTTTTAGTGTGTGAGGTATTTCTTACCCAAAGCAAACACTTCAGTTCATGGAGATTTTTCACCGGCCGCACGCAACCCGTTTCAGGCCGTAGCTGCAAACTTATTTTTCACTGTGTGGGAATTCTCTGATCAGGCTCACGTTTGGGTGATAAAGTGATCACATGTTGTTGTTATCAGGAATGTAAGAGGCAGTTTGGGTTTTGCTGCAAACGCGCTATAAAACGCCTTCGAATTATGAGAAATTCCTACTGATGATTGTCCTAATTTGCATATTCGGTTTGTTTACACAAGACGCCTCACGGAAAGAAAATTTAAAAATAACTCAGTAAATGCGAATATCGTTTTAGAATAAAGTTATCACTATTAAAATGATATGTTCAACCTTTGACTGCTGTGTAGTGTCCGTGCATACAATGCTGCAGTTTGAAACAAATGACAGGAATATCAACGAAGAGGAAGCACTGGAGAAAATCAAAGTACAACTGTGAAGAAGTCGTGGATATGTGACCTAATTTGCGATAAGGGGGATTAAGCCAAGATGACTCGAGAAAACGGCGTTTTAACTGGTTTAAACGGGTGAAAACTCTTTCTCGAAAGTGTTTAAACAACTTTTTAATGCGTTCCGAAACGTCCAGCTCTTTTGAGCATCAATTTTATTGCTCATGAGCTTAACACAATTTAACCTCGGGATTCATATTTACATATTCGCGTTTGAATGAATTATCGAGGCAGGGAGATATCGTGGGAGTTAAAAAAATGTGCTCCTTTTGAAAGGTTTCTGTCTTGTCCGTATGGTCGGATAAATATCAGGCGAAAGGACGATTTCGCCAAAACGAAGCCAGCCAACACACTGCAGTATTTCGAGAAAATTGTTACACAAAGCTGTCGAACGAACGTGAACGCAACCGAAATTTGACATATGCAAATTATACTTTTTACTGCCGGTCGGAAATGCAACATTTGCCGTCGTTTTCACAAACAACCATCGACGCCATGCTTTTGGATATAAAAATAATCAAGTTTCATTCAAAACTTTTACTGAAAAAAGTGGCGCGTTTAGTTAAAAAGAAGAATATTTCTCAAAGCAAACTTGTGTTTACATTGTGGTTAGACGCGATGGCGCCACCTAAAAATAATTTAATTTTAGATTGTATTGTTTTCGTTAGAATATTATTTCCAACGCTGAAAATGGCTTCGCGAATGCAGCTATATTGGTGTCAAAAGTTTTCGCCGTCAATTCCTGTACACACTTGGAAAATATCTTGGGTTGAACGGCTCATATATTTTTTCCACAGATCGTGAATTGGATGAACGAAGGAGAAGCTGCGCTTGTGACGGAATATTGATTATAATTTCTGTCGCCGTTCGGCTGTTTGATCGGACGTTCCTTTTGCCGTTTACTTCTTTCGATTCGAGCTGAAATAAAGTTACTTTACTTACTTTTTTCATTCCGTTCATCGGTTCGACTTTTGCTCCTCAGACATTACTTTGGAAAGCCGATAGAGGTATTCCGGCAATACTTCGGAAAATCAATATCTATTGGTATGCCGTTGACATATCGATTTGTTTACATCTGAGTGAGTGACAAATTTGCATAATCTGCCCCCTCACAATACTCGTTCCTACGCTTTCGCGTATCCACGACTAAAAACTGCAAGTATCTTCGAAGAATAAATAAGGTATCTTTAAATTCCAGCCAAGTCACACTGTCTTCGGCTAGTCAGTTGTGCATTTTCAATGTTTTAAATTTCATACATCTCAAAAGCTGTGTTCGAAATCAGTGATTTTCAAAGACTTCCGAGATTTCTTATACACGATTGTAATGTATCGGTGTGTATCGATGTCACGACTGCACGCAATGATGCGTGACACAGTAGCAAATTGGCAATAGTCGTTCTTGGTTTTCAGCCAGGTGTACGTCACGCAAGTAAAAATAAAATAAAATAAAATAAATCATCAACCATTCAATAGATAAAGTCAAGAAATTGAGATTTTGTAGAAGAGTAATAATAATAATAATAATAATAATAATAATAATAATAATAATAATAATAATAATAATAATAATAATAAAAAACTGTGCTAGTCTCAGGGCTGTGCGATATCCCCTACTCGAGTTATTAATTTCCTCTTAAAACATCTCACAGAAATTTAATTAATAAATTGTTGCTCCTTTGCATTACCATACGCGAAAATGACCTCTTTTCCAGGCGACAACTTTTTAATTGGCGCAAGATATATCGGATTCGAGTGGGATTTTCAGTTCAACTATGGAGAGGTCGGGTTGTTCCTTTCTGGTTATTGTTGGTGGCTACTGTGGCTTTGATGCAAAAGACTGGACAAAATCGGTTGAAATGCTGTCTTTGCTTTGCTGTGACAGGGATATCTCGAGGCACAAGTCTGCCTTTTCCATAACTGGAGTATTTAAACAATGAAGCTGAGTTGATACTGGCGAGAGCGTGCATCTTTGTGCTACTGAAATATGTAGAAAGCTGCACAATCTGTCCAAAGCACCTTGCTTCTCTAGGTGTAGGTTGGAAGCGTAAGTCTACTAATTGCGCAATCTCTTAAAAACTATCAAATCACGATATAAATTCTGCTGAAAAGCCTAAATCGGAACGAGGTCTAAGCGAGTCAGGATAACTGACCGTCTTCAGGGAGACAGACATTTTTCTTCTTGTTGGTGTTCATTTACTTACTTAAGCTGAGGAAAGGGAATATTCAATCAAAACAACTTGTAATGAAAATTAGTGGAGCACATTTAAAAATGTCACACTAAACACCATTTCTTCTAATGACACAACACAGGTTTTGATTTCCAACAGTCGTTGTTTCCTTGAAAAAAAGGCCGGGGATGCCGTCACAATTTCTCTTGCAAAGCGCGAAGAGCCCGGTTTGGAGCATTCCACTCTACAAATTACGTGGGTGCTCGTTGAAATTTTTTAGAATCACCCCTTAAAGTGTGTGTGGCCAATTAGAGCCTTTCTTGGTGTGGCCCAAATTGATTTTCACTCCTAAGAGGAACCAATTCTATTTGTGAATGAACGTTTTCCATTACGCTAATCCTTTCTTCATTTTGGTCATTATGGTCTTCACTAGGAAGAGTGGAGACAACTATGGCGGTGGTTTCAAGTTATGGATTTTAGCAACCTATGCAGTACTAGTCCGTGAATTTTATCCCTCAAAAGGTACGACGAGCACCCCGTCATTTTTGTAGGGGAGTAGCCCCGGGGCTAGAGAGGCAAGAGAAAAAAAGGGATCTCACGTA
Organism: Pachyseris speciosa; assembly: GCA_016490735.1. NCBI lineage: Eukaryota > Metazoa > Cnidaria > Anthozoa > Scleractinia > Pachyseridae > Pachyseris > Pachyseris speciosa. The sequence continues at coordinate 100,965 of JAEMWC010000588.1, read as the reverse complement.
AGTCCCAATCTCAGTGTGTTTTCACTCTTTGTGTAGGTCTTTCGTTTGATGAATGCTGACATCCATGGCTAACTTGGTAATAGGTATGCTTTGTAGATGAGTAACACGTTAAAATCAATAAAAGATTTTACTTTCTTGGTTAGAATATGTTTATTTTTGTGCAATCACTAACTTAGCCCTTTGGATCCATAGCCATAGCCGGCTTTTAAGTCCTTGTGCTATCTAACAGCTTACGCGAAATCGGGGCGAAATGCCAGATCACAGCGTAGGACGTCCAGTAAATGTCGCATTGAGTGCTCAAGACTGCAAAACAGGCGTATTTTGCGTGGGTGAAAACGTAGGGTGAAAATGGGGAGAGAAGCCCTGCGGAGGTGTGAGGCTCGTGCCCAAAGCGCGCGAGAATTCGCGCCTTCAGAGAACGAAAATAGAAACCGACTGTTTTGCAGTGTATGAGTACTCCGATCATAGCCCTTCCACATGATCACTGTATGTAAGCAAGGAACGTATTTGACCGTAATTGTTTAGTCTTCTTGGCGACGAATGGGAAGTAGATTTTTATGCGGGTGAAGATTTAACTACATAGTAGAAGATTAAAGAAACTATATTAAAGAAACTACATACAAAATTTAAGAAACCGTCCTATAACCGAACTTTAAAAGACCACTGACACCGATAGCAAAGTTATCCAAAATATTGAAAACCTATCTCCGGTACGTGCTAACCGATTTCGTTTTGTTTTAAACATAATAAAGAAATTCTATTTTTACCATTTCAATGTTGAACACCAGCGGCTACCAGCTATTTCTCTGACACTGATCCACCAGAAGACAACCTTTATTTGCCGTCATTCTTCCACTACTGCAATAGTCAAACGGAACCGAAAGGAAAGAAAGGGAGAAAAGCTGTCTTCAGGAGCTGCTAGCCAAGCATAACAGGAAAAAACACCCCTTCAAAGGTTATCCTGGTCACTGGTTGAAGCGACACTTACCGTTTCCAATGTTAGTCGAAACGCAAATGGAACGCTTTGATGTAGTTGGAAATGTCGCTTAGCAAGCGGCATAGTTGACGGGCGAAGTAACTCAAATGCCTCTTCCCCATTCTCCTCGCATCTTTTCAGTACTTACTTTAGTATCGCTGCTCCGCCGGCCAAAGTTTACTTCACGCACGTATATCACCGCAAGCTACGCAGATACGCAGGCTAGTTCGAAGTCCTATTTTTCCCTTGGCATCTTCATCTGGTCTCCATGGAAAGCACCCTAGTCACGCCACACGTACAACAGATGTAGACGGTTGTTGAACTCGCCCTTTATGCCCTTCTCACGTGACAGCTCCTCAATAACGTCTAATATGTCGGAAAAAAATCCTGTTCAAAGTACTTAACCTTAATATAAGGCCTACCTTTACGGATATGACCGTCCTTTAGACATGTTTATATGTATATATAATCTGATGTGGTGTAGACCGAGCTCTGTGTGAACGGGGGCATGCTGATGAAATGTGCAGCATGCACATAGTCCACATAAAGAATAAGATTGAACAGCTGTAGACACATTGCGAAAATACGAAATAGAAGTATTTCTAAAGTAATTCAACTGATTCATTCCTTCAAAGTGTGTTTATATGAAATTTATGATATGACGTTACAGCGTCACGGACTGCCATGACACATCTTGACCTTTGTTGACCTGCTGGCGTGAAGAAAGAAGTTGAACCATAGAGATTTTAGTAACGAGCTCTCGCTCTCGCATCACAAAACCACTCTTTGTACAATATATGAAGGTAAGTTTGGAGGCGATTGACCACTGAAGCAATAACTTTTGTTAAGAACGAAGATTTTAAAGTAATGCCTGCGTTCTTTGCATGTGGCAACAAAATGACCGTATGCAAATTAGGTTGAATTTCAGCCAAATATCTCACACTTTCACTACATTTGGAAAAACCCAGACTAATTTTTATATACCCTGAAAGAGTAGCGTATGGGTAATTTATGGGTACACACCTAGCCCGATTGAGGGTTTCCTACATATCGAAAGTTTCATTCGTAATTATGGGCTAAATTTACCTGCGAATACCGTAAGACAATCCGCTAACCTGATATCAGAAATAATTCTGAAGTCCCCAAATTGGTATCGATACAGAGAAAAATACGTCCTCTTTTAGCTGTTGGCATTTAATTCCCATGTTATGGTCACTGCTTCTTGAGCGAGCGCTGTTTTGCCAAGGGTATTTTCGTTAATTAATAGGCCCTTTGCAGCTAAGCCATCACGTGACCTACTTTTCATAAAATTATGGGCTATAGCTTAACAAATGCCAGAAATGAAAAAAGCATGTCGGGAATATCAAAATGGCCAAATTGAGGCCCCCATCATTAAAAGATGAGATTTTATGACAGTCTGAAGTTTTAAAAGAATAAGAAGATTTGTATGAAAAATGTTGCTGGAGAGCAAGACCTTGCTCACCAGCAACATTTCCCATACAAAACTTCTAAATTTTCCGAAAATTCAAACTGTCGTATAAACTTACTCTTTCATTCCAGGGGGCTCAAACTTGGCCATATTGGTATTTTCGATGCGCTCTTTCCATTTCTGGCATTCTTTAAGTTATAGCCCATAATATAAAAGTTTTCTAGGTAAAATTTGGTCACGTGACCCCAGCTGCGAAGGGCCTATTCTGGTCGGTACAAAACGTGGACCCCCCTTCTGGACCCCTTCTGGACCCCCTTCTGGACCCCTCGATTTTTCTGTTGAAAAATAATAAAATGATATTTAACAGGCTTCGCTTTGGATTTCAACTTCGGCCGGTTCGTTGATAGTTACAGACAGTATTACAGTAATCGCGAACATTACCACAGCCAGTTGCCATTTTCATCCCGAGAAAGACTTGCTTTGAATTTCGCTGAATTTGCGTTGCTGACTTTTGTTGTTGTTACCAAATACTTTAGAATTTTCTCGCAAAGGTGATAAACGTTAAATATGCAAATTACTGTTCAGCTTTCAACTGGCTAATGTGAAAAGTATTATCGGTGGCAGATTTATGTCACGTGCTAGGCAACCAGAGTGATCATATTTCATTCCATCATCATTCAGCGGATTTTCAGAGCAAGCTTTCCACTATATTTTGCCAGCGTGGAAGAAAACATTGCTCACCTTTTTGCTGCAGTGATAACATTAACTAGCAGTGCTTACTCTAATCCAAACAGAAAAAAAATGCTCGGTTCACATTCTTCGAAACCCAGTTGAAAGCCGAACAGTAATTTGCATATTTAACGTTTTTAAACGTTAAATATGCAAAAGTTAGATATTAAAATATCTAACTTTTGCGAGAAAATTCTAAAGTATTTGGTAACAACAACAAAAGTCAGCAACGCAAATTCAGCGAAATTCAAAGCAAGTCGTTCTCGTGATGAAAATGGCAACTGGCTGCGGTAATGTTCGCGACTACTGTAATACTGTCTGTAACTATCAACAAACCGGCCGAAGTTGAAATCCAAAGCGAAGACTGTTAAATATCATTTTATTATTTTTCAACAGAAAAATCGAGGGGTCCAGAAGGGGGTCCAGAAGGGGGTCCAGAAGGGGGTCCAGAAGGGGTCCAGATGGGGGTACAGAAGGGGCTCCAGAAGTGGGGTCCACGTTTTGTACCGACCCAATTAATTCGGCCATTTTTAAGCCCGCAAGAGTGCCTAATCAATTTTCTCGAATATTTCAAAAAATCGGTCGTATTATGAGAAATAAAGTCCAGAACCTTTAAAAACTCATCAATACCTTTCTGCAAACTGAAAATGAGGACAGGTTTGTTTTTTGACTGTGGCCGCTATTTTGTGAGTTTGCTCGATACTTCTGTGCATTCGCTCTTAATACCCATTTTCATTAACAATACATTTGTACCAATAATTCTATGGAATATCCTAAATTGAAAGCTTCTTACTTACTACCACTTGTACATAGGAAAGGGATATTGTAATAAGTAGACCAATCTCCCACCGGAGACGGAAGATTTCCATTTACACTGCACCTTGGTTGGGTGTGTGGCAACTGATTTTCGCAAGGTATCATAAGTGAAAATGGTCACCCTTTTTGCTTTAAATAATCCCTGCATATTTTGAGATTTGATCACTGGTAACCGTTTACCAAACTCTCTAATCTCTGATTCCTATGAAACTGGAATTGCGCTCATAATACCAAAAGCTTGTAAGAAAGTACACTTTAAATTAAACTTATTGATCAATTCGGTTGTTGACATGAAAAGGCCAGACTCGTCTACAATAGGCTTTTTGTACATTATGCTAGCATTTTTTCAAGCATTTTAGCGAGGCAAAAGCTTTGAGCATTATTCGAGCATTTTAGTGGCATTTTCCCGGAAAATCAATTTTTTTTCCGAGAAACTAAAAAAGAATTTTTTTTTTGCCAGAAAATGAAGACTAAAACTCAAAATTCATAGATGATTTCAAAGATTATGTTTTTTGGCTGTATTTATGAACTTGTAACGTTGTTGTTGTTACTTGAAATACTTGTACATTTTTGTAAGTTTGAACAGTTAACACCATGTTAAATTAATTAAAAAAAACGTTTGTATAATATAAGGGTTTTTTTGGAAAGACCGAGCATTTTAGGGGTTTACCTAAAATATAGAATCCGGAATCCGGAATCCGGATAATCGGGAATCAGGAATCCGGAATCCGGAATCCGGAATCCGGAATCCTAAATCCGGAATCCGGAATCCGAAATCCGGAATCCGGAATCCGAAATCCGAAATCCGAAATCCGGAATACAGAATGTAAAGAAGTTGGGTAGAAAATTTTGACAAAGGTTGAAGTCGCTTAGGTAATAATATGGTCAACAAATTATATGATGACTTAGCCTGAGTTTGCAGCAATCAAGCCCATGAAATTATTTTAGGGCAGCATTTTAATACTTTGGTTTTGCTTTTGATAAAGCGCCTGTTTCCTTTAAAGCACACGGCTTTCAATTACACCACAACGATACTAATCAATGTATTGCGCATTTTGAACATTATAAAATCAGATCATTTTAATTGTCGATGAAAAGTGTTAGGCCTGTCCACAAGTTGACGGCAACTTTTTGAACAACTTTCGACTTTTGATTAACATTTTTTGATTTCGAGCAACTTTTTTTCCGTTTTCAATGTTTTGTTATTCATTTGAGCTTGATCTTTCTAAAACAAGAGCTATTTTTTGCTTATTATTTTGAGCGTTACGTGAACAAAAAGCAGAGAAAAATAACTTTGCATATCTTGACTTAATTGCGCGTGGGAACGCTTACGCCCGATTGGTCATTGTCTGTTGCTCCATGCCGGAATGTTTGGGGTACATTTCAGGTTGTCGAGTGGCCGTCGATAAAAAGAGGAACATGGGACATTCCGGAACATCCCGGTGCATTCCGGAACATCTCCAAAAGACGAAGAAAAATCAATTTAAAAAAACCTTTAAATATACACAAAAAAGAAACTAACACGAAATAAATATAATTCGAGAGATTAATTCGAGAAAAAAAGAGGACAAAAAAATATTTATTACAAAAAAACACGTTTATAAATGCCCCACCTGGAAATGATAGCTATGGGGGATGGGTGAAAATTGTTTTAGCGTCGTTTGCTTACAACATTTTCACCCTCATTGTCATCTGTCATTGGTCTTTTTTTCGAGGGGCTTTCTAAGAGTTGTTCCTTTGCTGAAACCTAATACAAAGCCCCGGCTACACTTTGTAACATTGTTAGAAGAACACGTCCCAACATTGCTGTAAGAATGCTTCTAACAATGCTGGATGCGCATACAACATTGTTCATTGGAAACATGTCGCTTCAGGGTTTTGCCTTCAACAATTATTAGGCTCTCGGATTGGAGACTGCGCCCTAACTCTGATTGGTCTTTGTAATACAACATTGTTGAAAGGGCGGCTACACGCTTCAACATTTGTTGTATGTTGGAGAAAATGTTTGATCGAAATCAAAACATTCTTCCAACAAAAAATGTTGAGCAAACGTCATCAAACATGCCTGCTACACGTTCTAACATTGTTCATCCAACAAATGTTTTATAACAATGTTTGAACGTGTAGCCGGGGCTTAAGTTAGCATGGTGCCCAACATACATTGAAACTTTTATATAGGAACCTCGAGCCCGTGAAATCCGCTGCCCTCCACTTCTGATCGGTTAAGGATATCTACAACAACTGAGGACTCCGTCAGGCCTACTTTTACAGTAGGCGATAAACGTGGCTAATAGCAAGGCTTCTCACTCCGTTTTTGCAGCGAGGCCGCACTGTATGGGCCTGTTTGTTTCTTAAGGTTAAACATGTACGAGGTTAGTGTAAAATCTCGCGGGTCAGCTCGTTAAGTTGCATTTAATGATCCTGCAGACGGTCTTTTTTAATACAGTCAACTCTCCGCTAATGGACACCCTCGTAAGCGGACAGCTCTACTTACGGACACTTTATTCAATTCCCCTTTTTACCTCTCAGTCAAACTCTGTATTTACACATTCCCGTAAGCGGACACTCTCTCATAAGCGGACGCGGACACTTTTGAAAATGAAAAATTGGATTTTTCTTTTGTTTACACCCTCTCGTAAGCGGGCATCCCATGTAGAATAATTGACTCTCGGCAATGGAATTTGTCTTTACTTTGCAATTAATCAACAAAAATACTCTGACCTACGACGGAGCAACTAAACGGTGGTTATCGGTTTTGTCAAATCTGCATTTGTCCACGGGACAGAAAGCTGTCAAACGAAATAAAAAAAAAAAAAAAAAAAAACAGTCCGATGTCAAAGCAATCTATAACGTAGACTGTATATTTCTTTCCCTTTTTTTTTTCGAGTTTTAACATTTGACATCAATAAAGAGTTTCAGTTGCTATTTTTGGCTACCCAATAACACCCGCTAATTAACTCTCGCGTAATAGGACATCCACCATATTTTACTTGGGTGTCTGCTTATGGGAATAATTCTCGTAAGCGGACAGCTCTACTAACGGACACTTTTCCCATTTCTCGAGGGTGTTCGCTTACAAGAGAGTTGACTGTAGTTATCCCTATATCCCTCCACATCCGCTCAACTGGAAAGAACAAACCAAGTCCCAGAATAATACTTCACTCCTGCCTCCTACCTCCTCCTGTACGACATTTATCGTCTTCTTCGGTTCTTTTAACCCTCTTATTAATAATTATTTCCAGTTTCTAGATTCCATATTCCGGATTCCGGATTCCGCATTCTATGTTTTAGGTAAACCCCATTTTAGTAGGGAAACAAAAGCATAATGTACAAAAGCTTAATGTACTGGGTTTACCTAAAATATGGAATCCGGAATCCGGAATCCGGAATCCGGAATACAGAATCCAGAATCTGGAATCTGGAATCTGGAATCTGGAATCCGGAATTAATAATTAATAAGAGGGTTAAAAGAACCGAATAATAATAATAGTAATAATAATAATAATAATAATAATAATAATAATAATAATAATAATAATAATAATGACTTTATTAACAGCATTTCTACTAGGTGGCTCTTCATCCGTTAATATTTAACTAAAGTTAATTACAATTAAAACAAACCTAGGAAAAACTCTATTAAAAACGCTAAGTAGTTAATATTTACAGTGATAAATGATAACAAAAATTGCCTAAAAATAAGAAATAAATAAATAATAATAATGATAATAATAAACAAATAAAAAAAAAATAAGAATAGTATATGTACAATTTATAATTGTGTCACTGCTTAAAGTTCCCCACACGAAAGATGTCTCTTCACACTACGACAAAAGGAGTTATACTCAGTTATGTTTCTAATAGCTACAAGGAGCTTATTAAAAGTAGTTGCTGCCGAGTGCTGAAAAGTTCCCGACTCTCTCGGAATAGAAAGGACAGGCGCAATCGAAGATCTTAAGCTATAAGCACTGACCATGAAGACGATAGATGTCTTACAGGAGGAGGTAGGTGACAGGAGTGAAGTCTTAGTCTGGGACTTGGTTTGTTCTTTCCAGTTGAGTCAATGTGGAGGGATATAAGGTTAACTATTAAGAAAGGCCGTATGCAGGATCATTAAATGCAACTTAAAGAGCTGATCCGCGAGATTTTACACTAGTTTAACCTTAAGAAACAAACAGGCCCATGCAGTGCAGCCCTCGCTGCAAAAACGGAGTGAGAAGCATTGCTATTGGGAAGAAATTCTTTCTTGGAGCAGATTGACCACGTTTATCGCCTACTGTAAAAGTAGGCTTGACCGAGTCCTCAGTTGTTGTAGATATCCTTAACCAATCAGAAGTGGAGAGCAGCGGATTTTGCGTGCTCAAGGTTCCTATATAAAAGTTTCAAGGTATATTGGGCACCATACTGACTTAGGTTTTTTCGAAAAAAAGAGCAATGACAGAAGACGGTACAACTGTATGAGGGTGAAAATGTTGTAAGCAAGCGAAAGCGCTAAAACAATCCTCACCCAGCCCCCATAGCTATCATTTCCAGGTGGGGCATTTATAAACGTCTTTTTTTTTGGAATATATATTTTTTGTTTTCTTTTTTTCTCCAATTAATCTCTCGGATTATATTTATTTCGTATTAGTTTCTTTTTTTCTGTATATTTAAAGTTTCTTTTAAAGTGATCTTTCTTCGTCTTTTGGAGATGTTCCTGAATGTACCGGGATGTTCCGGAATGTCCCATGTTCCTCGTTTTATCGACGGTCACTCGACAACCTGAAATGTACGCGCCGATACATGGAGCAACAGACAATGACCAATCAGGCGTAAGCGTTCCAACGCGCAATTAAGTCAAGATATGCAAAGTGATTTTTCTCTGCTCTTTGGTCACGAAGCGTTTAAAATAATAAACAAAAGATAGCTTTTGTTTTATAAAGACCTAGCTGAAATCAATAACAAAACATTGAAAACGGAAAAAAAGTTGCTCGAAATCAAAAAAAGGTTGATCGAAAATCGAAAGTTGTTTAAAAAGTTGCCGTCAACTTGTGGACAGGCCTAACACTATTCATCGACAAAAAGAATAAGAAAAAGTGCTTTTAATTAAAATGATTTGAATTTAAAATGTTCAACATGCCCAAAAACGATTAGTATCGTTGTGGTGTGATTGAAAGCTGTGTGCTTTAAAGGAATCAAGCGGTTTATTCAGGGGCACCCAACGACAAGTTTCGGTAGATATCTGTTCGGTGGAGGGTAGTTCGCCTAAGGCTTTCGGCGTCGATTAAAGAGTGCACTCGGATTTTCGTAAGTAAAACGTGGCCTAAAAGATTCGTAATGTGGAAATCATAACTCCTGAGGTTTTCGGAAAGACTGTCATTGCTGTTTTTGGCAGTAAAAAACGTCAGCTAGCATTTTCGGAAAGAAAAAATGGTTCCCTAGAAAGTTAACTTCAGCTAGTATTTTCTCAAAGAAAGATTTTGTTTCCTAAGATTTTCGGGCAGTTAACATTTCAGCTAGGGAATCCGAACAGATCAAAGTTTTCTAGCTAACCAAAACATCACTTTAAACAGACTTCAAACACCATAAGGTACTTAAAAATGCCTTTCTACAGCTTTTGGCTGCTTTGGCTCGTTGGGTGCCCCTGTTTATTAAAAGCAAAACCAAAGTATTAAAATGCTGCCCTAGAATAAACTTCATGGGCTTGATTGCTGCAAAACTCAGGCTCAGGCAGTCATCATATAATTTGTAGACCATATTATTACCCAAGCGACGTCAACCTTTGTCAAAATTTTCTACTAAACTTCTTTACATTCCGTATTCCGGATTTCATATTTCGTATTCCGGATTCCGGATTCCACAATAGGCACTTTTGTTATTCAATGATATGCAAAGAAGTGGCCGGGTATTCTGAAGTTTAGCCGCGCCATTTTATGTTCATCACTTTCAAAGTAGAGTCTCCGAGACAGTTATGCAGTATCGTTACGTACTCGCCGCCTTCCTTAGTTGGCAGATTTGCTGCATGTCACTCGTATACTTTTTCTCAAACAGGAACAAGCATGCAATTCAAGGCGGACAACCACTGCCCAAAATCGAAAACGTTAATATACCTACAAAAGGTGCAGAAATTGTTAGCGGCAGCACTTTTAAAAAGCCATTCATTTACCTTACACAGACTGAAAAATGTCTTCCTTGGAAGCTGGTGGAGTCGATTAGAATCAATAACAACTTATGGTATAGCGATGTTATGGTCCTCAGTTATCAAGCCGAGTGTACAGAATCATCTTCAGTCAATGTAAGCTATCTATTCGATCAACAAAGTACTTGGTCTTCTGGTCGAAATGCTCTGTACTTCGCTGCAGTAAACAGAACACCAAGCTACCATTACTACATATTTCTGGATGATGACGTGGAATTCATCTTTAACGAGTTCGCACCGCTTGAAGTTAAGAAGAGGCCGCCACTGCAATCATTTCAGCAATGGCTTTTAGATTACGAGCCCGTTGTGGGTGTTTTAGATTATGAACATCACGGTGCAGCGTGGACTTTCGAGCGAAGGAAGCTATTATGCGGCAATAAAAATGACACATCATTAGCTCTCCCTGTGGTGTGGTATGATGCCGCTTTCAATGCCTTTCACTACAAGGCTGTCGCTGACATTTTACCATATAACACACGATACGATAGTACGAATTGGTGGTTCTCCCAAGCTGTCATCTTTACGCTCGTTGAACTGAAATTCAGAGGTCAAGCTCTGCTATACGTACCAGTAAGGGCTCAAAACCCTAAACATCGGCCATATCCACGTCAGGAACATAATTACACTTTCAATGAAGTAATGCGAACTTGTATCGAGGAAGCCGAACAGGATGCACCTGCTGTTTATCAAAACCGCTCTCTTTTTAAGGAATTTAAGGCGAAATTAGAGGATCATACCGCCACTTCGTCAACATACTGCATGAAGGTGATTCCACACCTACCTATTTTGCCGTACGCACATTTCAACCGAACGTCAGGATAGAACAACAGAAAGCGGCTAGAGTATTAAGGTAGATCAAATCCTCATGAATATTTTGAGCTGTTAAACCAGGAGAAAAAAAAAATTGGTCGAAAGGGAAAAGGCGCATGAACACTTGTCTAGAGGAACCTTTGATTTTACCAAAGTATTCTGTGTACTAGTTACGTGTGTTTTGTACATTATGCTAGCATTTTTTCAAGCATTTTAGTGAGGCAAAAGCATTGAGCATTATGCATATGTCAACGGCTTCCCCGTGGGGTCGACCGCTGGGCCTACCAGGGAGATATGTGGGGGAATATTAGGAGATGGATGGGAGTCTTTGCCCGAGGGTAGGGGAAATTTTTCACATTGTTTTACGATCAAAGATTAGGGGTGGGGGAATTCACAAGTTTGAAAAGGATGTCATGGGGATTTTCAGCTGAGAGACACCTCACCCAGGGGGCTTTGTCTTGAGAGATTCCCCAACCCCCCAGGAAATTCATCAAGTTTGCTTGACTGATTTTACAATCCCCCTGGTTAGCCTGGGGGTCGACCCCACGGGGAAGCCAATGACAAGTGCATTATTCGAGCATTTTAGGGGCATTTTCCCGGAAAATCAATGTTTTTTCTCCGAGAAACTAAAAAAGAATTTTTTTTTTTTGCTAGAAAATGAAGACTAAAACTCAAAATTCATAGATGATTTCAAAGATTATGTTTTTTGGCTGTATTTATGAACTTGTATCCGTTGTTGTTGTTACTTGAAACACTTGTACATTTTTGTAAGTTTGAACAGTTAACACCATGTTAAATTAATTAAGAAAAACGCTTGTATAATGAGCATTATCCGAGCATTTTAGTGGCTTTTTTTGGGAAGACCGAGCATTTTAGTGGGGAAACAAAAGCACAATGTACAAAAGCCTAGCTTTCTGCCAAAATATGAAATTCGATAAATAGTGTAACAGAGTGAGATATTAACAAGAATAATTAAGGGTAAAGAAACTATTTATGCTAAGAAAGGAGACTAATTAATAAGAAAGGGATAAATTAAGGTGTTTGACCTGAGAATTTAAAGAAGGCTGCTCCCAAGGGATGTGCATGGCTTCCTTGATTTTCAATTGGAAGCTAGTGGAAGCAGCGTCGAGAATTCTAAAACAATCTTCAGAACAAAGAATTCTCGACTCTGCTTCCACTAGCTTCCAATTGAAAATCAGGAAGCCATGCACATCCTTTGGGAGCAGCCTTCTTTAAATTCTCAGGTCAAACACCTTAATTTATCCCTTTCTTATTGATTAGTCTCCTTTCTTAGCATAAATAGTTTCTTTACCCTTAATTATTCTTGTTAATATCTCACTCTGTTACACTATTTATTGCTCATTTTCATTTTATTCTTTACTGTACAACTGACAATGAATGATGTCTCATCTGAAACATGTTTTCATTAAAAAATGAACTTCAAAAATATCTTGTGGTTCATTAAAGCGATTTCTTACTTCATGCTGCTACGAAGCCTTGGATAGTTATTAGTAGTATTTTCGCATTCGTGTTACTCTTAAATTGTAGGGGCTTACTATGGAAAACGAGTCGCTTTGGCAGTCGATTAAGCGTACCAAAACATTAAATTACTGGCAGTTCGAGATTTTTAACACATTCAAATTATACTACTATTTTTCACTTAGAAGTGGGAAACGTTAATGTAGGGCTCTATATTTCCCATGCTCATTTACCATGTTCTGTGAGAACATGACTCATAAGATTTCTTATTCTGTAGAACTAGCACGAGCATATTTGGATTCCTTGCCAACACTGTAAATCGAAAAGATCTGTTTTAGCCCCCCAATACACCGAATGCAAATATGGCGGACCACTGGGCCGGCGCCTGGGACTAGTTGCATGAAAGCGAGGCTAGTCAGGCTTCACTGTTTTGTTTTGACATCTCCAGAACGTCTTTCTTCGTCGTCGATTTGGTTCGATTTGTTTCGCCATCCCTACGCGTTTTTGTGTTCCTGAATGCCACCAGAAGGGAGTGAAATCTTCTACAGAAGAGAAAGTGTTTTTTCTTCAGTTTCCCCGTTCGCCTCTGAGGGGAAAACAGACGAAGGAAAAGGAGTTCACGATCGCCGAAGGAACTGTTTAAGTTGAGCCTGGTAGATCTTAGAAAATGTGTAAGCGATCGCATTTACCTATGAGTCGTTGTTATTTGGCTCAATGCTTTTACTGGTTTCAAAGACGGGGCAGTTGAAGTTCATTCGCTTGGTTATTACACCGTAGTATTTGTTTCGTGCGATTCTGTGCGAGTGGACGCAGACGGGTTTAACAAAAACTTCTTCTATTGGGACAGAGGATGTCTTTCGAGAGGAGCTTTTCTTTACCTTGGGGAAGGTACTGGCCATGCAAATCGTGTTGGAACACCACCAGACACCACATAAGCTTGTCATTTAACCGATTTTTCTCAGATCTTCTATCCTGAAATGATGACGTAGCGAACAAACTTTAGTTCCCACGGCGATCGTGAACTCCTTTTCTTCGTCTCAGCGAATTGCATTAATCCACTATTTTCCTATAGAGGTGAACGGTGGAAGATTTTTATCCTTTCTCGAGGCATTCAGAAACACAGCGACTCGTAGGCACAGCGAAATAAATAGACCAAATCTGCAACGAACCAAGACTTTTCTGCAAAACAAAACATCAAGGCCTGACTAGCCTCGATTTCATGTAGCTCGTCCCGGGCGCTGACCGAGTGGTCCGCCATATTTGCATTCGGTGTATGGGGCCGTTTTGGTGAGTAAAATACAGTACTGTTTTGGGAGGTATAAAACTGCTCAAAAAGTGGTACTTAACCATGGTTAAAAGAATAAACAGGGCTCAAAAGACCTGTGTTTTAACCACGAATCCGCGTGACTCTTACACAACGTACTTACTGCGATGCTCATTGCTGAAAAGTATTTTCGCAACTGCGGTGAGTGAAAAAGAAGGAGAGGAAGAGAAGAAGAAGACCAACAGCAACTTACTGAGTAATTACAAAGCACTGTTGATGAAGATCTGGTAAGATTTCTGTCATGTTACAGGAATTACAGTAAATTAAGCTCACATGTGTACTTCGATAGATGAATATCGCACCGTAAGTACTTAGCTCACAGCTCAGTCACTACTGATGGTTCACGCTCATTTGTGAGAAAAAGCCGTCATACTAAGGGGCTGTTTACATGGAGGCAGGAAGATCCTAGAACTAGGACGATCCTAGACGGAGAACCAACTTTTCGTTTGGTTTACATGCAGAAATTTTGGTCAGAAATTTTGACGAAATGTCTTCCTTTAGCCACTGATCGCCCGGCCGCCGCCATGTTTGTTGGGTTTGTTGTTTTTGTCCCTCGTGCTAGGATCTTCCTAGCGAAAGCAGTTTACATGGTGCTAGGATCTTCCTGGTGCTAGGAACTTAAGCTAGGATGATCCTAAGACTAGGAAGATCCTAGCGTTAGGGCCAAGTACGACCCTTTGCATGTAAACTGAATGCAGAAAACATATGGCGCTAGGATGACCTGCCTTCTAGGATCTTCCTACCTCCATGTAAAGGAGCCCTAAAGCCCCATTTATACTACTGTAAAAAATGGGTCTGGACCCCAAAAAAGTTGGTACGGACCAGATATTTTTGTAAACGTACCAACTTTTTTTGGGTCTGGTATCATTTTTTCTGTAGTGTAAATTGGGCTTAAAATTGCCATCGTAGAAAGGGCTGCCGCGTTGCCAGTTTGCATAAGCATAAGCTATTTAACGTTTTAATGGGCTAAATAATTTCAAATCTGGTCAATCCACAATGGCTTTATTTTCATCCTCAAAGCAGATGACGGGCGCATCACAGTTGATCCATCACCTTAACCTGCGATCAGGCGAACTTTTTTTTTTTTCGTGGCGGGAGGACGGAAAAAAACTACACCTGATACAATTTCTTGTCAATTTGTCTGTTTCTCATCCAGAATCTGGACTTTTATCTGATTGGTCGAAGAACAAAACAATCTTTTGAGCCCTGTTTCGATTGGCTACTTGATTTACATACGTGACTTCCACTGCAAACTCAACACAAGTAAGCTGTTATAATTTATGTCAGCTCATGGGGTACAGGGTGAATATGCGTCAGCTGTAACTTACTCTCTTCAATTTATTCACAAATCCTTGAAGGAAGAGCTAATGGAATGCATCTCAAGGATTGTTTGACTAAAAGAAGACATTTTAGCTGTACTTCCCATGGGGTTTGGCAAGATCAGAGTGTCATTTACTAATTGTCCCGAAAGTGATGAAAAAAATGCATTGTTCTGACTGATTCTAACACTCTGTAGCTGTGGTGAGTCGAAACCAACAATTCGGGAATCTAAAAAGAAGGCAGATTGTGCTGCTGCGACTGGGTAGTTTACTGGTCAGTCGAGGTCCACAGAGAAATCGAGAAATCAGATCGTGGAAGAACTGTATTCACGAATCATTTATTTTACGGGTGTGCTGTTTGCAAGAAGTGCTGCTGCAGAATCAAAGTTTATTCAACACTTTTGATCACTTTGCAATAAAATAAAGGATTCTACCATTCCACCGGCCAATTTTTTCATTAAATTCTTTATTTCTTGATGTTTTAAACAGAGGAAATGTATCAACGGTTGAGCATTATTAAAAGTTCCTTTCCTTGACGCCAAAAATTGCATGGATTTCTGGTAAAATCTGATTGGCTGACATTTATCATATGACACAAAATAACATCGCTGTTGACAGCTCATGCTTGTCTCATGGCATCTGTCATTCGTGTTGACAGAACCGTTAATTTAGAGGGTGGCATACAAATTGACAAGAAATTGTATCAGATGTAGTTTTTTCCTTCCTCCCGCCGCAAAAAAAAAACTTCGCCTGATCACAGGTTACCATCACCTAGGTACTCTAAGTGCCCTTAGAGTGGCTTCCGTCAGCTTACCAGATCGCATTAATTTGTGAGGTATCCTTGTCACATTTTCAGTGTTAGGTTCTGTAAGACTAATTGGCTTAAGTGATGCAAGACTATTGCTTGGCAGTTGCAATTCACACCAGTGTCTGCTGCTAGCAGGGTAATTTGCACCAGGATAAAGCACCAGTTTTTTAATTATGTCACAATACTTTTCTGCTGATTACGTTGTTGTGGGATTTGGGACAAAAAATGATTATGATCCCAGAATCTCAACCCGCGGAATGATTAAGATGAGAAAATTTGTAACAAGTTGTATTTCATGGCTGCTTGATTGCTATTATATACAGATCTAAGACTTAATTGAGATGGAACACGTTTTGAACAAATTATGCACAGAATTTATGAGTTTAGGGAATCGAAGCAAAGCAAATATTAATTTCAGCTTCCGGTTTTGCTATTTTCAACAACAATCCGTATGGGTTTACTGTGGTTTTGAAACCCAAAACCGATGTCCAGGGTTTGACATCTCGACTAGCCCTGGAGCCGGAGGTTAGTAAAAATCACACATTTAGTATACCTTGGGCTAGTAGACTTAAGATGACAAATCACATATAGTTTTAATGAGAATGACAAAGGATGTATTTAAAAACTACCATTGCATGTGGTCTTAACCAGAAAACTGTGGATCAACTGAAACCCTCTTTTAATCTACACATGGTCTTGGTAAGCATGGTCACCCTTACAGTGACCAAGATCCTGGGAAGGAGCTTGGGCTCCTTAGTTGCGCTGTGGGCTAGTAGTTTTCTAAAGGTCATTAGCCCAGTGGCTAGTGATTCAGGTGAATACAATTTACTGTAGATGTCTAATCCTGGATATCCATCAATGCAGCTGGTTATGTAAGAAATTATAATCAGGTATTTAGTATGTGCAGTTATAATGTAAGTACTTGTGAAATGTCAGCAAATCATTTATGCTGCACACACCTATTCTCGAATGAGAAAAACCATTTCCCATAGGAGTTGAGGAGGAGTTTCTCCCAAACTAAGTTTGTTCAGGTGTGAGAATGTCTGCTCGCTTTCACATTCCAAAAGCTGAGGACTAGGAGAGGTCTTTCCTCCAGATGCAGTTGTTCTGAAAAGTACTTTACTTCAAAAATTCATTAATAATTCATGAATGGAATACAAAAGAAATCAATGTTAAATGAGTCGCTTTATATCTGATATATATATATATTTGTTCAATTTTTTAGGCCAAAACAACCCAAATTCTAAATAATGGTGCAAGAATGGCACTTTATACAGGTGCTTGTCTACATCTGCACTTTCGCATCCAAAAGAGATAACTAGAAAAGTGATAAATAACACAAAACAATATGAGAAAAATGAGAAAAACTTGTCTGAGGAATTTTGTTTGTTATGCTTTTGTCTTTCAAAAAGGGTTTTGATCTTTGTTTGTTTTTTGACCTACTCAGATCACCTGGGCCAAGGCTTTTTCTTTTTGTTAGTTTAGTTTTTTTACAGGAATTTCAGCTTTCATTAGTGAGAGCTCCATTGTCCCCATTTCTGTTCTGTGAGCTGTCAGCCCTTGGCCACCCACTCCCCTCTCCCCTGCCGAAGCCCAGGAGTGAACATGCAATGGGCCATTTCAGAGAATAATATACAATTCCTTTTCAGGAGGGGAATCCAGTTCGTTGGCCAGCAATTGTTAGTTTGGATTTCAAATTTCTTATAGTGTTTCCCCGGGACTGGGGAGTGGTCAGAAATTCAATGAATAATGTAACATTCATTTTCCGTTTCAGAACAGACAGTCGCTTACAGCCAATTTGGAACAACTATGGCAAGCCACAAACAGCGCGGGACAATGGGTCCATACCTTGGCCCTGCTAAAGAGGTGTGGGCCATTGGCACCAACACCAAGCTGTTCCTTTAGCAAGTTGGTCCCCCTCTTAGGGGGACTATAAGGTTTACCTTCTTCAAAATGTAAGTATAAAACAATTATATTTGACATAATATGTAAATTTAAAATGCAGTATGTTTTACTACTGACCAACAAATCCCACTGTTTCCACCTGGGGGGGTGGGGGGGGGGGGGAGTCCTCATTCGAAAATCTGGCCCAAGGGGGAGCTTAAAAGAGATACAAACTTCCGGGAATTTTTCTCTTTTTTTCTTCTAGACGTTTCTTCGGTTAATTCTAGACAAACTATACATTGATTATTTCTGTTTGTGTTCAGCACATATCCGCTGCTAAAAACAACTGCAAAAGTCTAAAACGTATTTTTGTTGCAGGAGGAATAATCAGGAGAAAGGACCGGAGAAAACACAAGAATTAACACAAGCCTGGAAAATACAAGATTAAAATGATTCAAAAGGATAATGTGTGTTTTATGGTGCTGAAAAGGATTTACGCTCACTAGAAGCAGTTTTCAAAAAGTTTTCTAATGCCATTTAAGGGGGGCAGTCTGAATTAGCAATCCGGGGCACTTTGTTTTGGTGGCGGACTTTCTGGCGATGGTCTACTTATTCACTTTTACTGTTAATTTTCAACCACCCACAAATCCAAATGATATTTTCCAGTTGTCCTTACTTATCCACATTACCCCGTCCCCCAAACCTTTCTTCCTTTAAGGCAATAAAAAAAACTCGTAAGAACAACACTCACAAACATTTGCTGTAGAGGTACGCCAAAATAGATGAGCCATTTCACAATTGAATGAAATCTGGGGCGAGATTTTCAAGTAAAAGTGCACTGAAATATAAGAAGGATAAGGCATTTGACCGGACTACCCTCTTAACAGCGTCTGCGCCCACATTTAATCGCGGGAGGAGATGGATAACCGTATGCTGCCGTCTGCTGACTGATCTAACCAACGTTTTATGATTCCATTAACGTCACAAACATGATTGCCATGTGTTTTTTTTTTATTGATTCTCTCCACAATATATATGTACAATACAAGGTCAATAAAGAAATACGAAAATAAAAACTATTAATAACCTATGGTTATGAAATATTATTTTTGACCTCATTTGACCACCTTAAGTAATAATTTAGAATTAAACACTGGAATAATTCCAGCGACCATTGTGGGAAGCAATCACATCAGTCAATGCGGCGTACGATTCAGTTGGTATGTCATTTTCTTACTGAGTTCTGGATCATTTAGGCAAAGTTTTTTAAGGAAAAACGAAAATGAACCTTGTAACGATTAAATTCTGAACAAATAGGGACACGTTTTAACGGCATCAAAGTTTTATGTCCAGTCCATTCCAGTTCTATTTCATTGAGTTTATCATTCACAATGGCGTGGTGGATGTTGGCGCCACGGTTGATAACGCATTTTTTGACCTCAGTTCAACATTAAGTTAATTCGTATTGATTATTAATGGGAGGAACATGGCAAAATGCCGACAACAGGTATAAGGAAGCAATTTAAGAAACTGCTTCAAATTGGCAATGTAAACTTCAGCTGCTGAATTTAGAGAGAAATATGGACGTCTCGCTAATACTGACCAATTGGGTCTAAAAGGCAATTTGGTAACATCACAAATTGCACAAGGCGTTTTCTTTTAAAAGCTCCCATGCGATCGCATTCAAAGTCTTAGCTCCCGTCTGTGTAAAATTCGATCCAGATTACGTGTCACTTTGTCTTCACATAATTAAAAGTCTTCGATAGAGAGGAATTTTAAAAAGGGTACTGTTATAACAGTTTGAGATGACTGAAATTCCACCAAACAAGCAAAAGTAAAGCTTCCGCGTTGATCTGATTTCGGACAAGATACATGCCCGAATGTTTCTATCAGCACCACTATTTAGCTTTTTCCTAGCTGATTCACAACGTGCTTTACAGCCCGTGGTTAGTAGAAGACAATTTCAGACCCTGAGGAACCACATCGACTTATACATACTTGACCACGGTTATAGCAACCACCTCAATCAATCGTACATTATTGGCATATTCAGTGGTCTGGAAGGTTTCAAGTGGAAACATAAGAAAAACTCGAATAAGAAAAACTCTAGAATATTTAGAAATCCAGATCTGCCTCTGAAGAGATATTTATTTTCCGTGCATAGCAAATTTCTCTTCAGTTCATTCCAGCTAAAATCCTAAATAATTCTAGCTTATGCATGATAGATGGCCAGCTACAGGAGTATACAATGACATTTAACCAGAAAACGAACTTTCATTTTCCAGATGACCACCCATGACAAGCTCTAGTTCAAGGAAGAATACTGGCTAGCTGTACACTGTCCGTATTGCTCCCTGACCATTCACATTTCCTGTTTGACCCGCTTATGCCAATGCCGCCGAAGCTGCCCTCTACCGCGATGATTCCAGCACGCTTCGCTTGCGCCACTTGCCGACCTCACTCACATCCACCGTCTCCATCCTCAAACCTATCGTTTTCATTTTTTTTCCTCCTTATTTCAATCATTTGAGTGACATGTCCAAACCACCTTATGTACAATGATTAGACATTCCTTTTCTTCGTTTCAGTGTTTGGTAACTGTCTCCGGGGGTCTGCTCAGTCTCGTTCTGCCCTCCTATTTCAAACATCCCTTTTATTACGACAGTCGCACCTACGCCATGCAAGCCAGCTACGTCCAATTCAGGGAGCAGTACACCCGATCTCTTCGCTGTCGCCATTGCGTTCTGGCCATTCACCTCTCTTGTTTAGTGGACTACGTAAATGCAACGCCTTTGGCCGAAGACAACGAATTCTGTCTCCCCATCCGTTTCGCCTATCCAGAATGCAACCACGGATCCAGACCGGCCTCCATTTGCCTGACCACCATTTTAATTCGTTTTATTAAACCTATTTATTCAATCCAAACGGTGTGTGTTCCTTTTCCCGCCCCGGTCACGTGATTGAGAACCCCTTTCAATGCAGCGCATGCTCTTCTCTGGTTGGTCCATTCATGTTTGATGAGTTTGATTGACAGCTCGTTCTGGCTTCTGATTGGTTGACAGTTTTTTGGGTCTATAGTAGCCCATACTACTACTGAGGAACTTGGTTAAGTATCGACGACAGCTGCAAGGAAGTAATTTAACAAACTAATCGAAATTGGCACTATAACCTTCTGCTGCTGAATTTAGAGGAAAACGTGGTCGTCTCACTAATGCAGAACAACTGGATCTAAACTTAAACGGGGTACATGTAACATCGCAAAGTGCATCAGGCGTTTCCTTTTAACCGCTCCCACGCGATCGTTTTTCAAGTCTTAGCTCCCGTTTGTTTGTTCAAACCTTTTCGATCCAGATTACGTCACTTAATTAAAAGACTTCGATAGACAGGAATTTTGAAAAGGGTACTGTTATAACAGTTTGTGACGACTGAAATTCCACCAAACAGGCAAAAGTAACGGCTTCTGTGTGCATCTGATTTCGGACAAGATACATACCCGAATGTTTGTTTCAGCACCACTATACTAATCTTTTGAGCGCATCCGAACCTATAAAGTTTGTCATGATTCTCCTAGCCGATTCACAGCGTGATTTTGAGCCCGTGGTTAACAAAAGACAATTTCTGACCCTGAGGAACCTCACTGACTTTCAGTGATACTTGACTACGGTTGTAGTAATCACATCAATCAATCGTACATTATTGGCATATTCATTGGTCTGGAAGGTTTCAGGTGGCAACCAATTTTCCAAAAGGAATCGAATAAGAAAAAATCTTGAATATTTAGAAATCCGGATCTGTCTCTGAAGAGATTTTCGTTTTCCGTGCATAACAATTCTCTCTTCAGTTCATTCCAGCTGAAATCCTAAATAATTCTAGCTTATGCATGATAGATGGCCAGCTACAGGAGTCCATTCTCCGCCAGCTAGTGTTCTCCTTTGAAACACTTCAGGTTTTTTCCCTAGCTAGTGGAAGATTAGGTTTCGTGGTTAATAAAAACAAGCCTTAGTTTTCCTCCTTATTTTATCCTTATAGGTCAATTCGTTCTCATTGGGAAGGCAGGAAACGTTTGGTCAATAGCGAGGACTGGTTTAAAGGAAAACCTTTTGATTTCTTTTTATTTCAATCAGCATCAGGATGTCACTCAGGGGTACCCAACGACAAGTTTCGGTAGATATCTCTTCTGTGGAGGGAAGTTCTTCTTAGGCTTTTGGCGTCGATTAAAGGGTGCAATCGGATTTTCGAACGTGCCCTGAAAGATTCGCAATGCGGAAATCATAGCCCTTGACGTTTTCGGAAAGGTCGTAATTGCTGTTTTTGGCAGTCAAAGAACAGAAAATAGTTCCGCCTAGAAAGTTTGTGGTACCTAAGTTTCAGCTAGCATTTTCTGAAAGGATAATTTTGTTGCCTATCATTTTTGGGCAATTAAAATTTCAGCTGAGGAATCCGAACAGGAGCCAGTTGCTCGAAGCATGGTTAGCGCTAACTGGGGTGAAATACCATGACAACTTATAGATTTTAATACAGCTTAACCAATGGTTAGCGCTAACCAGGATTCGAGGAACTCAGCCCAGATCAAATTCTCCTAGCTAAAACGAAAACATCAACATTAAGCGGAGGTCAAACACCATAGCGGTACTTAAAAATGCCTTTCTACAGCTTAAGTTGATTTGTACGTTCGCGCCCCCGTGTCACTGCCACATAAAACTTCTAAGAGAGAGTTGGATCTTCCAAACTTGTAATCACAAACTAAGCTTGTGATGAAAACATATAAAAACATATCACAAAATATAACCTCCGCTGCCATGGAAGGTTGTGCGCCCATATCATTTGTAAGGAGATAGAGATAGAGATTCACCGGTGTATATTCTGTCTACTTATCTATATCAGTTCTACGTTCATTTTAAGCATATCAATCTTTTCAACGCTTTAATGTGTCCCTTAACCTCACTTTAATGTAAACATGTCTATCGCCATGTAGTTAGTTTCAAGCCTATCGTTATTGAAATATGACTTTTGACCTCATTTGACCACCTTAAGTTATACTTTACAATTACGAAAAACGGGAATGATCCCAACGACCATGGTCGGAAGCAATCACATCAGTCAATGCGGCGTACGGTTCATTTGGTATGTCATTCCCTTTTCGTTATGGAATCATTTAGGCAAAGACTGATTTTAAAGGAAAAACGAAACAGAACCTTGTGACGGAAAAATTTAGCGCAATTAGAGAAAACTACTTCTTAACCACATCAATGTTTTCTCCTAAGTGCATGCCAGCCGAGCTGCTTCACTGAGTCTATTGTTCTCGGTAGCTTATGATAGCTACAATCTTGGACACAATAAATGGAACATTTGAACCACCCCTCCCCCCCCACCCCCCATTTCAATGATGCTCTTCGCGCGCCTTCATCAGTGCTTAGGGGGGGGGGGGGGGAATGGGGGTTAATTAGTCCATTTTATTCCGTCCAAGATTGATCTTGGACACAATAAATGGAACATTTGAACCACCCCTCCCCCCATTTCAATGATGCCAAAATGGCGCGTTTTGCTCTTCGCGCGCCTTCATCATTGCTTGGGGGGGGGGGGGGGTATGGGGGTTAATTAGTCCATTTTATTCCGTCCAAGATTGATCTTGGACACAATAAATGGAACATTTGAACCACCCCTCCCCCCCATTTCAATGATGCGAAAATGGCGCGTTTTGCTCTTCGCGCGCCTTCATCATTGCTTAGGGGGGGGGGGGGGGGGGTTAATTAGTCCATTTTATTCCGTCCAAGATTGTAGCTTGTTAATATTATCTTTTGAAGAACTGAACTATTCGTTCTCTATACGTAGTGAATGTTAATTAATACCATGGTTGATTACACATAGTTTTTAACCTTATTTCACCATAGGTTAATTCGTTGAGATTGTGAATGCGAGCAACATGGTTGAATACCGACGACAGTTATCAGGGAAGTAACTTAAAGAATCCTCGGAATTGATACTATTAACTTTAGCTGCTGAATTTAGAGGAAAATATGGTCGTCTCACTAATGGGTGGCGTAAAAAATTGCTCAGATGCATGTTATAGGGTGTAGTCAGATTTGTCAGGAAGAAGCTTACATGATCAGAGCGGCTTTTCAGTGCCCTATAAAGAAGTGAACTTTCCCCTTTGTGCTTATCTAACGTTTCCACATGGCATCAATTGAGATTTGTTTCCCGCATTTATTCTATACGAGTTAGTAGTTGCATATGCAGAACAACTGGGTCTAAAAGGCAACTTGATGATATCGCATGAGGCATATTCTTTTAACCGCCTCATGTCTGTTTGTTTAAAATTCGATCTAGTTTACATGCCACTTCAGTTGTCTTCACATAATTAAATGTGTTCGGTAGAGAGGAATTTTCAAAAGGGTACTGTAATAACAGTTTATGATGACTGAAATTCCACCAAACAAGCAAATTTAAGTAAAGCTTCCGCGGTCTTCCGCGTCGATCTGATTTCGAACAAGAAGAGCTCAGCACCTCTGTTACGGCTTGTAGTGCATCCGTCCAAACCTATGACGGTTTTCATGATTCTCTCAGCCAATTCACAGCGTGGTTTACAGCCCGTGGTTAACAAAAGACAATTTCTGACGTTGCGGAACCACATTGGCTCATATACTTGACCACGGTCGTAGCAATCACATCAATCAATCGTACATTATTAACATTAGTATATTCAGTGGTAGGAAAGGTTGACGTGGAAATAAATTTTCCAAATTAAAATAATAGAATAAGAAAAGCTTTTAATTATATAGAAATCTTCTTCTTCCTTGGTAGAGATATATGTTTTCTTTGTATAATAATTTTCAATTTATTCCACGACTGAAATGCTTTTACTGTTGAGAAGACGTAAAGTGAATTCGCGTTGTTTTGAACTCAGTTGATCACGACATTTCTAACTCGCTAAAATTCAGTTTAGTTGTAGGCGAATTCTCCTGCAGTCGGGTTCTTACTGTTTGGTTCCAAGTTGAAAATTTATCCTGTTTTGTTTAAGTCCTCCTTCAAACGCGTAATTAGGAAATCTCACGTGGTAGTCCGCGTACAGTAGTGACGCAAACAAAAAGTGACATCCAGGTGAAAAGCTATTACTTAGCTTACTGAATCTACTGCTTTTTTGACGTCCTTGCTGCGCATCTTAAAGGAGCACGGTCACGATATTTTGGGTTATTATTACAGAGATAAAGAATGCATTTAAATAATGCGAAACAGTTACTGAATAACACATTTTCAGAGAAGATAAGCACCAAAGAGACAAGAATAAATGCAAATATGGCGAGAATGGTGAAGGATGGAGAAGATTGAAACGGGGATAACAAATAACATTTTTAAAAAATCATTGCATAGCATTTATGTCCAGCCCATTTTCTCAGTACTCAGATAATAATCAAATGCGCTTTACAACACTTTTTGGGGACTTACCCTGAGATTGCTTATAGGGAAAATTGCTCCTTCGCCAAAAATTGCTCCTTCGCTCCTTCGCAGCTCCGCAGATGCCTTCTTTAGTGAAACATTTCCAGCAGCTCAAAGCTAAATGGCTACTCTCAAAACAATTTTTTTGATTTAAAAAATTGTAACTGGAGGCGATTTTTAAGACTTTTGGTAGAGAATGAATGATTTTGATCAGTATCAATCGCATCATGGTCTTCAGGTGACAAGTTTACGCGCTCATTTAACCACACTTAAAAGTACGCCAGCGCTGGTTTTTAAAGCCTAAATAATCGGTTGAGAGGTTTCAATACATATATATTTTCGTTACAAGTACACGAAATAACAATAATAGAGTCTCTGCGAAAAGATATTTGGTGATATTATTCCGTGGTTAAAACTTAATCGCTATGGTAGAGAACGAATGATTTTAATCGGTATCACACCATGGTCTTCTGGTGACAAGTTCACGCGTTGATTTAACCACGCTAAAAAGTACGCCAGCGCTGGCATTTAAAACCTAAATAATCGGTTGAAACGTTTCAGAATTAATATTTTCGCTACAAATATACGAAATAACAATGATAGAGTCCTTGCGAATAGATATTTGGTGATATTATACCATGGTTAAAACGCACGTATTTTGAGCCCTGTTTAATCTTTTCAACCATGGTTAAGTGCCACTTTTTGACTCGTTTCATATCTGGTTTTGGGGGCTAATTTAGCCCATTTGGAATAGAGTTGTTTTGGCCCCAGTAAATAGGGCAGAAATAGCCCTGTATAAGAGCCGAAACAAAGACACAGGAGGGCTATTTTGGAAAAATGAAGGGTAGTTTTGGTTGCTAAAAGGGTTGAAATGGTGCGCTTGGATGGCCAAATTAGCCCTTATCCAGCCGTTTCATGCCTTCAGTAAGGAATAAAATTGGCCCATATTTTGTGGTCAATTTAGCCTTATTTATGTTCAAAACAAATGTACTCTAAATGACAAAATTAGCACTATTATGTCTGAAACGACAATCTTTATAGAGCTGTTTTGGGCTTTATTTAAGTAGTATAGGAGTTGGTGCTTCTGGCACACTTATGTCCTGAATTTTCTCAACACATTTTTTATTTCCTGTTCTAGAACCACCAACTAGGTTTTTAGGTTTTCTTCCCAAATTTTTTACGCTCTGTCAAACAAAAAGGATGGGAATTTAACACCCATCCTTGGCCTAACTATCGTCCATTTAACCCCTTTATTCACCGTAAACACGTGACGGTCCTGGCACGCTTTTGTACTTATTTTTCAACACATTTTTTCTCTTCACTGTTGTTTCCAAGGTCATCATTTTGTGCTCATTACCCAAGGTCATCTAACTAGCACAGTTTTGCTAAATTTGTCTGGTACATAGCCAACTTAACAATTCCCGGAAATACCGGTTCTATATTTTTCTCGGAAACCTTGTTTAGTTAATTCTGTAATGACCATATGCTAGACTACTTATTCCATCATCAAGAATGTATATCTTGTCATTAAAACAACCTAGTGATACTTTGTTTAGATTATAACTTCCAATTTCATGTTTATCACTTCTGACAGCTTTCATTTTGTGGTATATTTGCTTATTTAGTAATACATCTTCATAGTTTTCATGTTTTATATTATTTTTATGACAACCTTTTTAATTCCTTTTGCTGCACTGTAAAATGAAAAGAGCCAATTTGACCCCCAAAATGGGGCCGAAACGGTTGAGTCCAGAATGGTACTGTTTTAGGGCCAATTCAGCCTCACTAAAATGGGGCTGTTTCGGTACCAATTTTTGGGGCTAAATCTACTCTTGTACTGGGGCTAAATTAGACCATGTGAAGGGTCAATATGGAAAATACTAGTGCCATTTTGGAATTTTCAGTGGCCAAAACAGCCCCTCAAATTTTAGCCCTCTTGCAAATGACCCCACCAAAAAGAGCCAATTCGGCTCCATATTGGGCCATTTCAGAAGTCGCAGGTTCTTCTCCGTACCTTCAGATTTCTTCCCTTATGGTTCTATTGGCAAATAATGAAACTGGACTAAACTGTCAGCTTTCAAACACTCGTTTGTTCCAGGTTTTAAATAGCTGCTGCACACACTTTTTGAACAGCAACAGTCAACTGAATTACAATATCTAGAAATCTCACATACAGTATTTTCTTAAAGCTAAAAAAAATTAATACAAATGTGTAATGACCCATTGCTAACCTCGAATCAGTCCATAGTAGTACATGTAACAAAACCTTTAATCAGACACAAACAATTTAACCAGATATTTACTTGGATGAAATTTGTAAGTGAACATATTCAGTAAGCACATCTTTCACTAATTTGGGTGCTGTGAATGGCGAAGAGGAAAATGTTTTGTCCATGAAGTCCTTTAACAGCACACTAAATATTGCACGAGTCAAACAATGCAATTATAAATTAGCCACAGAAGATCTTTAAGACATATTTTATTCTTAAAATAACTCTTCAAATTTAAAGCTACTCATTACAAGTTTCTTAATGCAATGCTTGTATCAGTAACCATAACTTTTTTCCTGTCAGACATACCGGTATATTGTACTATATACATAACAGAGTTATGCCCAAGAAATAAATTTTGCTTATGGTTGGTGCTAAGGACACTCTGAGAAAATTGTATTCAAAATACACTAAAACATCATCTACATGTAAAACTAAAACTGGAACTCAGCAAAGACTTAATGTATTAGTCATGTTCAAGGTACAGTACATGTATGAACCCAAGTTTTGTTTATGAAACCTTTGGATCCTGAAACTTGAATTTGAACTTTCAGGAATTTAGTATTTACTGATCTACAGATCATCTTACAGATCATCTTCCCACCAACGCTCTCTATTGTGGGTGTCTGGAAAACCCACATAGCAAATAGTCGCGAACAGTGAACAGCAAACTGTGAATAGCAAATAGTCGCGAACAGGGAATAGTACAAATAGTGTGAATTGTCATGATTAGTTGTCAATAGCCACTGCTTTGGTTAAGCACTGATCTGGAATCATTGAAATTGATCAAGTGGAGCAATAGGATACCAACCATCACTTTGCAGCAGGTAGTGTTGATGCAAGCAGTGTTTGCCAAAATCTAGCCTGCATCGCAGACCAAAACTAACCCCTGGTTATAGTATGTTTGCAAAGCAGCACGTGTTTCAAATTCACTTGAACCCAACTGGCTGACAAACAGTGGCTTTTGTGACTTACGAGTCAACAATGGAGGTAAGCAATGGCTTCATATCTTCCTAGGCAGACATTGCATTTGGCGTCTGCGTACGCATACCTGAATGCAGCATCACCATCACTGGCCTGATCTGCTAGACAAATTGTCCCTCAGAAGCTTTAAAGTAATTCAGGATTTCACAAACGATTTGCCACTATTTGTGACTGTTCGCTACTACATGTATTTGCTATTCGATTTGCTGTTCACTGTTCGCTGTTCACTATTCGTGACTATTCGCTATTTGGGTTTTCCAGACACCCCTCTATTGCTGTCTATTTCCTTCAAAGAATTTCAAAAGTTTATAAATGTAATTTTACTTGAAACAAATTCAAGAAAAGCAAAACAATGAAGCTTTCTTTCCCTCTCTATAAAAATTCCCAGTTAAGATAATTTTGATTTAGAATTCCTTCAGAATTCAATAAGTAGTAAGTTTAATTTAAAAAGTCAAGAAATTCTATTAGGCCACCTTAAGAAGCTGTTGAATTTCCAAAAAAAATGAAGTAACAAGCTGGTATTTCAAGGTCTGGATTTCCTTAATGACAGGAGATGTGCCGTTCAAATATACCTTGAATAATTGTTAAAGAAGACTTATAATTTTATTCAGTATGGGTATGTCTGGTAATTTTTCTACTGTAGCCCCTAAAGATAGGAAAAACAGCTGGGGAAATTTGTTAAAATCATAGGGAGTGTAGGACCATCCAATGTCAAGATCAAAAGGCTTTTCGGTTTCAAATCTTCAAGTTATATTAATTTTCTACACATTCATTTTAATCTGGCTACTACAAGAGGATATAATTTACATCAGAAAACAAAGCAGTGTGCTACCACATTTAGAATTCAAAGTGACGGGAAACTTAGCTTATTGAGATGTACTTAATAACTTGACTGTGAACATGCAGTCCTGAGTTTCCACAACAGCTGAGTTGAACGTCTACATCAAAACAAAACATTGTGTGGTAAGTTTATTAAATCAGTCTTTGTGAGTTCAAGTGTGTTATTAATTTTGTCCTTTCATAGTCAACAGTTCTGCTCTTAAATACTCAATGAAGTCATTCTCAACTTCATGATCATTTACAAGTACAGTGTATGGTAGTTGCAAATCAAGATCATGTCCATACATTCAAACAAGGCACGCACTGAGTGAACCAATCACCATGGAATTAAGAAGGCAGTAGAGTGCTAGCACGACTCAAATTGTCTGCCATTTCGCTTAAAATTTAGAAATTATGCTATGAAGAGGCTGTAAAGTCTTAAACAAGCAAAAATGGCAGTCCAACAGCCTCAAATTTAGCTTGAGGAAACGACACGGTTGACCTTTACCGACTTTACCTGTACGAATGAAGAACCACTTTTCTAAGCCGATCTTTCACCAATATTCATATAATTTGGGTTAAACTAAATCTTACCTGTTTCAGAAGGGTACAAATGTAGTGTTCTGCATCTTTTTGTCTTGAACAGCCAAAAGGAAACGGTCGTCACTTGTTTCCATCCGCCAAACTGACGTGACGTCATCTGATCTCCGGTGAACATCTTCGGTTTACGCGTCGGCTTCTCATCGAAAAAACAAATATGGCGGATGATCTGTTGTGGGTCCGCGTATGTGACCAGCAGCGTATTGTGTTTTTCTGTGCACATAAAGCAAGGTCCTGATTTTTTTCAATAAACCTTTGAAAACTTAGGGTTATTGGGAGAAGGGTAAAGCTATTTTGTACTCTTAAAGCTTACCATTGTGGACAACGTCAGTTTGATGGATGGCGTGACAGATAGCGTATCTGACGTTCAATAACAGGCGAACGTGCACGAAAATTGACGATAATGTACCGAAGACCTGTCTCGGAATTCCGAAGATTTTCCCGCTAAGCATTGTTGTTTGGCAGGCATTTTCGAAAGGAAGATAATAAAGTTTCTGCGTCCATGAGATCTGGAAGTTGACTAATCAGTTTATAGTACGCAGCACAAGTCGTTTGCTATGGCTTTGCCGGCAAATGCCCAAGAAAGCGACACAACTGAAGGCATATATTTAGAAAGTGAGAAAGACAGTGCTACTGTATGTACTTGGCAGGCGAAGTTAGGAGGATCAACGAACAAGTTTGTTGGCTATGTTGGATCAGTTGAGGAAGCCATGACTGTAATAAGACAACATGAACTGGAAACAACAACAAAGTTCTCTTGTTTTAAATCAGACAAAATGTTTGGTGCTGGAGGTAAGATAATTATGAAGTAACAAAATAATAATGCACTTATCAATTGAAATTCCGACCCCCCCCCCCTCATCCCAGATTACAATCAAAAGATTATAATAAACAAGGCTGTGATCTTAGAAATTTTTTTTTTTGGGGGGGGGGGGGGTGGGTGAGGCGTAAGAAATATACTGGAGTAGAATGTGCATAATCTAAACTCGGTGGTATTCATAGCATGAACAATTTATCAATCAAAGACATGAAATATCTTCAAATCTGTGATTGGATTGACTAATATCTGCAAAGGGTGCATGTCATAAATTTGCTTGACTGTGATGTGGGTTGCATACCAGATTACAATCAAAATTATAGTAAACAAGGCTATGCTCTATGCTCTAAAAAAAAATTGGGGAGCCCATAATACTAACCCTTTCACATTCAGGCTGCCCAACATAGTAATTTTGGGCAAAAACTAAGATTTCCTTCTTGCCAAAAGGCAACAGTAAGTCACCAGGGGCCTCTGAACACTGCTAGAGCACAGTCCTAATAAACAAAATACAAAATAATGTTCCTTGTTTTCATGACACAGATCCCTTTGCCAAGCAAAGAAAAGTCTATTCCAAGGATGACAAAATTCCATTTGATGGAGTACCCTTTAGTGTAATTGGCACCAAGGTATTTGATTGCCAACATGGACCAGACAGGAAAAAGTCATCTAAAGCAAGACATTCTGAAGAGAAGGTATGTTGGTTATGACTAGAAATTATCTACATTTTTATTTCATAGACACAGCCTTTTTTGTGCTTTTAGCACTAAACTGTAAGGAATCTATAATATTAATCTTCTAACTACAGGTTGATGATCACTCACTTAAAAGGAGGAGGTTTCTACCTCAAGACAAAATGAAGTTTGGCTGCCCTGCAAGTATTCGTTTATCAGAAGTCATAAAGTATTGCAATTACAAGGTACAAAACCACAATCACAATGGTGATAATATCAATTGACATTATATATGTACTTCTGCTCAGTAAAATACATCCCTTCATTTCATTACTTATTACTGTCTTTTAACTCTATTAGATCAGGGATGACACAGAAAGACTAGGAAGGGACATGTCCAAAAAACTGAAGACTGATATAACCAGCGGACAAAAACCCCAAGTGGAACGCAGAATTTATATCCAATTACCAAAGGAGGATGAACACAAAAATCACATCACTGGAGAGGTCTGTTGATGTTAACGGAAAGTACTGGGACACTACCGTAACTTGAGAACAATAATATTAACTTTTGTTTTTGGCTCTTCTTGTTTGAGTAAGTTGAAGGCTTTAAGGGAACTGCACTTTGAATGGGTGGGACAAGAGTTGAGTCATTTTCATATAAACCTTCTAGTTTTTCATGTATAAATCATTATGGTAATTATAGTTTCTGACAGGCACTACTTTCCTATAAAAAGGCAAGAAGGCATGTGAAAGAAAGTCAAGTCAGCCGTTCCACTCAAAGGCTAGGTCACAAAGTACAGCAGGTGTATGGGTGTTAACAATCATAGCCTAGGTCTGTAAATGAAGTAATGATCATGAAAAAAGTTCCAAGTAGTGTCTAGGACTAAATTAAAAGCTGATAAAAAAATAAACAAAATTGACTAGGAATTAATATTTCAACTGATTTGTTGCTATTCTATCCAAATAGTTATTTTTAATGTTGTTGTTGACAGAACTGACATTTCATTCATTACATTTAAGTGTACATTGTACCAGTAGGGCTGTAAAAATATTTCTGTCAAAAAATGTAATTCCATTTTCATTTTTCTCCTCATGTATCAAACAACCAGATTGGTGGTATTCTTCAGCCCATCGACAAAAGGCTTGTAGACAAGATTGGAGAACTTGTTGGTGAAGGTGTGAAAAACGTGGATGAAATGAAAAGCCATCTTAGACAATTTGTAAAAACTGAACTATTTCCAGGGCAATCTCCACCAGCATTAACAAACAGGCGCTATTATCCAACAGATGTGGACATCAGGAACCACATGTATCAGGCATCAGTAAAAAAAATCCTGTCCAAATCTGATCAGGAAAACCTTCAAAAGAAAATTGAAAATTGGTATCAGGAGAACCCACAAGACTCTTTCTATTTTAGACCCTGTGCCCTATCATCCTCATCAACAGCTTCTGAAAGCATGAACGATGAGGAAACAGATCAAAATTGTGTGCGAGATGATCTTTTATTTGCTCATCAAACAGCCTGGCAAAAGCAACTCATGATCCGTTACGGAAATGAGATCACCCTGCTTGATGCAACCTACAAGACAATGAGATATGAGTTCCCTCTATTTTTCCTAGTGGTAGAGACAAATGTAAATTACATAGTTGTGGGGTCTTTCATAATTCAACGGGAAACAACAGCCTCCATACAGGAAGCACTAGGAATCTTCCATGATTGGAATGCCAGCTGGAAGCCCCAATTTTTCATGACTGACTTTTGTCATGAAGAGATCCATGCCATTGAGAACACATTCACAGGTAAGGGTAATTCAAAATTGGGCCAATATTCTCAAAGTGTGAAACTAAATGTAAATAAAGCCTTGTACATTCAAGTACAAGTAGGCAAACAAGACTTTGAAGGAATAAGTATCAATTTTTATAAAATTGTAAGTTAACCTTGATCCTCCACAGTGACTGGAAAACCAGGCCAAATTAAATATGACTTTTATGCAGGTATTCAGTTACAGATCTGGATACTTCCTAGAGGGCGAAACCTTAAAGTCAAGCTTAGGTTGATGCCATACAAGGTCTCAGTATATCCTTCATAGTACTTTATCTTCTCTCAAATGACAACACACTATTTGAAAATAGAATGTACAAAAAAATTCTCATTCTAATTTGGTTTAACAGATACCACTACATATATTTGTGACTTCCATCATGAACAGTGCTGGGAAAGATGGCTACGAAAGTCTGAAAATGGGTTGACTGACAGCAGGGAAGAGGTCCTAAATCACCAACAAAAGAGTCATTTGAAAAAAATCTGTCTTCCCTTAATGAGAGCACACTTTGGCTGGCTAATCCCAAGCTCAGGAATTGGTTTGAAAAAACATGGCTTGTAGAGTCTAAGGTAAGAATTGAAATGAAGCACACAGCACACAGTTTTACACTTCTCTGCAATAGACTCCTTCCCATAATTCCCCATCTGGAGGACAAAACAATGGTTGTTCTCTCTCCTGAGAGAAACAAACATTTCAAATGCAAAACAATCTTAATGTTTTGCCTTTCAAATTGGGAATCAACTGAAAGGGGTCTAGAAGTACATTGCATGCAATATACACAGTTGAACCCCTATCTAGCTAAATGCATTGACACTGAAATAAATTTATTATTATTATTATTATTATTATTACTATTATTATTATTATTACATGTATTATTATTATCATTATTAGAGTTGTATTATTTAAAAATATATATTGTAATTATTATTATCATCATTATTATTATTGAGCGGTCATCTATTAAATGGCCAACCCCTATTACTTGCCCAGTAATCAAAGTTCCCATGAGGGTTTTTTTTATTGTTTTTTACCTCTATTAAGCGGCCACCATCCATTTCCCCAAGGGTGGCTGCTTAGTAGGGTTCAAACTGTATAAGAACGGAAGCTTGCCTCTGCAAGCCCATGTCCTCCTTTGCCTGACATACAGTGCCGGGCAGATGTAAGTTGACAGTCTCGACTCGAAACTCGATCCTCGATCCTCGAAGCTACATGTATCGAGAATCGAGTATCGAGGTTCGAGGCTCGAGTTTCGAGTTTCGAGACGCTCGAAGAATTTTTCGAGGATCTCGATACCGGATTTCGAGGAAACGATTAATTTTTCTAACCTCAAACAGTAGGAGAGAACAAAGGCAATTTTCGCGTAGCTTTTGTTCTTCTCATAGTTCCAAATCAGCGGCAGTGAGTGTTCGTTACATGTAATCTATTTCGGCGCGATCTTCCATCCGCGAATCGGATTGTTGTTGTGAAACATGCCTAAAATTTTCATACCCTACACCAGAAAAAGCAAACTTCTGAAGCAATGAACAAAATCAAGCTACAAGATTGCGGCTTTTTAGGGCCGCTGTTTCAATTTCACAAGCTGAGAATGTAACACGATCGCTGCTGAAATGTCCTCGCATGAATGTACGCGAAGTTTCGCATCAAAACTTCGAAAACATCATTTATCATTCTTAAAAAAAACGCACAATGCAATTGTCGGTAGCAAACGGAAAGGAACCGAAGAAACTTGAACGAAAACTGAGAGCGAACTCCAAATATTTGACAGCCGCCGCAAATGTTTATAGATTCGGCGAAGCATTACAAATTTGCGTAAATGTCATCGAGAACATGTCAAAAGCAATGGTCACATTTTTCATATTTTCTGTCTTCTGGTTTCGAATTGGAACCGTGGGTTCTTCTGAGGGCTGACTGGGTTACATGTTCACTAAATTCAGCTTCAAAAATGAAGGGAACTAAACTACAAGGTTGCGGCTATTTCGGGCGCTGTTTCACAAGCCAAGAATGCAAATACGATCGCTTCTGAAATGTTGTGAATATCGTCGCTGAAGCAGTACGCTGCGCATGATTATATTCTTGATTGTACTAAATTTTTTCGAATCATTCACTAATTGAAAACGCAAAATAATTTATTTTCGGTATTAATCAGCAAGGAATCGAGAAAACTTCAACGCGACCGTTCTCTTGAAGAACGATTAACTCTTTCTTCGAGCATACCAGTTTGACAGCCGCCGGGAATCAATTAGACTTGCCACAAGTCGACCTCTTGAATCTCACAGCAGAAAAGCCGAGAGGAGCGAGGTTTCTACGCCGCAGAGTGGCTGGGCGAGCGACGTAGTTACAATAACATTTGGAAGAAGAGCATCAGTTATCGCTTTCGCAATCAACCGCAATTTGGAATATTTCAACCGCAAGTCACGTTTGATTGACAACGTTATCCCCGAGGGTCCCAAAGATCTACTCTGATTGGTCTAAGCCCAGCTACCCGTTTGGCGCCAATCAAGTATGAAAAGTCCTTCGTCCCGCGCCTTATTAAACAGGTCGAAGGACTTTTTCGAAAGTCTAGGAATCGATGAATGTATTCCTTGTTTTCGTGCCCCACTTTTGAAATGACGTATATTTGGGCATCGAAGAATGAGACTAGGACCGATATACGCCGCAGGGAATCGAAGCCATGGAAGAAATTTTGCGTGAAAAATGTCCCCGTGTTATGATGTATCATTTTACAAATGCATTTCATGTTGCCCTAAAATTGTAAACATAGACGTATATCGAGATCGTCGCGGTTCGTAGTGCAATAAGATTTTTTGTTATTTATAAGAGTTGCTTACTGTATAACGAACCTACAGTAAACGCTCCTCTGTTAAGACGTGTGAAAAACTAATCGCGCGAAACGTTTTTTGTTTTCTTGTCTCGAAACTCGAAGCGCTCGACTCGATACTCGATTCACTCGACTCGAGCCTCGATCCTCGAAGCTTTTGGAGTATCGAGGATCGAGGTTCGAGTCGCGAAGTTCGAGCTTCGAGTGACTGTCAACTTACATCTGCTCGGTACTGTACAGGTAAATAACACGCCTGTCTCACATATTCGTGTACATGATAAATATTGATGAAGTCAGCTGTTAGCATGCAGCAGGACCAGTTCACTTAAAAGTTTAAATTCTCTGTAATTTGCTTTTTATTACAGCGATGGGTGTGGGCATTAAGACAGGACCGATTCATGTTGAGTATCAACACTAACAATGGCATTGAATGACAGAATGAGTCCTTGAAATACCAGTACCTGAAGGATCGAAATAACAACAGCCTCAGTGGAATGCGGGTTACGACACTAATCGAGGAATTTCTACCCGACAAATACAGAAGGTACAGTACATCCAACATTCAAAAATTCAAATGCTTAAATGTTAAGCATGGATTAATGCAAAGATTCTACAACATAATATTATGCAACTCAAATATCACTGCATTATAATTAACAATTCATTAAGAAGCTGCTTGTTTGCCAGGTATGTGGAGCTTAACACAAGGTGCAGTGAAGGATACAGACGCTACAGCTCAGATGTGCCAAAATACTTGCACAATAAACCAAGACCATTTGTGAACCACTGCAGGCAGCGCATAATATCTGCTGTTGAAGTAGAACCCCAGCATATCAAGGAGGTTTGTAATGGTACAGAAGATGGTCAGTTCCAAGTGCGATCACCGTCAAGCAACACATGGTACAGCCTGTCTTTTGGTGCTGGGGATGCCATGCCACGATGTAGCTGTCCTGATTTCTGCCACACTGGGCTCCTATGCAAGCATTTTTTTGCAATTTTCCACCATTACCCAAAATGGCAGTGGGGTTCATTGCCAGAAAAAATATCGTGAAAACCCCCATCTCTCACTAGACAGGGAGCATGTGTTTGCTGATTTCACTAAGTATAAAAGCAGTGAAGAAAATCACAACATTCAGATTGGTCAACACGTACCAGGAAAGCAGCAAGACGGCAAAGCAGGTGTCCCAAACCAGAAAGTGAAAGTCAAATCAGGCAAGAGGCAGTAACATGTAGGGAGAAGCTTAAAGGGCTAACATCGTTGACATACAACATTGAAGATGTAAGTGCCCTCAAAGAACTAAACAGTTCCCTTGAAATGTTACTAATTAAGTTCACAACCTTTCAAACAACTGATGAAAAGGAAAACTCGTTACAAGTACAAACATTGATTAACAAACAATCTAGCAAGAAACAACTCAAATCATCTTTTGTAAATTACCTGCCACTACCTGTGCACCCCAAGAAAAAAAGGTTTCATAACAGAGTTGGAGAATTTGCATCCATGATTCAAAAACACTATAAAGTGCAAATCCCTGTTGATGGAGTGTCAGTCAAGACATCCAAACCAAAAAGTTCTCTCAAAAGAAAGAAAGAATTGCATAAAGAATCCAAACATCCTTCTCCAACAAAGAAACAACGCACAGAAGAACAGAACCACCTTGTCCAAAATGAAACTAAGACAAGCAATGATCTATCCACTGCCCAGGAGAGAAATGATACCCCTCCAACTAAAACTCAACATCCAAATTCAGAAGACCAACCTTTGCAAAAAGAAACATTCTCATCAGCAGTCAGCAACACTCCATCATCAACCGTCAGCAACAGTCCATCATCAGCTTTCAGCAACAGTCCATCATCAACACTCAGCAACAGTCCATCATCAGCTGTCAGCAACAGTCCATCATCAGCAGTCAGCAACAGTCCATCATCAGCAGTCAGCAACAGTCCATCATCAGCTGTCAGCAACAGTCCATCATCAACAGTCAGCAACAGTCCATCATCAGCTGTCAGCAACAGTCCATCATCAACAGTCAGCAACAGTCCATCTTCAGCAGTCAGCAACAGTCCATCATCAGCTGTCAGCAATACTCCATCATCAGCTGTTAGCAACAGTCCATTATCAGCAGGCAGCAACAGTCCATCATCAGCTGTCAGCAACAGTCCCTCATCAGCTGTCAGCAACAGTCCATCATCAGCAGTCAGAAGCAGTCTATCATCAGCTGTCAGCAACAGTCCATAATCAGCAGTCAGCAACAGTCCATCATCAGTTGTCAACAATGGTCAATTTGGTAACTCAAGTGCCCCTTCAAGCAAATTCACTCCAGGACCTACAGTGTATCATACATGTAATTGATGAAAATTCTCCCGATCCTTTATCATGGTTGACAATAGAAAATTGTGACCCTGAGGATCCAAATTACAAACTTAATCTGTATATAGAAAACAAGACAAGAATTTTACAGAAGACCACCTGGCTCTCTGATTCTGAGATCCATGCAGGGCAAATGCTCCTCAAGAGGGATTATCCCTTTGTGGACGGGCTATGTGATCCAGCAATAAAAGGGTCCCTTGTTGTCCCTGCAACATCAGAGTTCATTCAGATCATCAATACTGGGAACCACTGGGTGTGTCTAAGTACAATTTCAACAACATCCAGTCCCGGCACTTTCAAGATTTTTGATAGCCTTTATCAGAATACTAATTCAACAGCAGTAGAGCATGCTTGTCGCATGTTGATGTATCCTGGAGACAAAGTCACTTTTGTCAATGAGAAAGTCCAGCGACAAGTTGGAGGTAGTGACTGTGGTCTGTTGTCACTGGCATTCGCAACTGGTTTGTGCCATAGTATAGATCCCACAAATCAGACATATAACCAAGGATCTATGCGACAGCATTATGTCAACTGCCTAGAAAATGGAGCCATGTCACCATTCCCTAAAACTGAAAGGAGAGTGCCACGTCACTTGGGCAGCATCAAGTCATCTGTTGCTATTTACTGCATGTGTAGACTACCATATAACAAAGAAGAATATGTTCAGTGCAGCAATGGAAAATGCAAAAAATGGTATCATCCCACATGTGTTAAAATACCAGCCTGGGCAATAAACAGTAATCGTAAGTGGAGATGCAACAAATGCGAAGAGGATGCAAAAGTTACATCTTTGTCAAGAAATTAACCCGCTTAAGGTGGCTAACAAAAGTTATGATAAGTACTATCATGGAATGCCTGGCTTCCAACATGTGCTTTTAACTCAAAAATGAGCTCAATGAGCCCCATTTTTTTTGTTAGCATCAGGTCCCACGTTCATTTTTCCAAAATCTTAAGGTGGTTCTGAATCCCCTCCTGTGTAGCTTAAACAAAAGGCTGTATCTTCACCAATGAATTTCTATTCAGTGTACTAAACAATGAGGACCATCTAACTTGTTTTCAAGTTATAAGCATTTAAAGGTGTTTTTGACAGGTTATACTATTGCTGTGGTATAGTTTTATGTCTAGGGAAATAGCGAGTATTAGCCACTGATTGTTTGATACCATTGCTTTTCCACCATCGAAACAAAAGTGCTGTTTTGAGAAAAATGTAGATTTTCCTCAACATTTAAATCTATGCCATTTGATAATTCTAGAAAATCTTCTCCCTGAACTTGTTTTCAATATTTTTTCAAATTTTGTTAAGTTAAACATACTTGTTTTCCTGCTTAGTGAAATAACACCATTGATACAAAATTTGGGGCACTGGACAAAGTTTCAAGTTATAACATCAGGTCCCACATTAATTTTTCCAAAATCTTAAGGTGGTTCTGAATCCCCTCCTGTGTAGCTTAAACAAAAGGCTGTATCTTCACCAATGAATTTCTATTCAGTGTAATAAACAGTGGGGCTCATCTAACTTGTTTTCAAGTTATAAGCATTTAAAGGTGTTTTTGACAGGTGATACTGTTGCTGTGGTATAGTTTTATGTCTAGGGAAATAGCGAGTAAGCCACTGATTTTTTGATACCATTGCTTTTCCACCATCAAAACAAAAGTGCTGTTTTGAGAAAAATGTAGATTTTCCTTATTGAAATCTATGCCATTTGATAATTCTAGAAAATCTTCTCCCTGAACTTTTTTCAATATTTGTCAAATTTTGTTAAGTTAAACATACTTGTTTTCCTGCTTAGTGAAATAACACCATTGATACAAAATTTGGGACATTGGACAAAGTTTCAAGTTATAAGAGCTAGAAGCTGAAAAATGGGTATTACTGATTAACTCACACCATCTCTATGGCAACTACTGATGATATTATAGTAGTACTTTTGGGCTCTCCAATTGTTGGGCAAATACAAAGAATGTGTTACATGTAGCTCAGAATTTGGACTCCACATTTCATAATGAATTTTCATATACCAGTACTCATTTTAATTTTTTACCAGTGGTAGTTTTAGAGAATAAGCTGTCATATATAGTTAGCATGTGTCTGTTACAAACATTGTTACAAACATTTTATTCCCTTTTTGTGAAATACCTGTCAGCAAATGAATATTACATGTATAATATATATATTTAGCCAAGCCTAAAAGCGGAGCTCCAAAAGCATTCTTTTTCTACTGGCATTTACATATAGTCTGCTTGTCATATCACCCATCTGACCTCACTCAAGCTACAGACCCAATGCTGTAGAAAATAGTATGGAAAGGTGATCTGAGCCAGTGGCACAGTGGATTTGGACCCCACGTGGATTTGCACCCTCCAGTCCAGATCTGCTTGTGGATCAGATTTGGACCCCCTAGTCCAGAACTGCTAGCAGATATGAATCCCCTTTTACGAATTTGGACCCCCACCCCTCCTAAAAACAAGCGTTCTATTGAGTAAGGTAATAAAAATTCCTTTCCAAACTGAGTTTGGAGATGTTAAAAAAGCAAAATAAAAATATTGAGGTAGGTTTTTTTAAAAATAATCTTTAATACCTTGTGTAAAAAAGAACCTGCAAAGCTAGTTTTCATCTATAAATTTTTAAAACAAAACATTTCTTAACATCTAAGAGCAATACCTAAGGACAGGTCTGTTTCCCCGTTCAACTGTAGGCAACTTAGTTACATACTTAGCTACTTAGGTATGGTTTAGAGCCACTAGAAATTGGTGGAGAAGCCTGGTGATTGCTCCTTGGAATCAGTATCACATCAGATATATAGTGATTCAGATCATCACTTCATAATGAATGCAATTTCAATTATCCACAGCCTCCCATGAGACAGTCAGAAATCGGAAATTGTGTATCCTCTGGATATATGTATGCCTCACAAAAATTATGAAAGAAAGATACATGGAAATCAATAAAAATATTTAGATGCCATGAATTAAGACCAAGATATTTATTTTGATCAATTACTTCTTGACCTTACTATCACAAAAAAAACTGCTTGCTAACATTAAGCTCATCACTCAATGCACCTACAGTGTTTTCAAAAAGAAATCCAGCTGCTCTTCTGGCCAGTTAAGTGCAAGACCAAACAACTTGATAATAATATATTGGGCATTTGGTTGATACCACTATCAAGGTGATTCATCAAAGCAAAAGTGCTGGAAATCCGTTAGCCATCTTAACTTGATCTTAACATACTTCATCAAACATCAGAGATACCATTAAACATTAATGCCAAATGTCATCCAAACATCCCACAAGATTGGTGTGACCAGCTACTAATAAAATTAATTGAAAGACTGTATGCAGGAGGAGGAAGTCCAAAGGATGTGTACATTGATGAGAAAGAGCTTACTTTAAGTTTAATTTTAAGTTTTAAGTTTAATAATACTTTGTCATGTGAATACAACTAAGTTGATACAAAACAAAAAAGTGCATGACTGGAGAATAATTGGGAGAAACTAAATTCCCATACAAAGAATATTATCTAATATTACACATTCTAAAAACTAAGAGGTGAAATTTAAACGTGGCCCAAAGCTAACCTAATCAAATTAAATCAAATACTTGTCTCTTACAAGTCACCCCTGATTTGAGATTGAGACTAAAAATCATGAAGTAATCCAAAGCAAACCTAATTAAATTACATACTTGTCACTCACAAGCTACATCTGATTTAAAATTGACACTAATAATGTAATAGATAGGACTTAAAACTGCTTAAAGAAGGTGCATGCATGATGTTCGATGGAACACCATTCCAGTCTGTTATGTAGCGATTAAAAAAAGAAAAGCTGAAGGCCATATATATATTTAGCCATGCCAAGCCTAGAATCGGAGCTGCACACTCTCACCGAGCAACTTCGCAAGAGTTTATTTGGGCCAGTTTAATTTGTGTCCAAAACAATTGAGCAGCAGCAGGGAAAACGAAGAGTTTTCGATAATAAACGTTTGCAAAAAAGAAAAAAAAAAAAGACGGACATTCGTGAGTCTAACTACTTTGAGATGAAAGCGTAAAGGGATTCAAAGCGGATCAAAAAACAAAACAAAACAAAACAAAAACACTGCAAGCGAACAAAGTACGATGCCGGCGAGTGTTTGCTCGAAGAAGGAGAAGGTGGAGAAATTAAACAAGACTAGCTAGTAATTAAAATAGCTTGTAATGATAAAGCTAGGAAAATCGGTATTTATTTTGACATAAATGCCCCTAGAAAAAAAAATAAAGGGTACAAACTCTTCGTTTACAGCAGTCAACAGGAATTGACCGCGGTTCAGAAACAATATAACAACAAACATAAGACTTAAGCTTATTACAAGAAAACAAAGCACAATATGAATAATATTTCTTCGAAGATTCTTGGAGAAGGTGCAGAAATTGGACAGGTAACAAAACTATCTTGTATTAAGCTAGAAAATTTCCTTAGCAGATTTGACATAAATGTCCGTAGAAAAGACAAAAAAGAGGTCCGTACCTGATCGTTTAGAGCAGTCAACAGGAATCACTGAGACAGCAATCACTCGGAATGCGACAGAGCTGAATAATAGAGCCATTTCCCACAAAATCTTTCCTTGGCTTACACAAAACACTTAAGTGCTTTGATGGTTTTACTGTTACTTCCCATGTCTTCCGAAGAACCTTCTTCAATTAATGATTCTCAGTGGCAAAACATTCATCCAGATAACGAAGAAAGCGCTTGCCAAACCAAACGAGCATTTCTCTCGCAGACCCGTCCACTTTAAAATTTATCAAAACCAGCCAGCCAATCAACCCATTTCGCTGTTTTTAACATCCAAACGCTGATTCTTACCGGTTCAAACAAACGACATGTTTAAAGACGGCGAAACTTAATTGTTGTTTACAGGCTGCTTTCGACGAAGATCTCTTAAAGACTTGACGAAGTGAAGCGCGCTGGGTTTTGACTGTTTTGGCAGCATTTTGACAACTTAATGTCAGATTTTGAGAAGTGCACATGCACATGCATTTGATCGGATTTTTTATTTTTACTCGAGCTCGAGTCTCCCCCTTTAATGCTTAATTTTACGAGGACTCATTGCGATTACGTGTTGATAAGATAAGGGCAAAAGTTTCTTAACGCTACTGTGAGGAACCAAGGTCGAAAAACAGTCAGCCAAGCCGAGTAAAAACACTCGTTCGCTTGCAAAGAAAACAACGTAACAAAACAAACAAACAATTCAACTACTTCTTTGCGTCCAAAACGAGTACAGATGATTGTTCTTTATATCCATTCGAGAGAAAAATACAAGTTTCATTCCTGAACAAAAGTAACAACGATTAAACCAAATGTTAAGCTTCTATTTATTTAATTTACCTCACTGTCCTGTGTTGTAGAGGTTTCTACCACTTGAAAATGCGTAAGCTTCAGTAAAGTAAAAACAAGCATCCGCAAAAATAGCAAACGGTTTGTCCAAAGAAAGAGCTTCTTCCACAGAGTTTGAGCTACTCATTCCTCCCATTAATACCGGTGAACTGTTAAGTGACTTTTCTTGGTGAGATGCAAGATGCCGCGGTGAAGTGAAAGCCCTTGAAGCGTTGAATTATACTGTTTTCAACCGCACAATCTTTGAAGCTTTTCCTGAGAAAAATCTTCCGTCCTTCCTTTCATCACTTGAAAATTCACCTTCAGGAGTATCTTTTGACAAGTTCTTGATCTTTATGCTTTTTACGCGAAAGACAAACTTCGATCGAAGAAGATGAAGTTGTTTTGCTCAAAATAAAGAAACCAACTGAATGTGAAATTACCAGCCGCAGAAAGCGCGCGAAAAATTTTAACGGCCTCGATTTGGTTTGGGTGTCCCACACTTGGCTTGAGCCTGCGATCCAATCGAAAGCAAGTACCTGGTCAGCGGTCAACTTAAAAAAAACAGCTGACCTCGATGAGGTCTTAACTTGAGCCCGCGATATGGTCACGTAATACTGGTCAGCGGATACCTTGTTTTGACAGGTGTCAATTGGCTGTAAGATGGATGTCCAGTATCAAAGATGTACGCTGTAAAGTAGCTGGTCAGCTGGGCCAGGTGGAGTATGGCCGCCATGTTGGATTATTATGATTATTATTAG
This sequence comes from Pachyseris speciosa, assembly GCA_016490735.1. Classification (NCBI taxonomy): domain Eukaryota; kingdom Metazoa; phylum Cnidaria; class Anthozoa; order Scleractinia; family Pachyseridae; genus Pachyseris; species Pachyseris speciosa. The sequence goes on along the minus strand of JAEMWC010000588.1, from coordinate 56,488 downwards.
GATATTATTAATTATTGGGCGACTCCGTCGTCGTCGTCGTCGTCGTGCGTACGCGCCCACGAGCAATACCGCTAGCCATTTTTACCATGAGAAAAGCAGTTGACGGGTTTCTATAGGTATGGTGCTCCGCTTGACGGCCCTTCGGGCCGTCGGAGCTCCGCTATTAATTATGAGCATAATATTGACCATAAAAGTTAAATCAGACAATGATATTTCTGTTATGGATGGTAGGTTTTAATAAACTGAGGAAACACAAAACTGCAATCATAAAATTAACTATGTAGAACTGTGAAGGTTATAATGATATGTCAAATGAAACTTTCTTTGACCATTTCCAGTTGAGAAGTCTCATTACAGTTTAACAGTTGCAGCATACTAGCTAGTTGATGACAGTTGGCTCGATATTTTTCCTTGACTTAATTGTTTACTATTTACTGTAATGTGAAGAAAAGATTACAATTAAGTTCTTAGGTTACATGTAGTTGCGATATTCATAAAATCATACAAATTACATGTACCGGTATATCATGACTAAACTTAATAGCCAAACAAAGTGCAGTCAGTACTTACAGTGTAAGTTTCTTATTACATGTAGCTTAGTTTAGTTCAGTTTAGTTTATTTAATTTATTTATGAAATAATATTACAGAAATATGCACTGCCCGCAGTTAGCAAAGGCTAGTCGGGGCGAGCAGTGTTAAATATGTATATTATAAAATAAATAAAGGATTTACAGAGCAAGAGATTCAAAATTCTAGTCAAATTACAAATACATCAATACATTTAAGATATGGCAAGAGAACAGAACAAGCACCAAATAAATGAAAAATAAACAGATTCTGCAGTATCTGGGCATATAATGCCATAGACTATTTCAATGAAAACTCTGTAACGACACAATAATAGCTTAATTATGCATGTTGAGGTTTGTTAATTTCAACATTTGTCACGTCAGTTTGATAGATGGAACCTCGTCCATCCACCAAAATGACGTCGCTTCAGAATTAAGCTGATAAACCAGAAATATCTTTTTCTATATAGAATCCTCTCCATATGAAACGCTTTTAGAAATGAGCTCGATAGAAAGTAATTTAAGTCTTACCTTGCTATTTTAAGAACGTAGCTTACGTATACGCATAACTGTCAATAGTAGCTTTCGCATCACACCTTCTCGGACCTACCTTCTCTTAAGATTTGCCTTTTAACCAAACAACACAAGGTAGATCGGTTAGGTAAATCCTGGCAAACATAATGTGACTTCATTCCCTAGTCTGGGTGGTTTACTGACAAGCATATATCAGTCTTGAGACCTGACAGTGGCCGCCATATTTGTTTTTACGATGAGAAGCCGACGCGTAAACCGAAGATGTTCACCGGAGATCAGATGACGTCAGGTCAGTTTGGCGGATGGAAACAAGTGACGACCAAAGGAAACACTTGAAACGACCGTGAAAAGCTTGTGCACTAGTGTAGCTGCTGACCAAAAAAGGCTTATTCATTCCCAGTCTCCCCTGAAATCCAAGATGGCTGCTTGTTCCGCAAAGATCATTTGATTGCATCACTAGTGACCAGTGATGACTTGGAACAAATTTAAATTTGAGTATTGTCCTAATTTAAAAAGTGTGTTATAAAAAACTTGCGGTTTGGTGGAAAGCCACATTTTCATGCAACGTGCACTACAAATATATAATTCTGCAACCGGCCGTACATAGATAAAATGTACGTGGCTTGATCTTTTTGTGTGCGATTGTTACTGGGGAATAATATACCTTCTTGGGGCCAAATCGGAATTTCTTGTGTGGACCTTCCAAGGGCCGAATTGAGAGGAAGTAGCGAAATAGCTTTTACTGGAGCCGATTCAAAAATTAGATGAGCCCAATCGGTACCATGGAGAACTGTTTGGGCTCTTTTTGTCTAAAATGGCTCAACACGGGTCAAAACAGTGGCCCTCAAGACATTGGGGCCAATTTGGCCTTTGGAGCCGATTTGGCTCTTTTCATTTTACAGTGTGTTTTATTATTTATTATATTATCTTTAACATAAGAATACATTACTTCGGAGCCCAATAAAGCTTATAATCGGTATACCAGTCGCTTCATCTTTCATTTTGCCAATAATTTTTTTACTTGCTTTGTCATAAAATTTGAAATTCTCTGAATAATCACTATTGTCAAATTTTTCTTTGTCATTTCAAAAGTCTTAGTGTGCATCTTCTGTTTCAATTTCATAACACAGAGAATCAGTAACAGTAAAAAGTAACTTTGCTTTGTCTCCATATTTTTCTTTAATGTAATTATAGTGGAAATCATACATCAGAGTTTTGCTTGGATCTAAAATACACATCCCAACATAAGCTGGTCTGTTAAGAGTAAGTGTTTCTTTTATTTTGTGAACTGTAACGTACGAAAGCCGAGGAGGGACTTCAGACTTCAGACTTCAGACTTCAGACTTCAGACTTCAGACTTCGGACTTCAGACTTCGGACTTCGGACTTCGGACTTCAGACTTCAGACTTCAGACTTCGGACTTCAGACTTCAGACTTCAGACTTCAGACTTCGGACTTCAGACTTCAGACTTCAGACTTCAGACTTCAGACTTCAGACTTCAGACTTCAGACTTCGGACTTCAGACTTCAGACTTCAGACTTCGGACTTCAGACTTCAGACTTCAGACTTCAGACTTCAGACTTCGGACTTCAGACTTCAGACTTCAGACTTCACACTTCGGACTTCAGACTTCAGACTTCGGACATCAGACCTCAGACTTCGGACTTCAGACTTCAGACGTCAGACTTCAGACTTCAGACTTCAGACTTCAGACTTCAGACTTCAGACTTCAGACTTCGGACTTCAGACTTCAGACTTCGGACTTCAGACCTCAGACTTCAGACTTCAGACTTCAGACTTCGGACTTCAGACTTCAGACTTCAGACTTCAGACTTCAGACTTCGGAATTCGGGATTGGGATTTCCGACTTTGGATATGGCTTAGTATATCAGGCTGTTTAGATGGCTGAGATAAACTAAAACTGTATGGATTTTGTTTGCATGGTTGTGCAGATGGCTTCTCACGGCGTATACTGTGCCTAAAAGTAGCTTCAACCAATAACAACCCGAACCCGAATATTGGTGTTGAGTTTTTCTAAGCACTGTCCAGCAGATAGGTGGAGTACCTAGGGTTGCTCGCATTGATAAGGGAATGGAAAACATGTGGGTTTCCACCATCCAGAGGCTATTAAGGTATAATGACGGCGATGATTTAGCAGGCGATAACAGGATTGTTCAAGGAAGTAGTGCCAACCAAAGAATAGAAGCCTACTGGTCAAAGTTAAGGCAAGGTGGAGGCGGCTGCTGGATGAACTTGTTTAAGAATTTTAGAGATTCTGGTGTCTTTTTAGATGTTGACCCGTTGCTTAAAGAATGCTTAAAGTTTTGTTTATGCCTAACTCCGCTCTGTTGCAAAATTGTGGAATATCAAGACACTAAGAGTTGACAAAAACGCAGATGCTCTTGGAGGAAAGCCAGGCGTAATGTACTTTGTGCCTGAAGTATATTCGACCCACAGTTATCTCGTTGATGTCCACCACTAAAGAAGTTGTGGAAGCTTGTAAAACTCTTTTTCGGGGCACAATCCAGAGATTACTCGCGGGAGTTTGAGGAGCTCGTGGGGTATATAGTTCCCAACCACCGAGTACCACAAAACCCAGAAGAAAGGTTAATGCTTTTTATAGAAATAACAGATAATTTGAAACGATTAGGATTTGGACGCTGCAGGCCTGTCCTCAGTACCCATTATCAAGTATAGCCTAATGATTGCTTTCAAAATATTTAAGGCATCTGGAATGTTCGGCTGCAGCACGTTGAGATTCCTTGTTGTCACGTTGTAAAGTTACATATACAGCTATTAGTTGTGGTCGGAAACATGACAACATCATATTGCTTTTATTGTGTTTGTTTGCGTTTCACAAAATAACGTCTTTGAATCCCTGAATTGAAATAAAATTTTATTCAAATGAACTTGGACATCCTTCGAATAATATTTGTACACGCCCGCTAATGGTCAGCGTGCCACTCAGTTCAGTTCTTACACTTTGTGCCGACTTTTTTATCCTCGTTGAACAGGAACACACAACTAATTTTTGATGTCATCGAACAATCTTGTCATATCTGTAGGCAGTATGGCACTTGTAGAGGTGACGTCACGCAAGCGCGCCAAGCATCTCATGATTTTTCCATGCACCTCTTGTTTGCGTCACTACTTCGAGGTTTACCCTAGGAAAGCGTTAAAAAATAGTTTTAATTAGCCCACATAGCATTGATCACTCCCTTAACTGAGACCCTTGCAAGAAAACATGAAACAAACCAAAACTGTATGTAAACAAAACTAGCGCATGATTTTAGTTATTTCATTTTCTAAGGAACAGAATGGACTATCTCTTCACCTTATTACTTAAAAACACCTGTACAACATGTGAGAAATAACAGGTATGGAATTTATACAAATCAGTAGCCGACTGCAGGTGTACATGGTTACTGTGTTGGAGTCACAAGTAAATTCTGGTTTTCAGTCACTATTTTCTTGTTGGAATGCTACCTCTAATTTTGGGTCAAAGAAGACACAAGACATCCTTGCGGGAGGATTTCCCTGTAAAATCTTTACAGAGATATTCAGATAGATATTCAGAGCAGGTTTAAGTATGATGAAATATTTGGTTTATCAACAGAATTTATAGGTGAGGGTACCATCCGTAAAGAGATTCTAGTGCTGAAGTTTTCGTCCTTCGGATTCGCTCTTCCGAAGGGCTAACGCTTGACTGGAACTGACAGCAGGGCAATTTCACATTGATTTCACAAGGCTATTGCGTGACACTTTAATACGCCGTGCAAAAGTGTCATGATTCAACCTTTTTCCCGCAGAACTAATATTATTCCTTGGTTTGCTTTCAATCTTTTTTGTTTTGTTTTCAAAACTGAGTCGTTTTTATTATTGTCCTTTATTCTTTTGCTTTCCATTTTTTTAATTTCCTTGTCGATAGTCTGAATTCAGTTGCACAGCCTATACGAAAGTAAATTGCCGTTCATCTCAGTCTCTGAAGAATTGTTTTATATTAGAAGCTTGTCTCACTCATGAGCACGAAGCGGCTCCAGCTTTGGTCATCGCGTCGCCGTGTATTTCATTTCATGTTACTTTGTGCATAATAAGCTTAACAGATCCCCAATCCCTTTCCAAAATATCCCCACACTAGAAATAAATAGACGGGGGAAAGTTATTGAAGTTAGCTTACCTCCTCATCCATTTTCAAAAGTCTGAAATTATGGCTGATATATTAAATATCCACAGTCGGAAATCCCAAACCCAAATTCCGAAGTCTGAAGTCTGAAGTCTGAAGTCTGAAGTCTGAAGAAGTCTCAAGTCTGAAGTCTGAAGTCTGAAGTCCGACGTCCGAAGTCCGAAGTCTGAAGTCTGAAGTCTGAAGTCTGAAGTCTGAAGTCTGAAGTCTGAAGTCTGAGGTCCGAAGTCCGAAGTCCGAAGTCCGAAGTCTGAAGTCTGAAGTCTGAAGTCTGAAGTCTGAAGTCTGAAGTCTGAAGTCCCTCCTCGGCTTTCGTAGTAACGAGATTCTCATTGAATATTTTACTGTTTACGAATGTTGGTTTGGAAGCAAGCTTTATTACTTTTCCTTTGTTTGTGACAAGCCTCACATCAAAACGCTTTCTGATATTTTCCACTGTACTGCTTGAGCCATGGTGATTGATCAAATTCAAGAATCCTGTGCACTTTTTGTAAGCTTTAATCCAAGATCAAGATACAATTGTAAATTCTGTAATGAAGGAAGTAATTCTTTTTATCGCAAAGAGCTTTTGAACTAATCCTTTGATATATTGTATTTTTCTCATTTTGTTACAATAAGGGGATAACATATGTTGACCTTGTTACTTTTAATTTTTCTGCAGCACACGGATAATCGTTGTGCAAATTATGAAGCTCTTTTGGATACTCAAGGTCAACTTCTAAAATTAAGCCCCTCTTGCTGTTTTCATTGTAGGATGCTAAGTTTATTTCTTTTTTTTTCAACCATTTGAAACTTCCTGTAGGAAGATTCTGGCTCATGGCCTATCCGTATAAATTATTGGCATCATGATACATTTAATACGTGCTTTTATGGTCCATTTTTGTTGTAATTTTACATGTATTTATTGTTTGCTTTTGAATATCTGTTTGCAATATATGAAATACCATCACGGCAAGAAAACCCTCGTTCACTGTCAATTTTGCCAAACGGTGAATACCAGGAAAATCCTGTATTAACCGTCCGTTTTCTGATATCGGAAAACGTTCTGTGAATTCGGCGTTTTCCTTGTGTGAACGCCAGGAAAATATGAGGCTAATTCAATGTTTTCATGGTCTCGACAAACGCCGGTTAACACCTTGTTTTTCATTGCGTTTTCTTTCGTTTTCACGAGCGGATTAATGCAGTGTTTGTAGGAGGTTTTCCAAGTCTAAATGCTGATGGTTAACACCAGGAAAACTTGATGTTCACCAGCAGTTTTCCCGCATTAGAAAAGTTCTATTGAACACCTCGTTTTCCTACGCGTTCACCGTAGTTTTCCCGAGCGGGTAAATGCAGTGTTTGTCGGAGGTTTTTCGAGTGTACATGTTGACGGTTAACGCCAGGAAAACTACACTTTCGCTAGCAATTTTCCCGCATTAGAAAAGTTTTATTGAACACTTCGTTTTCCTACGCGTTCACCGTAGTTTTCCCGAGAGGTTAAATGCAGTGTGTGTCAGACATTGTTCCGATTGACATGTTCACGGTTAAAGGTGATGTTACACGAGCCGATTTTTAACGCAACATTGTTGCGTTAAAAGTTGTCTCGTGTAACATGAAACACAGGACGATTTTTAACGCAATTAATTGTTGCGGCAACATGATGCAGGTTTTTGAAAGCGATTCAAAAACCTGCAACATTGTTGTCCGAATTTTGTTGGAGTTGGTGCGTGTAACACCCCGCCGTCGACTTTTAATGCAACATCGTCCCCGAGCAGCGAACAATGTTGCGTTAAGAATTGTCTCCTGTAACACGCCGTTGCCGAAAGTTGCCTTAAAAGTTGTCTCGTATAACATGGATTAAAATCGGCTCGTGTAACATAACACGAGCCGATTTTTAATGCCAAAAATGGAGTTTGCCTTTTGGTCGAGGGTCGAAGGTAACTAGTCGAGGGTCGAGGGTAACTAGTCGAGGGTCGAGGGTAAATGGTCGAGGGTCGAGGGGAACTAGTCGAGGGTCGAAAAATTCTTCAAAATTATTGGAAAATTATTTCTGAACGTCGTCAAATCAAAATTACATGAGTTTTCGGTTCCTGTTTTCGGTGCGTACTTGTCATATTTGTGTTCGTGATCGAGTCCTGTGTTGTCAATAACGTTTATATATTTCCCACGGACTGTAAAACAAAACGAAAAAAGAAATACAAGTTAAATAGTGGTCAAAGCGGAAAAACCAACAACAAATTACGAGAGACACCCCTTAAGCAACAAACAAAAGGCATTTGTGATTGAAAAGTGTGGTATAGTATTTCAATAAATCAATGTGGAACCTATCAAAGTGCATTGTTAGCTGTGTAGTTCAACTACAAACTGAGTTGTTCTTCAGTTTATCATGCAAGAACAAAATTGTCCTGTTAGACTATAGCACGTCACGGTTTTAAATTTCTTTTAACCTGTATTAAATCTAAAGTTTCACTGCAGTTGTTTGAGTTTCGTACAAACATATTTTAAGACGAAAATGGCGTGTTTGAGATTTGAAATAAGCCCCCCTCCCTATTAAGCCCCCCTCTCTAATAAGCCCCCCCCCCCCCCGTTAATGACGCCTGAAATTAAAGGTATTTTCCGATTAAGGCAGATGCCAAATCAAGGGCCTGTTCACATGGAGGTGGGGGACCCCGGGCAGGTGAGGTCCATAAAAGCTAGCGTTCACAGGCAAGCCCGGGGCGCTGGGGTTTAAGATGCTATCGCGTGGTCGCTTTGAACGTATATTCTTGGTTTTCATGATGTCATCAAAAACTAAAACTCAAAAGTAAACAGATTTTTGCATTTTGATCTTCATCATGTAAAAGACATATTATAAATGTATCTGCTTCCGCGTTTTCAGCTCGGTACTTTGCTTTGTTTTGAAAATAGAGCAGTTTGAATTTTATAGTTTTTCACAGTGTGTGACATAACAGATGTCTGCCCACAAGCGTATCACGTAAATGAAAACATCGATTCACCGTGTGTTTTTTAGGTTTTAAAAGCCAATATGACAAGAGAACCATCTATGTGAAAGTTTGCTTGCTCAACAGAGCGAAGAAAGCCTTTGAGATAGCTTAAGTAAGTTCCAGATGTTTATCAATCGTTTCCGGTCGCCATGTTGGAGCTCATCAATAAGTTTGAGTGGTTGTTAGTGGTAGTGTCGTAAATGTAACATTGCAATTGCTTCTTTATATTGAGCCCTTATATGTATATAAATAGGTTTTTCTTTTTTTTATTTCTTGTGTTTTGTATTTTTATACTGTAATTTGTACAACTGTAACTACTTTACATCTGTATTAATCAACATATTGTTATTGAAAAAAAAAAATTTTGACGAATAACTCGAGTACGGGACGTTGCACAGCCATGAAGCTTGGACATATTGTTTATTTATTACTCTTCTACAATATCTCAATTTCTTCACTTTATCTAATGAATGGTTGACGATTTTATTTTTTTACTTGCGTGACTTACGCGTGACTGAAAACCAAGAATTAACAAAAGAATTCAGAGATAATTGCCCGGATAAACCTCACCCCACCCCACCTCCAGCATTCACATGGAGAAAACGCACCCCAGCTAGGCGGGTATCCGCTCTGGCTGACCGGGTAACCCGCCTGGGTGAGGTACCCACCTCACATGTGAACGCTATCGAGAAAAAGGAGAGATTGTATGGAGAGCTTGGTAACCTCACCTAGGTGGGGGACCTCACCTGCCTGGGGTCCCCCACCTCCATGTGAACAGGCCCTAACTCCGCCTATCCAGCTCTGGTAAAATCTACTGGATGTTGATTTTTTATTATTTTAAAATATGTATTTTCCCCATCCAAACTACCCATCGCAATTAAATGTCTTTATCGAGCGCCCGACTTTACTCTCGCCATTAAAATGTGAACGGGAGAAGTTCTAAAAAATTTGTATCCTGTCCTAAAATGATGAAAAAAAAATCAATTAAAAAAGGACGCGATTTACAGCGCTTGCTACAGGAAAAGAACCCAGTAAATTTTCTTTAGCGCAAATATGTTATCTTAACATTATCTGAACGTCATAAATCAATCTGGTTTTGACAGTTTGTTGTGCAAGTGCCGACGAAGCGACGGTGATTACAACATTTCGTATAAAACAACAAGTAATTGTTCCCTATTGTTAAATGCACAAGCATTACGCAGAATCATAAAAAGCTGCTTCAATTCATTTGGGATGATGGCTCTAAACCTCTTTTTAAAGATCTTAGCCGTTTTCTTACGACCAACAGCTAAAAAAATAAAACTTAATTCCCCGTGCTGTGTTCAGGTCTTATATCAACCAAAAGCTGTTGCTTAAGGGGTGTCTCTCGTAATTTGTTGTTGATTTTTCCGCTTTGACCGCTATTTAACTTGTATTTCTTTTTTCGTTTTGTTTTACAGTCCGTGGGAAATATGTAAACGATATTGACAACACAGGACTCGATCACGAACACGAATATGACAAGTACGCACCGAAAACAGGCACCGAAAACTCATGTAAACACAAGCCTATATGAAATTTTGATTTGATGACGTTCAGAAATAATTTTCCAATAATTTTGAAGCATTTTTCGACCCTCGACTAGTTACCCTCGACCCTCGACCCTCGACCATTTACCCTCGACCCTCGACTAGTTACCCTCGACCATTTACCCTCGACCCTCGACTAGTTACCCTCGACCCTCGACTAGTTACCCTCGACCCTCGACTAGTTACCCTCGACCCTCGACTAGTTACCCTCGACCCTCGACTAGTTACCCTCGACCCTCGACTAGTTACCCTCGACCCTCGACCAAAAGGCAAACTCCCAAAAACGTTCCAATGAACTCCTAGTTTTCCTTGGCATTTTCTGTACTTTTCTCGAGTAGGTGAATGAAGCGTTTTCCGACGTTTCTTAGGCCCGTTTCAAACGTCGTGCTACTGCCGTGTCGAATTCAAGTTCGACTTAAGCACGACGTTTGAAACCAAGTCGTGCTACTGCCGTGTAGCACGGCACTTGCCGTGCTACACGGCACGAGCTGGAGTCGTGCGACAGTTGAGCCAGCTAAGCACAGTAGCACGACGTTTGAAACGGGCCTTAATTGCCACCGTTTTGGGCATTTAAACTGGTTGAGACCTTTTTGCAGTTTGGTGATTTGCAATGGTTTGGACATGTGAGATGGTATGGCCATTTTCACCGGTTTCACCATTTAGACAGGATTACACCTTTTGGCAGTTTGGTGATTTGGAATGGTTTGGACATGTGAGATGGTATTGCCATTTTCACCGGTTTCACCATTTAGACAGGATTACACCTTTTGGCAGTTTGGTGATTTGGAATGGTTTGGAAATGTGAGATGGTATTGCCATTTTCACCGGTTTCACCATTTAGACAGGATTAGACCTTTTGGCAGTTTGGTGATTTGGAATGGTTTGGACATGTGAGATGGTATGGCCATTTTCACTGGTTTCACCATTTTAGACAGGATTAGGCCTTTTGGCAGTTTTGTGATTTGGAATGGTTTGGACATGTGAGATGGTATGGCCATTTTCACCGGCTTGACCATTTAGACAGGATAAGACCTTTTGGCAGTTTGGTGACCAGGAATGGTTTGGACATATGAGATATGCAGATTAGTAGCAAAAAAGATGTAAAAAAAAATGTCACAAACTAATCAGTGATTTGGCATGTGCAGCACTGTAAACCTTTATGGCAGTTTGCCCAGGAAATGTTGACCCAATAGACCGCTTTTCAATTGAGTGTCGTAAAACCAAAACCAAAGCAATTACTCCAGCCAATCACAGGAGAAGCAAGCAGTGCAATGAGCCAATCAGAATACGAAGCAATTACATGAAGTCGGTGCAAAGCGTGGGGAAATACGCGCGTGTAAATCACGATTGGTTTTGGTTTTGCTTCTCATTGGCTGAGAAAGTGGCGCGAGTTTTCTAGGCCACTCACAGAGTGAAGCAATGCAAAACCAAAGTAAAACCAGAATTACTTTCGACACTCAATTGAAATCCACTCTAATACCTGAAAATATGTAACATACATTTCTACAAACAAAACATATTTTATTCTTAGTAATGTTTCACAAGTTTGAAATAGTAAAACAAATTTTCAACAAGTATTGTTACAAATCTTGAAGTTTTATTCTTTCTTGTTGTGACCACCTGATTATTTTACACATTTTTATTTTGTTTTGTGTCTCTTTGCACAGAGTTGATTTCAGACCACCATGGTTTCACGGCCTCAGTTCTTAAGGCTGGTTTTCACTAGAGCATAAGTATAAGCATAAGCAGAAACTTAAGAAGAACCAACCCACTTATTTGTCAGACTTGTGCTGTTTTCACTAGTAACATGCTCGACATTAGCATAAGCACAAGAAAAACAGACCGGTTAGTTTTTCTTGTGTTTATGCTTATGTTGAGCGTGTTACTAGTGAAAACAGCACAAGACAAATAAAACGTTTGTTCTTCTTAGGTTTCTGCTTTATATGCTTATGTTTATGCTTGTGCTTATGCTCTAGTAAAAACCAGCCTTTGTAGATGATTATAGTTTCAAAGAATATCAAATGGGAAAAAAAGCTGGCAATAGTCTGAGACTATATTTTGAGATATATCTTTAACGAGCAGTTTCAAAGTAATGACTTACACCTGACTTGAAACTATGTCTGTGCAAATGCTGCCCCAGCTAGCATACCTATTAATGTTTGTTAATGACAAGTATTTGAAAGGAATTTCACCAGGATCTAGCCAAGTTATGATAAATAAATGAATCCATCCATAAAGTTTCATTGTAAAAGCATCAGTTTTGACTCATTCATAGCAATTCTTTGCAATCTACAGTAATACCTTGGCTAGATGACAGCTAAATACCTCATAGAACCATAATAATTAATATATTTAAAATTGCTGTCTTCATGTCATTTATTTAGAATGAAACATTAATTTGAGGTGGCAGCTCCCGGACAAGTGGTTCTAGAAAAGTGTTTGCAGTAAGCTTTGGTTCTGAAGGGCCAGGCAAAATTCCAACAACAATGATATTCTCCAGTTTGTACCTTTCATGACCAGGAAGGTTCAGTAACACCAGATACAATACTCCAACTGATCCAGGAGAATGCTTGTGTGGTCTGAACCAGTCAACACTGAGCATGACTGCTAGACTGTTGATGTGTGATAGAAACCCCGGCTGTCGATGAGAGTTCCTTCCAGACATTTCCTTGGTAAATGTCTGTCTTGACACCATCAGGAAATATCTGCTTTCTCCACTCTTGGGATTTCTCCCAAAACCCAGGCCTACTAAGGAATAATTGCAGAGACTTTGTGACTGAGTTGTAAGGATAAACCATCTTCGGATACAAAAATGTCTTTGAAGCAGTGCACACTGTTTTCAGGAGTATTTCATCACATGGATCTGAAAAACAAATAAATATGACATATGAACGACCTTTGATAAAGCAGTGAGAAAAACAGATAACCCTATAAGCAGAAGTAAGGAAAATCTTTATTCAGAGAGGGTGGCTCATAATAGAAAGGGGACTGTTGTGGCATTGCAATCTCGTTTAAGATACCGGTAAATATATACCATAATGCTGAACTCTTGTTTTGTTCCTTCTCAATATTTATGGTACTAAGGTGATTACTGTTGTGTTGTTTACTTTATGATATATTCTTATGTTTCTTTCTTAATTTAATAATGTGACTCACTGAAATCCCAAGAACACTGATTTTGAATATGTGCATGATCATTGCAGTACTGGTTATGACCACTACTTGAGCAGTAGTGAAAATAAAGCCTGAAAAAAATTCAGGCTTGTATGGGATTCGAAACCACTACCTCTGCGATACCGGTGCAGCGCTCTACCGACTGAGCTAACAAGCCATCTGGGAGCTGGTCGTTTTGTTGGTTTGTAATATACCCGTTAGTGGTGAATATATGAGAATGAATAATATGAAAATCGTATATTAGAATTGCGGATTAATGATTGAATATGTGACTGATCATCAGAGTACTAGTTATGAACACTACTTAAGCAGAAGTGAAAATAAAACCTTCACCGCAGTTCTAATATATGATTTTCATATATTCATTCTCATATAAACACTGATTTTGTTCTTTGTTATGGTCCAAATTTATGGAGTTGCAACAGCGAGGATAGAGGGTTGCACAATGCCACCTTTGCAGCAATTTCTTCCCTTATTACATGTATGAACTGCGCTTTAGCTAAAAATCGAAACAAAGAGCAATTTGTTCCTGTTACTATTTTGTTCTTTTTAATAGTATTTTATCAATTAAAACAACTGCATACGGATTATGTTCACTGTAGGTAGTGTCAGCCAACACTAGCAACCGACAAATCAACCGCCACTTGGTTGCTATGTCGGCTGAGTAGCGGCCGAGTATCGACCGACCATTAGTCGAGTGTCGGTTGGGCATCAGTCGATACGTCGGCCGATATGGTTGTAGTCTCATCTACACTCGGCCCATACATTATTGATACTTCACCAATAGTCTACCTATACCTTATTGATACTCGGTCAATATGTCGGCCCATCTCGTTTACTGTAGGTAGTTTTGGCCAACACCATGGACCGATACTCATAATCTAACAATTATTGTTGACTTGAGGTGAGTACGTGGTGCAGACAGGACAAATAAAATTTGCAAATCGTTTTTAAGCCACTAGCTACAACCTATGTAACTGTACCACCACAGCAATACATCACTGATACTTCACTGATAGTCGACCAATAGTTCACCCATAGTTCACCATGGTACATTATCTGCTGATACATCGATGTTCAAAAGTAAGATATCGACTGAGTAGTGGTTGAGTAAGCCGGAGGCTTGGTCTTCCAAGTGAAAGGACCATAACTGGAGTCCCACAACATTTGCTTTGGGCTGTGCGTGCCGATTAAGGGGCAGTATAATTTATTTAAGGGTCTTTTGCAAAAACTGATGATACAGTCGAACCTTGATTATCCGGATTTCTCGATTATCTGGATTTGCTTAGCTGGTCCCAGTTTTACATGATTATTAATTAGCAATGTTTAAGATCCCTTCTTTCCCTTCAATCAAGTAATGAAACTCCTGTTCAAACTGAATTTGTTTCGCTTCCAAACACAAATCTGTACACGTTTTGAGCTCACACGCGCCGTACAAATGCAGTGTGTTTCACTGAGCTCTGATTTGCTCAGATGTTCTTTGTTGCTAAGTGAAATTTCATGCTCCATTTTTTTCCATCATTCAGTTTTATTTTTGGCTCATTAATATTCATATTTTCGATTATCTGGACTCTCTATTATCTGGACTCTTCAGCTCAGTCCCAACGAATCCGGATAATCGAGGTTCGACTGTAATTATTTTTATCTTGTGTCTTTTGTGGCATACAGACCAGATATACTACATATTGAAATTAGTTTGGGGGTAAAAAGAAAGAGAATTTTAATCAAGGCGCCATTAAGATACATGGTTTTTGCATAAAGCCCTTCATTTAATTACTTTAATGCCATTTTTCTGTCAAACTCTTTGCTTGTTTGCTAGATGAAATGTTTAGCACTGATGAAGCTGGGAACTGGCTTATTAAGACATGCAACTTATACTGTGTTCACACTAGTACTGAAACATATTTACAACATACATGTTTAAACAAAACACATTTCCTGTAAATATATATATGCTGGTAATTGTACATGTATTGTTCACATTGATTATCATTTCACATTGATTATTATTTCAAACACTTTTCATGTGCCTGGTTGTATAATTTATGCAGTTTTATGGAACATGCATAAAATTCAAATAATTAGATTTGTAGCAAAAATTGGAGCTCAAATTTGCTGTTAGATTTATTCTGTGGTTTAACCTTACACAAGCCTGTGCTCAGTTTCCCTCTGCTATTGGTTGAAATGTTTAACTTGCTTAGTTTGAGCATGATTCAAACTACCTCTTGAGGTAGTTTAAATCATTCTCAGTTACGATTCGAGCAGTGCACCGCCTGATGTGAACAGGTTTAATGGTGAAACAAGTTTTGTTCATGATCAGACTTAACATGTTTCAGTTTTGTGTGAACACAGAATAACGTGAAGGTCAGTGCAACTTAGAATTTGAAAATGTCCTGAATACTTTATGGCCTTTGAGTGAGGTTTTAGCCAGAAGGGTGTGTGGGCATCTTACGAACACTCACTATGTCAAGAAATACATGAAAATTGCACCAAATCTTACGTACATACATTATAATCACCATTTTCTGGAAAGACAATTACCAGGGTGCTTTGGAGACTTTACTATGTTCGCCTACTTTCTTTTGTGGGCAGCTATTTCAAAGCCTAATGACAGCCCTGTGTATATTTGGTATTAGTAAAATCCAACTAGTGGTCTATCATCAATGCAGCATTCTGATTGGTTGAGCTACTACTATGCTATTAGTAATATCCTACCAGTAGCAAAAAGCGCCGGTTTTGAAGACTATGTACGGTTATTGTTTGTTAGAGTGCGAAAATACAAGTAACATTACCCTTGTATTTTATGTGAATAATTGTACACAATGTAGATAGCAAACAGCGCTTATAGCGCTTTGCATGTAAATTTGCACAATTTTAAATAAATCATGTTTTTTGAATTAAGAACACCTTTTGTTTTAAGAACACTTTTTTTTTGTTCTGACTGGGAAAGGGAATGGACTTCAGTCCCCTGAGCATTGGTAGCCGGCAGGCCGTGGGACTGTAGAAAGAGCAAAAATATCTCGGACACGGGGTTGGAGTAAGCGAACGATGCCGGGCAATACGCACTGAAAAACACCCGAATACACCGTACCAGGCGATGCAGGGAAACTTGAGGAAAAGGTTGGAATTCGCCCAATTTTCCACCCCATTAACTTGTACGGTGAACGCCAGATAACAAGCGTTTTCTTAAATTCACCCGAATTCCCTGTTCCAGAAAATACAAGAAAATTCCTGCGAACACAGGATGACACGATATTTTCCAAAAGTTAACCTAACTGTGAACACTGGAAAACAAGCGTTTTCTTGAATTCACGCGCATTTGCAACCCGGGAAAATGCAAGAAAAGCACAAGAAGACCTCTTAAAACGCAGGAATACACGATAATTTCCGTACATTTACCGAACGGTGAACGCTGGAAAACATGCGTTTTCTTGAATTCCCCGTCTCAGAAAATACAAGAAAACAGGAGAAAACTCCTGTGAACACGGGAATATACTATACTTTCCGTACGTTAACCGAGCGGGGAATTCTGGAAAACAGCGTGTTTTGCTAAATTTACCGGCATTTCCCGTTCTGGAAAACAGGGGAAAATGCCGGTTTTCATTTGTTAACACCGGTTAACGTGAAGTTTTACACCGGGAAAACTTCAGTGAACGTAGGCAAACAAGACATTCGCCAAGTGTTAACCGACTGGTGAACTCCAGAAAACGTGCGTTTTCCGGCGTTCACTGCAAGGGAAAACTACCGGAGAATGGAACGAATACTCGAATTCACCGGCCGCAAAACACTTGCAAAATCTTGGATTTTCCGGTTGGTGAAAAATGCCACGTTTTGCATAAATTCACCGCGCGTTTTCTAAACGGTGAACGCCACCTTTTTTGCGGTGCATTGTTCCTCGGACCAACTTGAGCGACTTTGGACAGTCTGTGAGAAACAGATACGAGCTGTAGAGGAACTGGCGCGGAGTCCGCGTCGCAGATGCCAATACCCGCTGAATAGCAACTCAAAACTAGAAATGTAGTTAACCCTAGTAAAAAACAATTGAATACATACTTTGAAGACAAAAAATTATTCAAATGATCGTTGCATTTGGTTTCCGCTTTTTCAATTGTCTAAGAATATACAATACCCTTGGAGACCCAGGACGCAGATAGTCGGGACTGGACAAAGATTCGGGACGAGCGAAAGTTTACAAGACAGTCGGGAGAGCCCCTGGGAACATTTCTTTATCGGACTAGTTCCAGAAGCCATTGAATTACAGTTTCCTGATTGGGCGGAAATTTTCTGGCAAGGAATTTTTTTATGCCCAATTGGCGATCAGCTTATATATCGCACTCCTTTTGTTTACCGAGGGTCAAACGTCCAATCTGCTGTCAGGCATATTTTCGATCGCTGTATCGACACTTCGAGGAATGTTATGGTGGAAAGGGCCCACAAAACCCAGATATCGACAAATTCAGCTTCTACTCAAGCAAAAGTCACTTGTAAGGAACTAGAAAAATCAAGGTGAAGACCGATCGCAGGTATCGTAAACTTCACGCGAAGAATTGTTGACTGAACTCAGCCACAATTGTTGTTGTTTGGTATGAGCTTTTCTGAAACTTTGCGGGGCGATGGAATTTCTGTTGCACAAGCCATATGAAGGCCCGTTCTGGTCAAAATTCAACATTTATTTTTTACTTGTAGAGAAATTTATTTTTCATATGTTAAGTATTAATATTTTCTATATCTAGAATTATTTATTTGTTTTATTTTCCTTAACAAAACCTCTACGAATTAGTTTTTGCGTGTGCTGGAATTATTTTTGTTAAACGAACATTAATGTTTCTCTAATCGGTAATTATCTTTTAGCATCGAATTTATTTTTCTCTTTTAACCAGTCACTTCGCTTTTAGAGTTATTTTTTCTTTGCAATTTACTCCAACACTGAATTATTTTTCATGGGTAGTGGAAATAATTTTATGGTTGTGCAGAATTATTTTTCTCTTTTTTCACCCAGAAGCCTTTGCAGGGGTGTTCTTGCCATGTGCTTGTCAAAACCAAAATGGCGGCCGAGCGGAATCTGTCAGTCGAATCGGTGCTAGCCTCCTTCGCAGACGTCTTTGGGCTCATCACGCGTTCCTTGCCCAAAGACGTCTGCAAAGGAGGCTAAATCGGTGCGAGCAATTGCGGAAAACCCGATTCAGAGGATAAATCAACTGGCATCGTTGGTTGAAGAAAGAGCCCCAACTAGGTCTGTTAATGATACGGCAGTTCCTTCCCCATCAAGTGGAACTGTGACTAATTCTGTCTCGTTGGAACGATCTTCGACGTGTTCGGCAGTTTCTACAGACGGCCAAAGTAATCAGGGAAGTAATGCACATGTCATCGGGTTCCCCGTGGGGTCGACCCCCGGGCCTACCAGGGAGACATGCGGGGGAATACAAGGAGATGGATGGGATTCTTTCCCCGAGGGTAGAGGAAAATCTTGACATTGTTTTACGATCAAAGATTAGGGGGTGGGGGAATTCACAAGTTTGAAAAGGAAGTCACGGGGATTTCAGGTGAGAGAACCTCACCCAGGGGACTTTGTCTTGAGAGATTCCCCGACCCCCCGGGGAAATTCCTCAAGTTTGCTTGACTGATTTTACAATCCCCCTGGTTGGCCCGGGGATCGACCCCACGAGGAAGCCGATGACATGTGCATAATGCTTTAGAAGAATTACGAAGGAGATTTCCCACAACTAGTTTCAGGAAGGTACGAGAGATCTACATCGCGACCGTATCCGGTCAGGCGGCCTGCTGGTCGGCCGTTGTCATCCGAGGTAGTTTCTAAGGATGTCATTATAGTAGAAATTGGAAGGGAAAAAATTCCAACAAAGTGTGAAAAACCTGAACTAGAACGATCTGGTCGAGTCATATCAGGCTTCGATATAAATAGGAAGTGGGATGCGAAACAGCTACATCGAGAGTTGTCGACCTTACTGACTGGTGAAATGGAAGAAATGTTGTTTGAAATCGTAAAGAATGCAGGGGGCACTTTGTTGAGTCCGACTCTTCCGAGGGGGAAGGAAATTGATGCCAAGCTGCTGCTCAAGTCTATTGCTCCCTCTGGGAACTTATATTTAAGACTGATAGAAGAACTGCCTTCTGTCAGTGATCCAAGTGACAGAGAACTTGAACGTCCCGTATTTGATTTTGGGGAAAGGATAATCGAACCCGTGTCTCCAACAGATTCAAACAGTCGAGATGATTTGCTTATAGATTTGACGCAACAGACCCTGTCGAGTGACTGTGGAGTAAGTAGTAGCCTTAGTGATCATCTTTCTAATGTAAGTGATAACAGTCAGGAACAAGCCAGTCCATTAGACATCCAGTCAGCTGACAATCAGTTACACACCAGTCCCTTTGATATTCACTCAGTTATCAGGAAGGTAAAAGAGCAGGGTCTGACAAGCCCGGTAGAAGTCCTTAAATTTCTCCAAAGCGAAATAGTGAATGGCAGAACTTTAGAAGTGACAACTTCTGAAGAAACAGTTGAAGGACCCACCAACTACATCACTATTGGCAGGGAAAACATTTTGAATACAACTTTTAGTGAATTGGAGTACATCACAGACTACAGAGTTACATTTCAAGTGGACTTCATGGGTGAGGAATCAGTTGATCTTGGTGGACCACGAAAAGAGTGGATTCGATTAATGAACCGTGCAATGAAGGAAAAATACTTTGACCATGATTTGCGGCCATTGCTGTCACTAGACTACTACTATGTAGGCATTATGATGGTCATTGCCCTTCTTCAAAATGGCAAAGTACCTGTGTTTGTGCAGGAAAGCATTCTACAGCAAATTTTGTCAGCAGAATGTTGTGACCCCTGTGTTCGACAAATTCAGCGAGGCCTTGAAGAGCTTGGAATTCTTTCCACCCTTCAGCAGCTACCATCGCTGGTGTATCTCCTGAGACCTCCAGCACAAAATAAAATGTCTGTGCAAATGCTTTTACACATTTTGAAACCCAACTTTTCTGAGGAGGGGTCAAATGCACTTAAAAAGGAAAAATAAGTCTATCAAATGTTCGTGAAATATGTGCGAGAAGTAGCAGCTTCAAGAAGAGTGTGTGGCCGTACAACTCTTGCTTTGAGTCACATTCTCCAGTTTGCTACTGGATCAACAGAAGAGCCTGTCCTTGGTTTCATGCTTCAGCCATCAGTGGAGTTCATTTTACCTAGAGAAGTGAAACTTGCAAGCCAGCGAGTTCAAAGTGCAGAGGAACACACAGCAGTGGAGGGTGGGTTCCTATCTATGGCTCATACGTGTACTAATATGCTTGAGCTGCCAAGGCCAACTGATCAGTTTCCTTTGCCTTCCACCGAGAAACTATTCTCTTTGGATGATATGGCATTTTCAGTCATACTTTGGCAAAAAATAATTGGTTAGACTACTGTCAATGCGAAAAAGTGCAGGTTTCAGTTTAGTTAAGGCTTTTGAAAATCTTTTATAGTTACAATGTTTTGAGGCTGAATGTACCATTTTGACATTTTTCTTCAATTAGAGGTATATTCAATCATGTAACCCGAGTTTAAATGTTGGTATTTTAATAGAAATAAACTGTGCTAAGACACCTAGAGTTTCACAACTATCTTGGCATCATTTTGATATTTTTCTTACAGGTTTATTCATGTAACCTGAGTTTCAACGTTGGTATTTAAATAAAAATAAACCATGTGCTACGATCTACAGTCAGTCACTAATATTTTCAGACTTCAAGGGACTCAATTTGAAGTAAGAAAATTGTTGACAACTTCAATACACTGTAAATAAAGATCTTTTCCATTGCTTCCATCATTAACCAAAGGAAGTGGAAGCTGTGTGACCTGTGCCTCTGAAAGGCTGACAGATGGTGGAGAAATGTCCACTTGATAATCGGTGTCTTCCACCGCAAGCACACCATCTGGATCTACTCCAAACCTCTCAATTTCCGATTCACTCAGTTGCAATGCAGTGTGCCCAGAATGCAAGTTCTCCAGCATACCCCTCTCCCACATTTGTAAGGGCGACTGATTTCTTTCAGTTGATACTGGACGATGATTCATTTGGCTGACAACTTCCTGCAAAGACTTTTCAATTCTGGGAATGTAGATGTGGTGTAGACTAAATATGGGCACATCGTTTAAGACATCAAGAATACCTTCATCCTCTAGCTCTTCAAAAATACGAGCATAAAAAGTTAACACTCCAGAATAAACATCACGATGTGTTCTCTCAACTCTTGAGTTGTGGACAGATGAGCCAGTAATGATGCTACCTCTACCTGGTCCTCGATGTTCTATCATGTAAGCAGCAACATGGTAATTCTCCATACCATAGTCACAACGTACTCGAGAGGGTAACCCCCACTCCGGTGCCGCATTTTGAAACAAAGAAAGGACTGTTTCCGCTTTGTTATCACTACAACAAGCAACATACAAGATTAGCCTTGCCTTCCCGTCAATACAGACACGTGTTATTAGCTTGTACCTTATTAATTTATGACCCGAATCTATATGCCATAGACTATTGGGGGTTGGTACATAGTACTTTCTACGCTGGATAGTCATTCTCCATCACGGGGCAGTTCCAACTGGATCAACACGCCGTAAACACATAGAGATTACCTCATGGTTGGTGAGTGCGTACGATTTTTATTCACGAGTTGTGAAGAATCGGAAACGAACGAGTGAGCGCAGCGAACGAGTGAGTTTGCGATTCTTCACAACGAGTGAATAAAAATCGTACAAAAAAAATCGTACATTACCATGAGGTAATGTCTACTTTTAAACGATTCTTTAACTTTAAATAACAATGAAAATTTTCAGCTTTAAATATCGCCGTTCAAAACCGTAACTAAGATATAAAATTTGAAAAAGTTGACTGTTTTGTAAATCTAATTATAGTAATGCATGCATTCTAATCAGAGTCAGAGTCCAGTACTTTTAGCCTTTTGTACCTCTTTGGAGAAGACTTTACCTCAACTTCTTGGATTGCCAACTTCGGGGATTGATTGAGGCTGTTAATAGAAATGCTGAATTGACCTCCATGAATAACAGCGCCCGTGAAAAGCGACGTCGCTTGTTGGTGATGATCTGCCGCCGAGCGACCCGCCGAGCTAGCTGAAGGATCAGTGGAGCATTCTCCAACTTGAGATGAATTAGTTTTCTCTAAGCTATGCACATTCCCGGACATCAGTTCACTTAAAGTTCGAGACATTTTTACTTGCTGTTTTTCAGAAACTACAGAATAATTTGTCACACTTTGAAGATTTTTATGTCCCGACAGTTGAATAATATCTGTCGCTGGGATGTCGTTGTTTGTTAAAGTTTGGATCATTGTTTTGCGACCGCTATAGTTCTGTACATTGGGCCCCAGCCCGGCTTTTTCTGCCATTTTTTTCATTAACGAATTCAGCTTGTTCACGCCAACGGCTGACTTTTTAAACCATGGTTTAGAAGAATCTTGTTTTTTACAGTTATTTACTGCTAGATAAAATGGCGCGTTGTTGTCGTTCATTTCCGACGGTCTTTTCTCCGCGTAGAATTTGTAAACAGTGACGGGATCTCTTTCACTTCCCTGAACCGAAAACATTTTCGGTTTTATTTGCCTGACATCTCTGGGATTTTCTCCGGTTCGAGTCTTAGTTTGTCTCTCAGTATACTCTAAAAATTCCTCGCCATTTGTAGTTTGGCGTAGTTGCACATCGCCCCAACACATGTCTCTGTGTTCCTTACAACCACGGAGACCGAAATAGACTGTGTTGTTGAACCAAACTGTATTCAGTAGAGCCTCAGGAGTTGACTTTCCTAACAATCCTTTGTCATACAGCAGTTTTATGTCGTCTTCTGTGAGGGGAACTGAAGCGTTTGGTTTATCGCCTTTGCCTTTCTTCTTGAGATCTCTGTTTTGATTTTAATGCCGTTCGTGCTTTTTCAAACTCGACGTCTCTCATAATGCTGTAGCCGTAATTCTTCTTCTTTAAATACCGTTCAAAACTGGCCATCATAGCACGCAAGGAAGTGGGTTCGTAATCTTCGTTGTTTTCTTTCTTTCTTACTGTTATGATAAATTCGCTGATGAATGAACTCAGTTCGTGTGGGGGAATTTCTTCTACAGGCCTTGACTCATCTTTTAGCCTCAAAAACTCCTCAAGCAAAGCAACATTCTGTTCAGTTTTCTTCCTGGTGTTTTCGTTTTCTTGTCCTTCAATAAATTCCTCTACTGAAGTTATATCTGCA
This sequence comes from Pachyseris speciosa, assembly GCA_016490735.1. Classification (NCBI taxonomy): domain Eukaryota; kingdom Metazoa; phylum Cnidaria; class Anthozoa; order Scleractinia; family Pachyseridae; genus Pachyseris; species Pachyseris speciosa. Next base: position 33,246 of record JAEMWC010000588.1, on the reverse strand, counting down.
AACCTTGAATTGCTCGAAGAAGACGCCATGGTTTTCCTTTTGCCTAGTGACGCCGTCAGTGAAAGGCGGGAAAATCGATACGATTTTTGTCACTAGTGAAAACTTTCGTCTGCGAGTTGTGATTGGTCATACGGTATTTTTCACTAGTGAGAAAAATCGTACAACCAATCAGATTGCGTGTACTCTGCAACGCATCATTTTTATTTGACATATTCATTTTGCAGTAAATCTCAGTACATATATAATAATCACTAATTCGCCACCTTTGGACGTTGAGACCTCTACTCCTAAGAGCACCAATAAATCGTCTCCTTCCAATGTTGGGGGTAATAGGTCCTGAGCTTGAATTGCCAGTTATGCTTCTGTAAATGTCGTCCAGTTCCTCGTCTGTTATGACTGAATAGACCTCAATAGAGTCACTTAGTCGCCGTTGAATAGTCCAGGAGCTAGAGCTGAGAAAATATTGTTTCGTTCAACCCACCCGACAGAAAAGGTCTAGCACCGGATTCTTATAGAAGAATAACTGCTCTTTAAAACTAGGTACTATGTAGTGCTGAATTGTGGTACCACTAACCAGATAAATGGGAGTCTTTTTCCAAATTTGGATTTCAACATAGAAACGAGGCTTAACCATTTTTCGCCCTATAAACCTAACGACTCTTATCAAAATATCGCAGAAAACACTTAAAGGTGTTTACAAAGTCTGAAGCTTTAATTTGGATGATTACGAGCCCCAAATCAGGTCA
>JAEMWC010000588.1:20000-25000 GCA_016490735.1 Pachyseris speciosa | reverse complement strand
CGTTTACGACCTCTTCCTGTTTGTTCGTGACTAAGTGGTGCACGATATGACACATCAAGCTCATCGTAAAATTCTTCATTTTCACGGCTACTAATCATATCAGACAAAAAGGAAATTAAGTGGTGTAATAAACGCCTTAGGTCCTCCAGGGGCTCTTGGAGAACTGATGATGGTATTGCAGTTGCATTTGTGTCACTCCTCATTACATCATCAACCAATAAGGACACCGTTCCCGATGCATCCAGTAATCTACACCTTGTTTCCACAAGAACGTCAGTTTCCAACACTTGTTCATCAGTTCTGGCCAGAAGACTGACAACGCTTTTGAGATTCTGGAGAAAGAGTGCAAACCCACGTTCATTTCGCTCTCGTAACACGGCTCGACGTGACCGATGCGAGCTAGTGTGGGCCGCCATTTTGGTTTTGACAAAGCACATGGCAAGAACACCCCCGCAAAGGCTTCTGGGTGAAAAAAGAGAAAAATAATTCTGCACAACCATAGAATTATTTCCACTACCCATGAAAAATAATTCAGTGTTGGAGTAAATTGCAAAGAAAAAATAACTCTAAAAGCGAAGTGACTGGTTAAAAGAGAAAAATAAATTCGATGCTAAAAGATAATTACCGATTAGAGAAACATTAATGTTCGTTTAACAAAAATAATTCCAACACACGCAAAAACTAATTCGTAGAGGTTTTGTTAAGGAAAATAAAACAAATAATTAATTCTAGATATAGAAAATATTAATACTTAACATATGAAAAATAAATTTCTCTACAAGTAAAAAACTGATAAATGTTGAATTTTGACCAGAACGGGCCTTCATACCTTTCAGGGTTATTGCATTTTTTTAAACTTGGAAAATGTTGGCGAGCTATTCAGGCACTGAATTACTATGAACGGCGTTAAAGTAAAGAAAGAGATGAACGGCGTTAGATAGATAGATAGATAGATAGATAGATAGATAGATAGATAGATAGATAGATATTTATTTCAACACGGAATTTCTTCAATTACATAGAATTGGTTTCCGAGAAAGCCGTGCATGCATTAAAATATCACAAGTCAATTAAAATTACATGAATTACAGGTATACGAAAGCTAAAAAGAAGTATCTGAATTGATGTCATGGAGACCGAGTGAGCGTAAGGATTTTCGGACCTCAGGAGACGGTTCTGCTTTAATCGTAGATGGGAGGGAATTCCATAGCTTAGCACCACGGTATGAAAAGCTTTTTTTCAAATTTTCCGTATTGGGTTTTTGGAGTGCTAAATTCAAGTTAGAGTCTCTGAGGTTGTAAGTAGTAGTGTCACGAACTAGGTGAAATGCTTCAGTGAGGTACTCAGGGGCTTTGTTGTGCATAATTTTGTGCATCATAATCGCAGTATGATGGTGGCGACGGACTCCAAGAGTGTCCCACTGAAGCATTTTCAATATTTTCGGCTGATCTGACATCCCATTCGCTTTGAGTGATGATCCGAGCTGCTCGGTTATGGAGTTTGTCAAATCTCCCTGAGAGGCCTTTGTTTAAACCTGCCCAAACTACATCACAATAATCAAATAATGGAAGAATCAACGATTTGTAAATCATGATTAAAATTTCTTTTGGGACAAACGGTCTAACCTGTTTTAAACCGGCAAGGCCTGCAGAAATCTTCTTTGCGATATGGTCTACGTGGTTCGACCATGACAAATGTTCGTCTATATATACACCTAAAGATTTACTATAGTGTACCCTCTTTATCGGATCATCACCTAATTTGATTTGGAGAGGGAACGTCAGTTGGGCTGCTTTATATTTAGAGCAAACTAAAAGATACTCAGTCTTAAGTACGTTTAGACTTAATCTATTGGCGATAAGCCACTGTCCAATGCTTGTTAATTCGTTGTTGACCATGCTCTCTAGATCACTAAAGCAAGATGCCGTAATAGTTAAGTTTGTATCGTCAGCAAACATCCGTGCTTTTGAATAATTTAGGGAACAAGGTAGATCGTTAATATAGATAAGAAATAGCAAAGGACCTAGTATTGAACCTTGGGGTACACCACAGGAAATAGGTTTGTCTTTCGATAGAAAACTGTCAAGTTCGCAACTTTGGTGTCGACCTGAAAGATATGATTTGAACCATGGAAGAGAATTATCGCCTACACCGAGGAGCCGTAATTTTTCTAGTAAAATATTGTGGTCGATTGTGTCAAAAGCTTTAGCTAAGTCAAGAAAAACAACAGAGGTGATATGACCGTTGACAATATTGAAGTACCATTGATTACAAGCGTCAAGCAAAGCCGTGGTAGTGGAGTGAAACGATCGAAATGCTGATTGGTATTTGTTCAACAAATTATTGTCCAAAAGATATGCGCAGAGTTGGTTATAAACAAGCTTTTCCATAACTTTAGAAATAGAAGACAAAATGGAAATTGGGCGATAGTTGTTAGGATTTGATTTACTGTTACTCTTATGAAGCGGAAAAATCTTCGCAACTTTCCAATCACTGGGGATATAACCGATGGAAATTGATGCGTTAAAAACAAAACAAAGGGGCTCAGCAATGATATCAGCTGCAATTTTGGGTAGTTTGTTTGGAATGTGATCTAAGCCAGCTGATTTATTAGTGATTAATTTCTTCAGGATATTTAGTACCTCAGCCGGATGAATACGACTTAAGCTAAAATTTGAAGAAGTAGAATTCATATAGTGATGAAAAGGCTCGATGGGATTTGGAAGTTGTGATGCTAGTTGAGGCCCAATGTTTGCAAAATGATTATTAAGAAAATCTGCAATTTCGTCTCGACCGTTGATGGAATGAACCTCGTCGATAAAAATTTCATTTATTATAGAGTCCTTTTTAGGCCTACCTTTAACTGAATTAATAGTTTTCCAAATTTCTTTGGGAATTCCAGAATTTTCAGAAAATTTCGCATGGTAATAACACTTCTTTGAATTCTTTATATCCCGATTAACCTTGTTTCTAAGAGACTTTTAGTCGGACCAAAGTTTAGGATCATTAAATTTGGACGCATTTAATTTAGCCCGGTCTCTTTTGATAATGAGCAATTTAATCTCGCGGGTAAGCCAAGGGGTGGCCCTATGGCGTACTCGTTTAGAATTAATTGGGGCGTGGTAATCAGCAACAGAAAGAAACATGTCTTTCCAAGCCAACCACATGGTCTCAGGATCATTGTAAGTGTTAAGTGTGCCCCAAGGGAGATTAGATAATTCATTTCGGAATTTAAGTAAATCAAATTTTGAATAGTTTCTATAGCTGACATGTTTGTGCGATCTACCGAAAGAAATAGACGTTTTACGCACAACGTAAACAGGAAAATGATCGCTGAGACTATTATGTATAACTCCGGAGTCAACAATTTTGCTTGTGTCGTTAGAGAATATAAGATCGATAACTGTGGCACTAGAGTTAGTGACCCTGGTTGGAGTATCGATTAATTGAGACAATTGATACGTCTCGGCAATGGATTTTAGGATACAAACAGGACCTTCTTGGTTATATGATTGATAATTGCAATTTAAATCACCCAGGAGAATGACTTCTTTCTCTTCTAGGTCTAGCTTGAATACAATATCTTCGATTCCGTCTAGAACTGATCTATCAGAGCTAGGAGGCCTGTAGCAGGCAAAGATAACAAAGGGCCTGCTACAGGGTTTCCTGATTTCAATACATATGCCCTCTACACAAGCTGAGTCGAGATCATGACGAATGTGATAATTTATGGTATTCGTTATATAAATCAGGGGCACCCAACGACAAGTTTCGGTCGATATCTGTTCGATGGAGGGTAATTCGCCTTGGGTTTTCGGCGTCGATTAAAGAGGGCACTCGGATTTTCGTAACTAAAACGTGACCTAAAAGATTCGCAATTGGGAAATCATAACCCTGAGGTTTTCGGAAAGGTCGTAATTGCTGTTTTTGGCAGTCAAAAACGTCAGCTAGCATTTTCGGAAAGAAAATAGTTCCCTAGAAAGGTCGTCGAAAGATCATTTCAGCTTGCATTTTGTCAAAGAAAGATTTTGTTCCCTAACATTTTCGGGCAAGTAAACTTTCAGCTAGGGAATCCGAACAGATGAACTTTTTCTAGCTTATGAAAACATCACTTCAAACAAACTTCAAACACCACAAGGTACTTAAAAATTCGTTTCTACATCTTTTGGTTGATTTGGCTCGTTGGGTGCCCCTGATAAATTGCGACTCCGCCACCGAAGCGGTTTCTGTCTTTTCTAATGAGATCATAACCATCGACAATAAAAAGCGAATCCTCAAGGGCAGTGTCAAGGCGTGTTTCATTTAAAGCTAACGCATCAATTTTATGATTACTTAAATTCATTCTGATTTGGTCTATGTACTTTGGAAGACTAACAATGTTATGAGAAATAACTTTAAAGCCTCTGCCGTTAGGAATAGAGTAACCTTGATCGGAGGTACTGCTACCACTACTGTTAAAGGCAAACTCGGTCTCCGGGAATTCCTAATTAGAGCTAAGACGGATACGAGAGGAAATGTTATTAACTAGAAGGGCTGTACCCTTTCTGTTCAGGTGAATTCCATCATTGTTGAGATGGTTCGACAAAATATTTGAATTATCAATAAATTTCCAAGAGCGTTGGAGACAAGACGATTGAAGTAATTTGTTTACATGGTCAACTCTGTTGTTAAGAGTAGACTCACGGCGGCGAATTATACTGGAGATAAATACCTTTCGTTTACGAGGACCTTCCGCTTCACTTGCTAGCTCAGTAATGTTACTTGCTAGAACTCTGGGATCGGCAGTGTTGAAGATCATTTGTTCCGACATGAATAACAACTTGATCAGGATTTTAGACAGGCTGGGAATCATATAATGTTTCATGTCGTTGGAAGGGCACCCAGGAAAGAATTTGAGATGGACAGAACCACAGGATCTCATTCGTCTCGTATCGATATGCTTTATCATTGAGTCTCCAAGAATAACGGTTGTTTCAGGGTTCGTTAGCTGAATGGCGTTA
>JAEMWC010000588.1:0-15000 GCA_016490735.1 Pachyseris speciosa | reverse complement strand
GCTACTGTGACGTATAATTAACTGAAGAAAGCCGGATTGTAAATAACGCTGGTGATGAGACCATTTGCCCAAATGATCCCAGCATCTTTCAAAATGCCGACCCACAGGTATGAGCGTGTGATTAATATTTTGTGTTTCATTGGTAAGGGCTGTTATCCAAATAATTTATGGCGTAGTACTTCATGGCAGAATCCGAAATGTTAAAGTTGTTGTGGAATAAGGACGATGTGGTAATTGGTGTGTTACGGGCAAAGCGAAATCACCACTATGGTCTTGTCATAACAATGGTTCAGCTCCCTCTAGATCTCAGGTTTTATTCTTGTCTCACACCCATGATGCGCTAAATATCAGATCTATCTTTCTGTGCTAAAACTGGCTGATTAATGTTTCAGTTATAGTACTTCATCGCACACAGAAAAAATGTTCTAGCCGGGCCAATGACGTGTTTACTTTGCTGATACTGCATTTTGTTTGCTCTATAATTGTTTTTAAACCCCTCCCCTCTGTAAAAAAAAATATACTAAAAAAAATTTAATACGGGGAGGCTCCGCCCCGAGGTCCGATCGCCCACCCTTTTATATACCATTTTTGGCAGAAAAGGTACCCCTTCCGTATACCTTCCATTGCCAATTGGTACCCCTTTCGTACGGTCATAGGGTATGTTCGAAATATTTTAATGAAATGCCCTTTTAAATACCTAAATGACAGATTTCCCTACCTTTTCATATACTTCGAGTCGTGAAATCCCTACCCTTTCATATACCTGAAGCGTGAAAAGGTACCCCTTTCGGGCGGAGTCTCCCCGTAAAGGCCATTACAGGGAGTACCCCCCACCCCCGTGGGCTTCAGGCAGAAAGACGAAAAAGCCCTCTTCGATTCGTTTCAACTCTCCACGGTTTGAACATATAGGATGGCGGTCTAATACATGAACGACCAGAGCGGTGAATGTCGACGTTTGGCATTGATTGGAACATAGTGTTCTAGTGTATAAAATTGAGGTATTAAAGGCCAACATAAGAGCAAACTGTGGACAAACAATTTAACCTCTGTCACCCAATACGCCAAATCTTACCTTGGTAAGTTTTCGCCGTTTGAGTGCGAGTGGATGTGAGCGATGTCACTTTCCTTGAGGCTTGATGTAGTTGCGTATTACGGCGAACAACGTGCAAAATTCTTCGCGTAGCCATGATTTTGTGAATTATAATTGTACCTGCTCCGCTCAAAAGACCTTGAAAGCATTTCAATGCAACACATCCTATCTGAAACGTCCGTGTTTTTTATTTAAATTTTTGGCTAATAAACAGTTGTTATCAATGCAAAGTTAAAATCACGTGAGATGACGCCGAGTAAGCCCCCTCATGCCCAACCGCATGAACTTTGGTTCAACAACTGGTCATGGTTCAGTCTTCAGGGACCGCGCAGGGGGAGGGGCTGGGGGGGGGGGGCTCCCCGACACACCCACACACACTAGCAAACCTGCTGCGCAGGCCCTGGTCTTACTACTACCTGACTGAATTATGGAAATGCTGAAGTAGGATATGCATGTTTGCTTTCGAGAGCGTTCTGTTTGTGCTTGTCAATATAGCTAAATTTGCGATTAAAAACTGTCCGTTCTAGTTTTAAACCTCTTGTAAATGGACACTCTTGGGAAGGACATAGGTGTCTACTTACGAGAGGTCATAAATGAAGAGTTTCGGAGGAGAAATAGTCGAAACTGTGGTTTGGTGGTGTCCACTTATGAGAAATGTCCGCATGCGGAGGTTCGACTTTTACCTCCCCGTAATTCCATAATTTCATTTTAGCATTGAAACCACAACGAAACGTGAACAAGTTTTTAAACGAAAAGATAGTGAAAGAAATCTCCAACATGTTCATTGAACAAGACGCTTCACGAATATTTCGGATCGTTCGGTCGGTTTCTTGAGCCTTTAGACGACGATTTTTCGGTAAAACAAAAACGTGGGACAGATTTCACACCAGCATCATATCAGATCATATGCAAATTCCAGTTACTAAAATTCATGCGTTTTATCAGGCCCACTGAAGAGGTCTATTGAGCCACTTTAATATTGGAGTGGGGTGGGAGAAGGGTGGGACTTCAATTTGAATTTACAAACTACAATAATAACATCCAATTTTAACGGCTTTCTGCTCAGTTACATATTTCTCAATTTTGACTTTTCACGTTTTAAGGCTTCCTGAGATGGAGCTCTTTGTGATGTTCTGTACGCCATTTTACTGCTAATGACTGTAAAACCAGGGGGTACGAAGTGCCAAGAAAAATTAGGACTGTTATGTAGTGAAACTCGCATACTCTGCGATAGACTGAAAAACAGCCGTATTTTTGCGTTGGTCGAATGTGAGGTCTCGTCCACTGTTTTGCAGTCTAACTCGGCGACATAGATAGACCACTTTAGTTTGGCGAGTGGTATAGTTATTAAGTAACACAACCCGTGACGCAAACGAAATAAACACTGGCTGTCCCTAGAATTCCCTAAGACCGTTGTAACACTGTCTACCCTCACTACCAGGGTCATTCCTTTTCTCTTCAGGGAACGGAAAGGAGAGAAACCCTGCAAAGGAGGTTGATTGGCGACATGACATGTGTCACTTCAGACACTTGTGTAAAACTAAATCCGAATTCTCCGGCTTTTGCTACTGCATTACCTTTGATTACTGTGGAAAGACCCAAGTCGGGGTGACAGAACGACAAAGTTGTCGACACAGAAATAGCTTATATTTCTTTTTAGCGGGAAGGGAATACGGTCGAGCAGTCGAGATTGTTTAAGTAGAATTACTCCATTTTTTCCCTAGGTTATAATGGACAACATTCAAGGTATCAGCAGCCTTGACAGCACAACTGATACTTGTCACAGACGGGTCAGGTTCCACTTGCCAGATGACAAACCTGAAAAGGTGCTTCATCACTGGCAGCCACAACAACAACCAATCAGCAAGCGAGGTTCGCTCTTGTCACGGCTCCTCAGGTTCTCCAGGCGAAGACCGCTGACCGCTCTGTTTGTGAGCACTGCAAGTCTGGCAGGGTCAATCCCCTGCATGATATTCGTTGGATTCGTCATCGCAACATTTCTCATCTCATTCGTAGTATTCGTAATAGCGGAGTCTTCTCTCGTTGGTGTAGGTCTGTTCGCTCTAGTTCTAGTCCTTTCGTTGCCTCTATGCTGCGCAGCAGCCTCGACTGCATGTCTCCTTGCCTGCTGGTGGGCGGTAAGCTACCTGCAAGATTCACTATCCAATATGGTAGAGCCCGCCGAGACCGCCTTTCATTTCTTTGTAGGTCTTTATGTTCCTCGCAGGATACGAAATGTAATCTACGCTTTTTAGAGATGAAAGAAAGTGTACCTCTGTCCGCGAGCGGTACTTGATTCTTTTATATTGTATAGGGGTGCTCCACAAATGATCTCAGAGGCAGCTACGGTTGTGCGTTGGCGAACACTTGTGAACAGGCGGCCTTACCATTATTCAAGTGATGTGACTGTAAATTCTTACAATGACCTCGTAAACACGACTGGTTCATTTAGCCAGTGTCAGGCCACGATTGTAGTAGTTTCTGTGTTGTCACATCATGAACAAGTGCATACAGTGCACAAAAGAAACGTATGTTATGTAACTGTTCCACTGTTTGTTTCCCTTTGGAAAGGTTCGAATACAATTTGCTTGGAAAGCACACCTCAGCTGAAATACGTCTGGCTGTCATCAATTCTAACATTTCAGTTGTGCATATTGAGCATTTTTTTTAGCTCTAGACAGATGAAGAGCTGTCTACTTACTCGCTCACTCACTCACTCACTACAAATTCGCACCTATTTGAACATTTTCATACGATTGGTCGCCACAGAATGAGTTATTTATTCAGTTTGAGGCTCTTATGTAATCACACATTTATTTTTCTATGTCTTCGTCATTCACTACCATACATTATTACATCAACTTTTCTCAAATGAAAGCTCTCGTTGATGGTTTGGCGTGATCAATTTGACACCTGTCAGTCGATCATGATGTCACGTGGATCAGTCTTGTTCAAGGCACCGGCCCACCCCGTCTGAAGATAAGATAAGATAACTTTAATATATCGCATTCAAGAAATCTCTAGTGCATGAGAATAATTGCTAAAACTTTTTACAATTATATAGTAAAAACATAAAAAGCTATATATATTTCACCGCACGGACATGACTAGCCTCCCACGCAGTCGTTTTTAGGGGACTCGTATTTAGTGGGGAGGAGGTGAAATACGAGTCCCCTAAAAACGACTGCGTGGGAGGCTAGGACATGACGCGATTAGCTAAAGAAAAGAAATAATAGTGTTGTACAACTAATGTATTGAATAGGCCTGAAAGATTTTGAGCGATATCGGGAAATACCTCCCAGCCGTATTCAACAAGGATCCAAGTCGCCTGCCTGACCGGCACCAGAAGAGGTCTAGGGCAGAATCACGAGCGACTGTTTGATCGACTTTTGATAAAGGTATTGTCGAGTAAGCACTAAAGAAATATATCATCGCACTTACAGATTATTCATAGTTAAGGCTCTTAAGTCCAGAGTGGTGTAAACAAGCCTTTGCTCAATAACTTAAACTTTTTAAAGGAAAAATACAGACTGTCCCAGGTGTGAAGATTGAGGGCATCCACGAAAATATGGCGTGCGAGGAAAGACACAGCTAGGTTGCCCTCTCTTTTTTTCCCCTCACATTATCAGCACATTTCGTTCGCTTCCGCATGACTGTCTGCCGTGGAACCTCGATTTAACGAACCTCTAGATAACGAAGTCCACGATATAACGAATGATATTCTCGATCTATATGATAAGGTGAATAGTTCGCGCGTTGTGATTGGTTCTTAGCTATGATCTATTAGAGGACAGATGCACAGATTACGTTATCACGACCCTTTTTTTTCCAGAAATGTGAAAATAAACAAGTTTTTCGCTTGAATTTTGTTTCTTTATTGTATAAAACAAATAGATTCCATGTTGCCGTGCGTCTGTTCAGTAATAGATCACAGATGACGTCAAAATGTGGTAAAAACATCAGTGACACACTCGCCTGCGGCTCGTGTGCCACTTCTTTGTTTTTACCACATTTTGACGTCATCTGTGATCTATTACTGAACAGACGCACGGCAACATGGAATCTATTTGTTAAATAGCGAACCCTCGCTATAACGAACCCTCGATGTAACGAATCAATTTCCCTAGTCCCTTGGCACTTCGTTAAATCGAGGTCTCACTGCAGTCTGAACGCCTGGAGTAACTAAAATAATGTGGAGATGGACGGGAGCACTTTGACAACGAACAGTTTTCTCTTACTTGTATTTTATGCAGTCGGGCCATTTTATGCCTGCAAATGTCGGTACAGTTGTCCATTTGCCGTCCCCATGGCACACGTAATACTCGGCGGCAAGGTATGTGACGTCATAACCCTGGTTACACGTCAGCTGACAGCGGACGTCCTGGCTGTTGACTTGCTGTGTGCAGTGTAGAGTGCCATTGCCGGGTGGAGACTGACCCTTACAGTTCAGACCTGTGTAATGAGTGAAGAGGCACCCATAAGTGAACATGAACTCAGTCCAGCCTCCTCGACACATTCTCTCTTAGGCCATCCTTCTTTAGTTTCACTCGACTGACCCCAGATTTATCAGTTCGACTAAGTCGTGAGAAACAACGATGGTCAGCTGAAAGTTCTACTAGCCTGTGAACAAGTAGCCTACGTCGAAGATAAAATATAAGAATTTCGTCTGTGACGCAAGCTAGTGAACAAGCAACGAGAGCCGAGCACCGCCATAAAGCTATGTAATACGTGCGGTATATAAATCCAACAGCACAAAGGGAATAATACGAGGTCAAAACCGCTACCTTTCATCCAAAACCACACAAGAGGGGGTTTGTTTTATTTATGTTATCGCACAAAAATTGATATTCGCTCTTATTTAATGTCGGGAAACTACGATATTTTAGATATTTTGTCCCGTGCAGTGACTCATAATGTGCTCAAATTCTCAACAGTCACTTGTAACCGGAGGGTCACATTCCGCCTCATAGAACGCTTATGAGATTTTCTCATAACGTGAGTGTGGTATGCCCATAGTTTGGGACGCACGGGTAGAGAGACGCTAAATTGTTGTGCCTCCTTTTATTCTCTCCAAAATAAGACCTTGGTAAATATGGGATCAAACGAAGACAACAATCATCCCGGAATCGTACAATCCTCGTGCTTTATAAGAAGGTTTACGAGGCGTCAAAATTTACCAAGGTAGATGAAAGTAGATGAAGGCAAATGTGGGTGAATGAATGTGGATTAAGGAAGATGAAGGCAAATGTGGGTGAATGAATGTGGAATAAGGTAGATGAAGGCAAATGTGGATGAATGAATATGGATTAAGGTAGATGAAGGTAAATGTGGGTGAATGAATGTGAATGAAGGTATATGAAGGCAAATGTGGGCGTATGAATGAGGATCAAGGTAGATTAAGGCAAATGTGCGTGAATGAATGTGGATTAAGGTTGATGAAGGTAAATGTGGGTGAATGAAAGTGAATGAAGGTAGATGAAGGCAAATGCAGGCGAATGAATGTGGATTAAGGTAGATAAAGGTAAATGTGGGTGAATGAATGTGAATGAAGGCAGAAGAAGGCAAATGTGGGTGAATGAATGTGAATGAGGGTAGAAGAAGGCAAATGTGAGTGAATAAATGTAAATGAAAGTAGATGAAGGGAAATGTAGATTAATTAATGTAGATGCGGGTGGATGAATACCGTTGTGGGTTAATGACAGCGGATGATTTCAAATATGTTTGAATGGGGATGAAGGCAAATGTGTTTGCGTTAATGTAAATGAAGGCAAATGAAGGTGAACGCATTGAAATTGAAAATTAGGAAATATGTTAATGTGTACTACGTAGTTGGGAATCGCAGTGGTTATATCCATGAGGTCTTTCCCGAGCTGCTCGGGTTATCTGTTGGCACTTTGAGGCGACGTCGTGTTGCATCTTTTACGTTTGTGAATAAATTCATAGCTGAGTGAAAAACACGGGTATCTTTACACTTCTTTTGCGTTCGATTTTTCTACCAAGAATCAACGTATCAAGAAATTAAAATTTGGTTTATCAACGGAGTTGAAAATGTAAATTGACCACCGTACAAGGATTCGATTAGCTGACGTTTCGAGCGTTAGCCCTTCGTCGGAGCGAATCGAGGAATTGTGGGTTGTCTATGGTTTATATACAGAAAATGGAGCTACGCTATTGGTGGTAACATGGTAACGTGAAAAACAAGAATAAATTAATTGAATGAAAAACGCTCGTTGATACCGTGGGGATTAAGAGTGCCAATTTGAAAGATCAGTTTTTGCTCGAGATTTTTACGGCTTTCTGTGGTACCTTGATGTAGGGAAAGGCCGGAGATCGACATGTGTTGTTTGGAATGGTTAGCGAGATTAAAATGCCGAGCGACAGGTTTGGATGCGTCTTTGTCATCTTTTTCAGCATCACGAAGATGTTCTCGGAATCGGTCACCTAGTCGTCTTCCTGTTTCGCCGATGTATAACTTTTTGCATAATGTGCAGGTTATGCAATAGATAACATTTGCGGAGGTACACGTGAAACGATCAGTGATCTTAACAGATCGCTTAGGGCCCGATATTTTGTCAGTGTTTTGAATGAAAGGACAAGTTTTGCATCGCGAGCGCGCGCATTTAAAAGTGCCAGGTTGTTCAGTTGCGCTTTTAACTAGAAAGTTACCTACATTTTTGTCGCGTTTGAATGAAATCAGCGGTGGTTCCGAAAAGATTCTAGCAGTTTCTGGATCATTTTGCAGGATCTTAAAGTTATTAAGAATGATGGCTTTAACTGGGTTATTATGCGGGTGAAATGTGAGGGTGAATGGAATTCTGTCATTCTTTTCCTTTTGTGACGTCTGTAGTGCTGACTGTTGATCAATCTGCTGAGCGCGGAGATGGCCCGATTGAACCACAGAATCAGGATAGCCACGTTTCTCGAAAACATGGCACATTTCCTCTGATTTGTTGGAACAATCAGAGTCATCACTACATAGACGCCGAAGTCTAAGAAATTGAGAACAAGGAATGGCGTTTTTAACATGAGATGGATATGAAGATGAATACAACAAATAACTGTGAGAATCGGTGGGTTTGTAGTGCACACTGGTACATAAACCGTTGCCGCTGATGAAAACTTTGATATCAAGAAAGGCCAGGGAAGTTTCCGAAATTTCCCAGGTATACTTTAGAGCCGGATAAAAGGAATTAACGGCGGTTATAAATTGATTGATTTCCTCCTTGCTAGACGAAATTGCGCCGATACAGTCGTCAATGTAGCGACCGTAGAGTTCAGGTTTAGGACCGTTGCACTGATTGAAGAATTGGTACTCGACGTAACCTACAAAAAGATTGGCGTAGCTATGTCCCATTTTTGTGCCCATCGCTACACCATTAATCAAACCGGATCAAATTCCTTCGTTAAGTATAACACAATAGCCCCATTGTTATTAGTAGCCCTGAGGGACTTTTGTCGAAACTTAGCGAAAAGCTCATTTTCGTCGGAAAAATTGTCGGCATGACAAATTGGCTGCATTAGGGGAAGTGGGGAGGTATACATTTGCTCTCGCACGATCAATTTCCACCGGTGTACCTTAAGGAAGAATTGACCGTCGGTGTGCGCATCAGAATGATCGGAAGGTCGGCACTTCAAAAATCAACCGTAATATAGTGACTCATTCAGCTCATCTCTCTCTAAATTCAAGTCGCCTAGTGTTTATCGAAGCACGAAAAAAAAATGTCACTGTACGTAATGTTGTTGTACCTAATCGACAGCCGAGTCTTCATCAGGTGTAGAATGCCTCAAGTGAGTGAGTATAAAAGACGTTCTTTGTCCGCTCAGCTGTTTATTAATGAGGTCCTCATTTTTATAAGCCAACACGTCATACCATTAGAGATTATTTTCAAAAGAAGTTGGATTCTGCTCAAAACAATTTTTTCAAGTTTTCACAGAGCGCGGGCATTATGACTTTTTCATTCTTTTCAATCGAGCGCGCGGCACTTGGAAAAGGAAGTGTGATTTTTTTTCATTTAAGGTCTTGCTCGTCAAGTTTGTCAATGTTTTAAACCGTCATTTTAAAAGATGTACTGATCGGAAGATTTTTTCCTAACTTTTTACAGACCCTGTGATCAGAGTTTTTTCCCAGCTCTACGCAAAGTTCATCTGTTTCGTTTCAAGCGAGCGCGCGGCACGTAATGTCAAAAAGGGAGATGCGACTTATGTTTGCTAATTGTTTTCTTTGTTACCCGTTTTATAACCCCTTAGCGCTTTAATTGAAAAGATGGTTTTGGATGTGGCCTTTCACAGGTCACTGCAAGCAAATACTTTGATTGGAAAAGTGTACGCTCTCCTCGTATCGATTTTTTCGACTATATGCGATGCTTTTCGACGAAAATGAAGTCGTTACCTTTCAGCCTTTTTGATCTACACGAAATAAAAACAAGCATGAAACACTGAATACAAAAGAACTAATCAGTATACATGGCGGCAAACGCGAGCGAGAAACAAATTGTGGGAGGAGAATGTTATCCAGTTTTTAATGCACGCTTATTACTGACTCTGATTTATGGAGCGCGATATTTGAATGCTCTCAAATATGGTCGATAAATACTGAAAGCGGCGAAGCCGTAACTTAACGGCAAGTACGAAGCTAACGGCGTGGATATATTTGCTTTTTCAATCTCCAGATATTCATCCCTGACCAAACCATAACCGCAGCTTGCGATCTTGTCTAGTCCTCGTTTACAATTTCACTCGACTGTATACTTTCCTTTAACGAGCCTTCGAATAATAGTCTGGTATATATGTTTTTTCAGGTTGAAACTGAAAGATGCAGAGCATATAGTACTGAAACAAGCAATGCCGATGTTATACTTGTCGTAAACTGCAGCGCTTGATTGTTTTTATAGCAACCGGCATCCCCACCAGCCACCCCAGCGTAACCTTTTCCACCGAAAGAACTCCACCAGCATACCCTCCCCCAGGGAGAATTTGTATTTTCTTCGGTCTTTCCGATCATTTAAACTTGCCGCACGTATGCTAATCCGAAATTTCGGAAGTCCCGCGTGTATTTTGAACCTGTTGCTGCTATTGTTCAAAAATGACCATATTAGGTCATTTTTGGTCTTAGAACAAAACCTATTGTTATCAAACTTGATCCGCTTTTCTTGATACGAAACACAGCCTGCGCATTCGGCCCGACGCCCTTAGCGGTCGACAATAGTTGTCAGTGGCCCCATCTTAAAAAAAAATTGATGATAATAGTTTGCATAGTTTAATTTAAACAGGAAATACCAAGACAACTTGAGCACCTTTGCAGGGGAGTAGCGTTCAAGATTTGTTTATTGAGACACTTATCAGTAACGACAAACAAGCCCCTGTGTTCAAGGGCTTTCAAAATTTTTCCTCTTCCCTCCTCGCCTGATCGCAGGTTAAAGTGAGCGAGATTAAACGAGAGGATAACGGTATAGCAAATACATAAAAGTCTCGAAATTAAACGGTGTTACCCTAAAGGATATGAAAAGTGTAAAGCAATGATGTTTTGAACTGTAAACGTGTAAATTTGAAAAAATAAGACTCTGAAAATCTTTCATTCCCGAAACTGTTTACATTACATTCATTACGCCGCGTGGCACAGGAACCCCAACCCTGGTGCCAAGCATGTGCCTGGATTAATAGTTGCAAACACGATAATAACAACTGGCGAAGTTCTTAAAACATCCAATTTCCGCTTGCCGCGTATTTGACCCGCACAGGAGGTCTGTGGCTCACTGGAGGAACGTCGCAGATACGTCGCCTGAGATCGCCTGATCGCAGGTTAAAGTGAGCGAGATTAAACGAGAGGATAACGGCATAGCAAATACATAAAAGTCTCGAAATTAAACGGTGTTATCCTAAAGGATGATATGAAAAGTGAAAAGCAATGATGTTTTGAACTGTAAACGTGTAACTTTGAAAAAATAAGACTCTGAAAATCTTTCATTCCCGAAACTGTTTACATTCATCACGCGGCAAGGCACAGGACACCCAACCCTGGTGCCAAGCATGTGCCTGGATCAATAGCTGCAAACGCTATGATAACAACTGGCGAAGTTTTTAAAACATCCAATTTCCGCTTGCCACGTATTTGACCCTCACAGGAGGTCTGTGGCTCACTGGAAGAACGTCGCAAATAAACGTCGTATTCTGCTCACGATGTTGTTCACTTCCTTTGAGGAAATGGTTGAAAATTTTGCAATTTCATTTTGAAGAGATTCTCGTAAAAAAAAATCACAACCAAGGAGACTGAATCTCTGTAGCCGTCTTTCGCGTATTCACATTCCAAGGTGTAATCCAGGGAGTGGGTTCAGCCTACTGGAGTAGTGGAATGTTAAGTCAGGGTTACAAAAGATAAACTAACTAAGCTCAGCTCCGACTTTATACTGTTAATTGTTTTCCTTAATGCTCTCCTTTTGTCGATGACCGCTATAGTTTGCTTGAAATATAAATCACGGAAAGGTAGAAGTCGCCGAAGGTTGGAAGAGGAGAATGCGGTATTCCTTTTTGCGGTTTGCATATGTACGGGCAATTTTTTTTCGCGTCTTGGCTTGATATCTCATAGTTCAACACATAAAAATAACGTTTTGTCGGTCCTAATCTTTCAGATTTTCGTTGTCATCGTTACTGTCTGGGCTTTTTTTTTATAAACATGAATAGATGAAGCAAAATTTAGGACATGAAGGAGTAGACGAATTACATCAAAGTCTAAAAGTAGCGCAGATTATATTGCTATCCGAGAATTTAATGATATTTAGACGCTACTGACATTCCAAGTCTGAGGAGCAAATTAGCACCTGACCTTTAAAAGAGTCCAAATTCGCAAAAATTTGATTTCACATTTTCCCCAACCCCCAGGGTGACATTGTAGAGGATACCCCCCCCCCCACGAACTTTGCGACACGGTAGGGCTAAAATTGGTGTGAACGATCATGTAATGTGGTCTCTAATTCTCAGATAGGTAGGGTAAAGGATTTGGAGCCGTAGACTACCTCCATACCCACAAAAGCAAAAAGCTCCCTCCCCTGCACCAAAATGAATGATTAATATCGATTTCAGTCAGTAAGTGCGGTTGATATTCCACATGATCCTTCTTATGCTTATCTTTTATGTTTCCCATGAAAATTTCCTTAGTTTCGCAGATTTTCAGTTGAACCAATTTCGAGTGCTTTTGTTTGAACTTTTACAAGCTTTCTAAAATTAAGGGCAGAAAAATCGACTGGTATATGCACAACTCCTTCACGATGTAATGCACTCACTTATTCGATATGAAGCCTGAAAAGTTTAAGTGGACATCGAACGTGAAAGGAAAATTTTTATCATTTGAAAACTAAATTATTTAATTTCTTTCATCTGCACTGAAGGAGCTACTGGCTCGCAAATAAACTCTCAGTGACTCTTTGACCACCAGAAACCGTTGGCATGATATGGCCAGGCAAAAATAATTTCCTGAGTAATGAGGACTTATTTAATTAAATGATATAAAGAATAATCGAAGGTAAAGTACTAGAGTGAACACGTCAGACGGTATAAAAACACGAGGCAAGATCGCGAGTGTACCGTATTTACAACCACTGCAAAACCACCACTATAGAAGTCATCGCCGAATTCGAGCAAGGTGGTCATCAGGTTAAGTCAATGAAAAACGTACATAAACATTGAGAAAGGTTGGCCAGTACTTACTGTTGAAGTCGACGTTGGCACACAAACCCGCTACAATTACGACTGCGAGAACAGAGAAGATTTTGAAACACATCGTTCTTGGACTTTTTGAATCCAGTGCTGTCGTGATGAAGTGGTGTCTTGTAACTGCCGTAGACTTCCTTAGCATACGTGGTAACTCGAGAGGTGTCAATCTGTGAAAGGAAATCCTGGTTGTATTTGCCGCTGGGTCACCGAGTCTCCGCCTCGCATACAATCCAGAGCCTTCTGGATTCAAGGTGACTGAATCTGTTATCAACAACCCTGTTTTCATGCGCGTTTTTGTTGACCATCAACAGTAAAGACAATGCTCATTAAGTAAATATTGTTAGAAATGTCTTTCAAAAGCTATAGAATTTGGTTATTCCTTTACAACTTCTATTTGCCTCTCAAACAGGTGGAGATATAGTTGCCCCCTTTCTCCCAAATGCCAACTCACATAATTTTACAATTTAATATGCAAATCGTCCACTGAGTTCTCCGCATTTTTTCTCGCTGCAACAAGAGATAAGACAGTTTTATGTCTTTTTTTCTTAAACCTTAACGTCATTCTCCTGCCAACTTTAATTCATTTTTATAGTTTTGGCCGTGAATTAGCGAAGGCGAAGGGACTGACGTTGGAAAACTTCACCGATCCACCAATCAAACAGATGATCAAACATTTACTTAAACACTTTAGAGTTAATTCTCTATTCCACTATTTGTGTTCCTAGTGCTACGCGGCACAACATTCATATGTACCCTTACTTTCTCTTTGCCGCGATTCACCATCTAAAATCGTCCCCGACTTTCTCTGTGCGACCTTGTAGCTCAGTCGGCAGAGTAACGGTAGATCTAATCCGGAGGTCGTGGGTTCGATTCCCACCGAGGTCAAAAGATTTTTTCTTTGCCTCGTGTGGTTCCCTGTTTACCTTTACTAGGGCTAACGCCCAGTGGGTTAATCATGGGTTTAAGTAGCACTTTAATTTACACTTTAGAGTTAATTCTCTATTCCACTATTTGTGTTCCTAGTGCTACGCGGCACAACATTCAGATGATCAAACACCCGTGAGTTATTACATGGTCTTATATTGCCATCTCTGAAATTTGTCTGCGGCTATATTCAGTTTTATTTTGTTTGTGAAGACAGAGCAGAGCTGCGCAAACATGGTATCTCTGTAGGATAAGTTGACACTTCAGAAGTTCTTCATAACATAGCTTTTTGTGTAGCAAAACGTCTCTTCACGGTAGCGTCTCTTGTAGACCAAGCCGCTCGACACCGTCTGTTAATTTACTTAAAAAAACAACCTGTTAATTAAGCGCGTGTTGTATTACAGTGTATCCTATAACTTTTGTCGGCGGGCATATACAAGCCGCATTAACGTCAACCTGGTGAAGACAGAGCAGAGCTGCGCAAACATGGTTTCCCCTGTGATATTAGCATTTTGTGTTGCAAAAACGTTCTGTTCACGGTAGCGTGTCTTATATAGACCTAGCCGCTAGACACCATCCGCTAGTAATTTTACTTAAAAAAACACCTGTTAATTAAGCGCGTGTTGTATTGCAGTCTATCCTATAACTTTTGTCGGCGGCATATAAAAGCCGCATTAACGTCAACCTGGTTGAAATAACATTTCGAAAATGCCAATTTTAAGTTCCCTTGAATTCTTTCATTTTAGCATGATTAACATGGTTTTTAATTTAATACTAAGGAATTCAAAAAGTGATTCTAAACTTACAGTCACTTTTGAGAGACTTCTATAAGCGTTTTGTTTACTTCAGGCGCCATGATTTGGAACCGCTCTTTTAATCACACACTTGAATATTGAAAAAAAAGTCTTCATGTAGGCAAAACATCGCTTAAAGACCTCACTATAGAAATTATACTGGATTACGAACATATTAAATTCCCACAAATAGCTTTCAGTTCGAGTTCACTGATGAAGTTTTCAGTCAACTATCTAATGCACTTTAAGACATTGAAATATCTTTCATCTTTTTTCTTCTTAGTTGTTGCACTTCAATTGACCGAGATGTACTCAGTAGTTACTGTTGTTATGATGCCAAAACGATTTCTGAGCCGTCAGAAAAAAAAAAAAATGATCTCGTCAGCTCGTAGCCCCAGCACTTCAGCGCGCAATACGTGTCGCCATTTCGCTCGCGAAAAATTTGAATGTCACGGAAGTAAACAACTGGCCTGGGTATGTCAGCAG
>JAEMWC010000587.1:475000-560669 GCA_016490735.1 Pachyseris speciosa | reverse complement strand
TCATGTTTTTTCATGCCTTACTGGATATCATTTCACGGCGCTAATATAAGCGCATCTATTACTTCGATTATTCGTCTTTGCTAGGGTACTTTCGTGTCGCTGGTTTGGTCTTCGAATTTGAAAATGGCTACGTTGTAGATCATGTGCTAGCTCAGTAGACAAAAGATCTCGCATGACTTCGAGCGGGCGTGTTTGCAGCTTGTGATATTCAAGAGATGTGAGGAATCTTGCGAAGTTTTCTTGTGGTCGATCAACATCATGAAGGATTTAGTGGTACGTACATGTTTAGCTTTGTATCACATCCTAGAATTCTCTATTTTTACTTCTTCGCTTTTTTAAAAGCTTTCTTAATGGTTACAAAGCGCTAAAATGTTTTGAACTTCAATTAAACTGCACCATAACGATATACATTTTAACTCGGGTCAACCGCAAATGCTGCAGGGTAGGTTTGAAAGAGTTCTCCAGTTCTGTTCATCATCAGAGCTAACTTTCACCTCCGTCTGCGAACACGCCAAACATGCCTAATTTCGATCTCAGTATTTTATGCTATTGCAATTTGTACGTAATTAGAATTGACACGGAATGCGCAAGTTTTTTCAGGTGACGAAAGTGATCGGTGATCGTGTTTTATTGAAATTTTTGACTTTATAATTCTTCGTGTCTGTTATTTTGCATAGCTCAAAGTCTGATTAGATGCTAAGATACCAGCTGGGAGCACATCGGCTACACTTACAATTGACTCAATTCAAACCGCGAAAGCAGTTTTCTGTGGCTTTCTTTTATCGAAATTTGTAATCCTTTTTTCTCGTTAACTTTGATCCAATGATTTTATACTTGCAACCTGCCCGTACAACACCCAATATTTAATTTATTGATGAAGCTTCCAGAGCTGAAGGAGGGGGGAGTGGTGTCATAGGGGGGGGGGGGGAGGGGGCGGGGGGAGGGACAATGATCGTGATCACAGGGAAGAGATAATCGGTGCAGACTAGCCTATTGTATGAAAGTAATTGTCTCGAGGTTCGGCAGTGTGAAGTTAAATTTTTTTAGCGTGGCGCCTTGTATTTTATCTTGACTGTTCCATCCTTTATAAAAAAAAAATGAAGATTTCACCTATGGCCATACGCTTCTGCTATGGCATAAAACAGAAAAAAATATTTTTCGTTTTAGCTAAACAACGCAAATAAATTTTTGTATACAGTGTATTTATATAAAAAACAAGCTTTCCCTCCCGGTTTTCCCCTTATTCGCCGCCTTTACTGAGACAGGTCTTCGCATTTTAAAAGCGCCGAAAACCATCTCCTTCCAGTTCTTCTTGAGTTGAGATATAAATGTAGTAAGCCGACCAAAGGCAGGAAATTACAGCGGAAGAGTTCAGAATCGTTTATGTCTTTCCAACTTCCCGCGTCCGTATGTTCTCTTCTTTGAATATTGGACTGACTTATAATGAAACTTCCTCTCAATTTTCCTTAAATTAGCATCTTTCAAATTTGGTGAAAGCTTCAGTTAATATCTGGTTTGTTTACCTTTCGTCTATGCATCTGTCTCGCTTTTGGCTTTACTATTTCAGTACAAGTGGATTTTTATTAACGCGTGTAACGGCAAGAAGGAAATGACCAACAGTTCTTCGTCTTCCAGCACCTCCGTGCATTTGTTCACGTAGGCTAGTTCAAATAAACACTCGGGGATTATGTGAGGATAAATGTATTTCTTGATATAAACAAAAGCAGGACACGTGGCTTCCACCACGCGTCTCGCGTGTGTCGCGCGTGTTTTCTTACGACACTGGAGCATGCGTAGAGTTTCTCTCGATCCGCGCCGAGGCGTTGTGGCGGAGTTGCATTCAAAGCTGTCTGTGCTTGTGGCTCAAGCTTACACATTTTCAGGGGCGATTTCGCCTTTTGTACTGCTACAAAACCCTGTAGCACTGCAATTGATTAAGGCTTGACTATCATTCTTCTTTGAGTGTCTTGCTATAAAATGAAGGATAAAGACCGAACGAGCACATCTTTGAATCAGGTAAGTTGGTTGCGCGTGTTTCATGGCTCTTTGACCAGCAGTAACCTAAGCTTATTCATTTTCAGCTCTGTCTTTCCTTTCTTTAAGCATTTTTCTGCGCTGTACTAGCGAATGTCAGTATATTTGTTGTCGAAGTAAGCTTAATCTTTTTTGTTGTCTCTGTAAACCTCGACTGAAGTCCCATTTTGTTATTTCTTGAAAATCCATTTGTGTCACGCACAATTCGTTATAAATCAGCGTCGTTTTGGTTTGGACGTTTTTTTATTTCATTCTTGCTCGCGTTGTACCGGGAAATGCTGTCAAACGTCGATGCCTGTCCTCGAAAAAGCCTTACATATCAAAATTAAAGACAAATCTTCGAGTTCTTCTTAAGGACATCCGCAATTTTCATGTTGTTATGGGGAATTAAATTCAAGCGCGGTCAATTTTCTTCGTACTTTCTGGTCTTTTCTCGCGTGCTAAACAAGTCGCTCCAAATCTTTTCCTTCTCGTATTTCCAGATGGTGAATTTTATATTCCTTCGTCACAATCTTTGGACAGGCTCAAGTGGCTTAAATTTTTCATTCTGTATTCAATAATTTAGCCTGCTGTTTGAACAAGTCGTGTGTGTTGAAAATTTGCAGAACGGAGCGAATGCGATTTGTATGTAACGAATGCTAATAATTTTAACCACGACGAATTTTATGTGCAATTGGTGAATAACAGATGCACTTGCACATTATAATTCAGGTCTAAGATGTTATTTCAAAAATCCGTTCATCTAAACAGTTTTAAATTTCGTTACCGTTTTGGTCGCATTTGAAGTCCAACATCGAATCGCTCGCAAACAAGGAATGGTCAAGTGGGGGCGTGCGAGATTAGGTGTGAAAGTACCACACCTTTTTACTGTGCAAACGGTGCTTCTGTTTGAGAACAACCCTTGGTTCTTTCAGCAACAAACTTTAAATCTTCACTCGCTGAATTTCGCGACTTCAATGTGCAATTTCACTTCGCAAGTCTGAGAGAATTGCAACAGAGCTGAGCGTCTTTATCAGGGACGCAATCTGTTAATCTGAGTAATAAGTTGCGTGAACCAGTTATGATACTTATAAGCTTCAAGAAAGCTTTTTATTTGATAATCGATAATATGCTCTTGGACCATGTGCTTTTGCCTTCCCACTGTGCCAAAGTTAAAAGGCATTGTTGATTTCAAGGGAGTTGTTGGTTACCTTCGAACACTTGATCGAGTTCTCTGCTTTACGCTTGGGTACTCAATGTAGTATACGTGCGCCGATGAAAGACAAAATCACCAACCTTAAATTAGTACTCGCCGTGTAAGCCGTTATTCACCTCCAGGAAATTTATATTCTCCATTTATTCCCACTCACGGTCACCGAATTTTTAATTACTTTCGCGCCAGAGAACGTCAACGAACGGTTCATGTCCCAGTGCAGTGTTTTTGTCACGCTAAACATTTCAAATAATGTCGGTGTGTATCTTAGGTTTCCTTACTGTCTAATTTGTTTACTTTTTTCTAGTGTCGCCTGTTTTCCATAATTTTTAAGCAAATGTCCTCTATATTTGAAGATTCCAGTGTTAGTAGTAACTCGATGTATCATATATTTTTGACAATAATTATTTTGAGCTTTCCGTGGAAAACCAGTTTGAGTCTTCAGCGTTGTTTATTTGCATTGACCAGATCTACCATATTTCCTTAATAGCTTAGGTAGCGAAATAATTATTCATAATTGTAACATATTCATCGTGAAAACGTTTCAAACATATTAGCATTAATTTGATAATGCATGTTTAGAATTCAAAACCAAACTTCTGATTGATTATTTTTTAAGGCCAGCTATTCTTTGAACATAATTTCCAAATTCAGATTGAAGTGTGACACAAGAAGTAGAGGCATAAATAGCATTAAACTAGAATGTAATAATTGCATTATCATGTTACTCCTATGTGTATTTGCCTTGAGGAAAAACGATTCTTCATCCAAAACCATCAAATTGAAATTTTTTAATGTTTGTTTTTTTTTCTGAAGGTAATTACTTCTATTTCATGCAAAACAAGCTCAGTCTAAATATATTAACTGAATGTGTCGCAGGGTTTCACCCTAAATATTATTTGCACAGTCAGAATTTAGTAGTATTCATTGCTCCATTATTTTGTATTGATCAGGGTGTGTTGGAATCAAGTTTGTGGTTTTTGACAAAATATTCACTGTAGTTTAAGATTCATGTGATTGGGTTTGATTTTTTTCGTTTTTGGATCCATCATCTGCTACCATGTATATTACCCCTGCTGGTGATATCTTTGTTAATTTCCATTAAAAACAAAATGGTATTCCTTGCTCTTATTTCTAATTTAAAGGAAATTGTGTGTGGGGGTGAAATAGGAATGTTCCATCATCTGGCACTGTGCCTTAATCCCATTCAAATGGATACCTTCAAATTATGTAACTTTATGGTCAAATGTGAACTTGGAATTCTTTAAATCCTTTCATAAGTTAACAAGAGTCACATAATTTCTTTTATTTAAGACTGACTTCTTTCTCTGTGATCCAGCTGTTTCAATAATAATAATAGCAGGCCTTATCCACAAAAGAAGTAGCTTTTCTCGGTCTGTGACACAGGCACTCTAAGAAAAAGAAATTCTGAAATTCTCTCCTAATAATTATACTGAGCTTTAGAGGAGTTGTGGGAGGTAGGCCATTAAACCAGATTTGTGTGACAAACATCCTGCACACTGCTAGGCTCTGAGGGTTGATGTTTTACATGTATATGCCCAGATCCATATAATTTGTAAAAATTAAGCTGCATTCCCCATTTAAGTAACTTCTGGGTTTTTTACTATTGAGTACCAGTAGTTCCTTTTCATATTATATTTTTCCAAACAATTTCCCTTACAGCTGTTGTGCATTTGTTTTTATCAGGTTGATGTTGCATTCTTGAGGGCTGCAAGAGCTGGGAACCTTGAAAAGGTCCGGAATTTTCTAAATGAGGAAGGAGACATCCACACTTGTAATGCAGTGAGTAACAGGGCCATTCATTGCAACCCTCTTCTCTAATTATTTTATAAATAGGTTTTGTTTTGTTTTTTCTTGTCAAGAAATTAACTGGCAGCTAACAACTGAAATTCACCCCTGTTATATAAAAGAACTTTAATCAGGTAGCTTGATTATGATCATAAATCAGTATTTTTTGCCCATATGCTGTATGCCTCAGTTGGGGGCAAAAAAGGCTTCAAAGATAACAATGGTATTTAAATGGTGATATTTAAAAAGTTATCATCCAATAAATTATTCATTCTTTGGGGTAACCAAAAGCTCACTTTGAACTGTTTGGAAGAGTTTCTGCAAATTTTAAGGTGGTAGAACTGACTTTTACCCTAAAACTTAATTATTAGAGAGATTTGATACTAATATAAGTAATTCCAAAAGTATGGTAACTTTCTATAATTCCGATCATCAAAAAACTACAGCCAAAGTTTGTTGTTATGGGCGGGCATTTTAAGCGCCATATTGGACTCAGTGGGCTGACGCATGTGGAGTTCAGTTTCCTAAGAAGAAATCAAGATGGCATCCACAATACAAGTGTTTGTGATGCAATTTATGCAATGAACTGAATGAAATTAATGCACACACAGGCTGCATTTAAAAGTAGTTTAATAAAAAAAGACAAAGAATTGTCATTTCTGGGTGATATTTACACAGTTTATTCTATAGATATATATCTGTAAGAAACTTTTTGTGGGAGCCCAGACTAGAAAGAGCTTTCTACATGATAGTATCGCTGCACAAAGAAATGGTGCATGTTGTGATCTGTTAGTGTTTTTTGTTCTATTGGCCGCTCTCATTTTATGGTTTAATTTCCTGTCCGTCCTACTAGTTTTTAGCATTCTTTGGTTCTATGATTAGCAGTGTTTTATGAGCGTATTGTTTGTGGTGAGCGGTTAGCAGTTTTTGTTAGCGTGTCCTGTCTAGGGTGTTTGTATCCCTTATGCGTTTTGCAGGGCTGTAGCTATTTGTGGTTAGCGGTATTTATTGCATATTTTTTTGCGGTAATCAGTTAGCGGTTTGTTAGCAGTTTTTGCATGTCCTGTCTAGGGTGTTTGTATCCCTTATGCGTTGTGCAAGATGTGGCTAGCGGTATTGATTGCATATTGTTTGCGGTGAGCGGTTAGCATTTTTTGCGTGTCCTGTCTAGGGTGTTTGTATCCCTTATGCGTTGTGCAGGATGGTAGCAAGATGTGGCTAGCGGTATTGATTGTGTATTGTTTGCGGTGAGCAGTTAGCATTTTTTGCATGTCCTGTCTAGGGTGTTTGTGTCCCTTATGCATTTTGGAGGACTGTAGCTTATGCGGTTAGTGGTATTTATTGCGTATTTGTGGCGGTGGTTGGTTAGCAGTTTTTTGAGTGTTATGGTCAGTGGTCTTCCAGGCAGGCTCGCCTCTTGTCACGTGATTCTGGTTTGTCTCCCTCATGCGAGTTCTTGCTGTCTTGGCGGACTGTTTGTTGCGTTCCCCACCCACTCCCATGGTACATTATTGTTATTTTATTGCTATTGTTATTATTATTATTATTATTATTATTATTATTATTATTATTATTGGCTTTATTAGCATTATCATTATTAGTCCATTGGTATTACTATTATTATTAGTATTATTATTATTCCTTCCACTGAATTTGTATTCAGTGTGACAGGTGCCCAGGGTTTATCCGTCTTCTGTTGCTGGTTCTGGGGAGCAGGGGTGTGGGGGCTTGTGGCTGGGTTGCGGACACTGGCGGCCACGTGCGTGGTTCCATTGCGGAGGGGCTGGGTTACTGGTCAGTTCCTGGCTGTCTCGGGGCACCTAACCTCCATTACGACGAATGTAGTTAAACTGGGAATAACTTGCAATAGAAACAGTTTCAATCAAGGCATTTTCCTTGGTTTCTCTCTTCTCCCTGACCTTAGTAGATTGAGTCACTCTTAATCACACTAACCCACCCCTCCCTATGTATTCAATAGATTTGCTGAACTATTATTCAGTGTGACAACTGTCTGGGTGGGCAGAATAGGTGTAACACCCATATACCTAGTATATAAATAGGGCAGGGCAGGGCACTGGGGTACAGTGTAGTCGGCCATTCCTGAGCTGCAGTTGTGTGTCATCTCATACATGTATGTTCTTACATATTCACCTCTACTTATGTTAATTTATTGTTGAACGTTTTTAGAATGGTTTGAATGCGTTGCATTTGTCATCTAAAGAGGGCCATGTTGAAGTTGTACGAGAGCTTCTGAAGCGTGGAGCAGGAGTGAATTTCACTACCAAGAAGGGAAACACAGCTCTGCACATTGCTTCACTTGCTGGACAGAAACCAGCTGTGGATGTCCTGTTAGAGTCAGGGGCTTCTGTAAACTCCAAAGCACAGGTATGTTCAGGAGTTACAGTATTTTATAAAGGAATTTGTCTTCAGAAACTTGTTAACTGGTGGCTTTAAAAAGTCTTTGAAATGCAAAGTCATGCATCTCCATATTTTGCAGCAAAACAAAATGATCAACATAAAGATTTGAAAGGGTTCCGTAACTGTGCTTTTCAATCAAAAGAGAACTCTGAACTTTAAAAAAGGAAGTCCTAACCACTAGTTGGATTCTTAACTTCAGGGTTCACTTGTTATTGAAAATTGCCTCCTGTTACTGAAACAGTTGTAGGAATGGGTAGGGCATTTCACATTACAAAAGGAACCCTCTCATGAGAGCACAGTGGCACTTACATGTAGCTGGGAACCAGCAGGAATAGGAAATTAAGGCAGGACGTGAGACATTTGGAGAAGATTACTAGACAAGGAAAGAAACAAGTTTGGGTGGAAAAGCTGGACTGCTGTACAACTAGCTAGAAGTAGACTGGAATGGAAAGCTTTTGTTTGTACCTCATACAACATGTGGTATGGCAAGGACCAATGATGATGGTGGTGGTGGTGGTGGTGGTGATGGTGATGGGTGATGGGTGATGATGATGACAAAGAGGATGACGATGACTTGATCTCCTTCATGCACTGTAAATATTGATGGTATTATTTTGTGTTATAGAATGGATTTACTCCTCTGTATATGGCAGCACAGGAAGGACATGTTGATGTTGTGAGAACACTTCTAAGCAGAGGAGCCAACCAGCAATGCACTACAGAGGTTAGTGTCTGTAAAATAAGTTTACAGTGACAGAGATATTTGAGCAGCTTAGGCATGCACTAACAGTTCCTTGAAACATTTTAAAGTAGCATAGCTGAAATTAGCTTCCCTTACAATATTTATAGGGCAAAATTGAAGAGCAGATACACACAGTGCACTGCAGGTTTACCGTATTCAGGGCTGTCATTAAAGTGCCTATAACCCCAAAAATCTTTTTTTCACTTAATGAAATCTTTTTATGGAACTGAGAAAAATGCCACAAAATATTTTTAATTCGGTTAAAATCCATTTTTTTAATGAATTTTTAAAGTGGGCGCCATTTAATGCATGACCGAGCAAATGGGAGAATGGGACTAGTGACATCATTCCAGGAGATTGCTCACATCGCTTTGGTTTATACTGTATGGGATCAAGCATTTTCAGGGTTTAGTATATTGGTGAAAGAACTTTTGTTTGACTAAGAAAAATGGGATTATCAAATATATTCATAATATCGTCCAGCGATGCTGGCTTTGACTCTTGCTCGGATTCCGAGGCCACAGAAATGGATGTCGAGTACAACTTAGAAGTCGACGGTTCATCAAATGCGAGCGAACAAGAAACCTCAGATGACGAGGAACCAGGAGATGTCTATGCCAATCAGAGGGGATAGCAGACGAGGAATGGCTGGCTCACAATGAAGCAGAAAGGAAAATGGTGGAAGAACTTGAAATGAAATTGCAAAAGCGACTAAAGGTGGTAGATGAATGTGCTAATTCCTTGGATTCTCTTCGATGTTTTTGCTCGGGATCGACTAACAAGCAGACACAAGTGGACCAGCGTGTCTTTCCTCCTCTGAATAAAACGAGACACAGAGATATTTTAGAGAAATGCACTCTTGGAAACCAGCAAAATTTTACAAATACAAAGTGAGTGAAAGACGTGAAAGACACATATTCAAACACTGTACTGCCGAGTACTTCATGGGCTCCCAATAAACACGCTTTGATTTTGACAAAGTAGACCCGATTTGTTCTTCTTAACAGCCCTTCAAAAGATACTGGGTGCAAAGATATACCCTAAACCTTGTTTGGCCCATTGCTACAACTGAAAACAATGCATTTATCTGGCATTTCAAAGCAATAACAGTTCTGAACAAGAAAGTGATCAATGGCCTGGAATGACGTCACAAATTATACTATTCCCAGACCCTTTTCAATGATTCTGCAGCTCGATCATGTTTTCAAAATGGGCTATTTTCCCACTCTTTAAAAAATCATAAAAAATAGCAGTTTTAACCAAAAGCAACAATTATTGCGGTATGTTTCTCAGGTATATACAAAGATTTAATTGAGCGAAAAAAGATTTTTAGGGTTATAGGCACTTTAAGTTTTGACGCAGGCGTAACATGAAATTTGCAAGGGTTTCAATAAGTTGTGAAATAGCCGTCTGAGCTGCAAAGCAACAGTCACCCGTAACATCGACTGAGTTCAGTTGTAACAGGTGTTATGGACTACGACCCCAAATGACAACCCTGGTATTGAACAGACTTTTTTGGCCAGGGGTGTTCAAGAGCCAACTGTATGTTTGTATAAAAAATTGCTGAAATGGGTGCAGTTAGCATTATAACATGCAAGATAAGATACAATGTACAGTGTAAGAACAGTGTATATCCAAAATGTTTTGATTGGGCAGATGATCTTGAGCAAATTTCCTTTCTAGCTCAGTAATTTACCACTGGTCTCAGGAGTTTCAATAAGTTTTGAAATAGCCATCTGAGCTAACTAAAGCCATGGCTACACGAATGATTTTTTGCTCATGCAGGTGATGCGATTTTTTCAAATTTGGCGTCGCCAGTGCGCCAGGATGGCTACATGGCGCTGACAACGCGAAATTTGAAAAAAATTGCATCACCAGCGTGAGCAAAAAATCGCTTGTGTAGCCACGGCTTAAAGTAGGCGGCAACCTGATCAATTTTTTTAATAATATTAATGAAAACATGAAAAAATTTGGTGATGGTAAGAGTTAAATTCTGACAAAATAGGCAGCGATTTTCGCTGGTTGCTGGCTTCTAATGATACCCCTGTGGTCTGTTGTGTTTTTCAGGATGGTTTCACTCCAATTGATGTGGCAGTTCAACAGGGACATGAGAAAGTTGTTGCTGCTCTTCTACATCATGACTCCAGGGTAATAATACTGTTTTATCATATGACCTGCACGGCCCTGCACGTGCTTCCCTTGTGAAACTACTGAGAAAATCCCTGTATGAGGGTTGTACGCATTTGTGCGAACAGAGTTGGAAAAGCCGCACGGTCTTATTAGAAGTTTTCGTCGTGTCTAACCATGTAAGTTTATTTTACAACCAGAAAGCAAATGGAAACACCAGAGTTTTTTGTAAAAAACTCCATCTTCTATGTGCTCATCAAGAGTCTAGAGATGCCATATGATAAAACACTTTTTGACTGAGTCAGGTCGGGCCAGATGGGAAAATATTTGACTCTCGGTCATGGTGCACAGAGGTGTAGGCCATGACTTCGAGCCAAATATTTTCTCCGACTGGCCCTCCCACTCGGTCAATAAGTACATATTCCTGTCAACTTTGCTGATTGGTAATGGAATATGATTACTCTTCTCTAGCCATGTGAATAGGAAATAAGTAACTTTCAGAACCCTTTCTTGAAAATCAAGTAACATCTATTAAAGTGCACCTACAGTGTAACCCCAAAATAAATCTTTGCACCTTTTTGAAACACACTGAACCTTTTAATGTTTTTTTTTTACTCAAATCTTGACATTTTATAGCTGTAAAAGTTATGAAATCTACATGTAGCCGTCATCTGTTAGGTGACCAAGCTAATGAGCGGTGTGATCTCTTCTTGATTTGACTTCACAAACTGATTTGCATCACAGGAAGTTTTTGTGAACAAGCATGCGAGGCAGTTTGTGATGTCAAATCAAGAATTGACCCACACCGTACCCTCACTGGCTTTGTCATGCGACAGATGATGACTTCGAAACGGGGCAAAGATTTATTTTAGTGAAAAAAAAATCATTTGGGGTAAGGTGCACTTTAAAACTGTTCATGAGTTTGGTTGTTCCTAAGTTTAAATATGACGGACATCCTTTTTTGTTTTAGTGTGGGGGCGTAATTTTATCTGATAACTTTGCATTTTGTTTACCAGCTATTTAACTTTTCTTCTCTTGTTTTTCTTTAACAGAAAGGTTATCGTTCTCTCCACACTGCAGCCAGAAAGGACTTTGCCAAGGCAGCGAAGCTACTGCTTCAGAAAGATCACAAACCTGATGTGGAAGCACCAGTAAGATGTTTTTCATTCAACCTTCTCGGGCTGCTAACCATGTCTTGCCATGCATCTTTTAAATATGTGACTGATCATTGCAGTTATGAACACTACTTAAGCATTAGTGAAAACCAAGCCAGAAAAAAATTCCGGCTTGTACAAGATTCGAACCCAAGACCTCTGCAATACTGGTGCAGCACTCTGCCGACTAAGCTAACAAGCCATCTGGGAGCTGGTCGTTTTGTTGGTTCATTATATACCCGTGAATGGTGAATATATGAGAACAAATTATATGAAAATCATATATTGAACTGTGGATTAATGATTAAATATGTGATTGATCATCGTAGTTATGAACACTACTTAAGCAGTAGTGAAAATAAAGCCTGAAAAAAATTCAGTCTTGTACGGGATTCAAACCCACAACCTCTGCAATACCGCTGCAGCACTCTGCCGACTGAGCTAACAAGCCATCTGGGAGCTGGTCGTTTTGTTGGTTCGTTATATACCGTGAGTGGTGAGTATATGAGAATCAATATATAAAAATCACATATTTGAACTGCGGATTAATGATTAAATATGTGACTGATCATCGCAGTTATGAACACTACTTCTAAGCAGTAGTGAAAATAAAGCCTGAAAAAAAAATTCAGGCTTGTATGGGATTCGAACCCACGACCTCTGCAATATCAGTGCAGTGCTCTGACCGACTGAGCTAATAAGCCATCTGGGAGCTAGTCGTTTTGTTGGTTCGTTATATACCCGTGAGTGGTGAATATATGAGAATGAATATATGAAAATCATCTATTTGAACTGCGGAATAATGATTAAATATGTGACTGATCATCGCAGTTATGAACACTACTTCTAAAGGCAGTAGTGAAAATAAAGCCTGAAAAAAAATTCAGGCTTGTATGGGATTCGAACCCACGACCTCTGCAATATCAGTGCAGCGCTCTGCCGACTGAGCTAACAAGCCATCTGGGAGCTAGTCGTTTTGTTGGTTCGTTATATACCCATGAGTGGTGAATATATGAGAATGAATATATGAAAATCATATATTTGAACTGTGGAATAATGATTAAATATGTGACTGATCATTGCAGTTATGAACACTACTTCTAAAGGCAGTAGTGAAAATAAAGCCTGAAAAAAAATTAAGGCTTGTATGGGATTCGAACCCACGACCTCTGCAATATCAGTGCAGCGCTCTGCCGACTGAGCTAACAAGCCATCTGGGAGCTGGTCGTTTTGTTGGTTCGTTATATACCCATGAGTGGTGAATATATGAGAATGAATATATGAAAATCATATATTTGATCTGTGGAATAATGATTAAATATGTGACTGATCATTGCAGTTATGAACACTACTTCTAAAGCAGTAGTGAAAATAAAGCCTGAAAAAAAATTCAGGCTTCTATGGGATTCGAACCCACGACCTCTGCAATATCAGTGCAGCGCTCTGCCGACTGAGCTAACAAGCCATCTGGGAGCTGGTCGTTTTGTTGGTTTGTTATATACCCGTGTGTGGTGAATATATGAGAATGAATATATGAAAATCATATATTTGAACTGTGGAATAATGATTAAATATGTGACTGATCAACACTACTTAAGCAGTAGTGAAAATAAGGCCTGAAAAAAAAATATTTTCACTACTGCTTAACTAGTGTTCATAACTGCGATGATCAGTCACATATTTAATCATTAATCCACAGTTCAAATATATGATTTTCATATATTCATTCTTGTGCATCTTTTGTTGTGCCAATGTCACCCTGTCGTTTTTGTGTGGGATACCTGTGGTATCCCACATTAATGTCATCAGGTTTTAAGTCTGTTAATGCTAATGAGTTGCAAAGTTTGCAATGCATTATGGACAGTGTATCCCACACAGGTACCATTTGGGTAAGTGTACATAAATGTTGCCAAGGCCACAATTTTTTCTGTAACGTGGCCTGTCACTTTTGAGTTTTGACTCCGAATGACCCTTAGCAATTTGAACAGGCACAGCCATTAACACATGCCAGTCGCGGCGAGTCATGCAAACTCAGCATACGAGCATATGATATTTCTAGTACCAGGCCTTGTATGTCTTCACACGCTTTTGAATCATTCAGACAGACTTTTCATCTGAGCATAATCAACATAAACAGCAAGTTGTAAACAAGTTCATTTGTTTGCACAGAAAAAACATTAAGTATCACTGTCCTTATTAAGTGCTTTGCTGATTCGTGTAGCTGTCAAAGTTTGCAGCGCATTCACATTAAAAAGTCCTGCATCGCCAGTTTTCAGTGCCATGTCACTTGACATGTCAGTCTTACCCCTTGGAAGGCCTCATTGAGATGGTGTGGTTCATGCAGCTTAAACCAGAGGCCTGATTAATAGGGTACTAGATCAAGTACAACCCCCATCCTCTTCCCTCCATACACTATAGTTATCCTGTTAAGAGGGAAATACAGTATCAGAGTTGCCATGGTCAGAGAAAAATTAGGGAAAAACAATCTTTTTCAAGGTCAGGGTAAAGTCTCACTCAAAGGAACTGTGCATCAAGTCTGGGAAATTCCAAATTCTACCTGAAAGTCAATGAAAAGGCAGAGTATTTTCCTTTTTGCTCTCTATCAAGTTTGTGAAAGAGTTACATGTGACATCTTTTCAAAGAAAATTCTATAAAGGAACTTATTTCTGTGACTCCATTGCTGCTGCTATTGCCCAAAGATTTGTCTCCAATGGTCAGTGAAAAATTAGGTTTTGGGCAGTGAAAAGTCAGGGAAATATCAAGGAATTTAGGCATCATTAATATGGTCACTCAGGGTTGCCATTGCCAGGGAACAATCAGGGAAACAGAGATTTTTTTCAAAGTCAGCAAATTTTTTATCAAGTCAGGGAAATTCTAAATTCTACCTGAAAGTTAAGTTCAAGTTCAAGTTCAAGTTTATTAAAATTAACGACATAATACAGAACAGCGCTAACCCGCAAATAGCTAAGGCTAATCTAGGCGGGTAGTGGGTAGGACTGTTTAAAGAGTAAGTATAATAATTGTGAGTATGGGATAAGTGAAGAGATAAAATAGATATACATGCACGTAGAATAAATAAATAAATAAATAAGTAATTTGGTGTGGGAAGGTGATTCATTGTTAGTAAAGGTAACATTGTTTCAAAACATTCTGGCAAAGAGATTGATAATTCTGTGGCTCCATTGCGGGCTTTATTGTCAAAGGTTTTGTCGTCGATGGTTCAGGGGTTTGCATTAGAAGCCGGCAACAGGCAGTAATCACCACCTACTTTGTCCGTATTTTCACTCAAATTATTAAAAAATTCATCAGGTCTCCGACTCCTTCAGTTAGCTCAGACGGCTGTTTCAAAACTTACTGAAAACCCTGTGGTTTATCGTCAGTCAAAAGTCAAGGAAATGTTAGGGGATTTTTCTATCACACTGAGTGACAACTCTGTCACTACATTTTGGTGGTATGAGTACCACATGGTACTCATGGTCACTCATGGTCACATGTACTGATGCAGATTTGTCTGTTTGTATTTTTCCAGAATGGTTTTACCCCACTTCACATTGCTGCAAAGTATGGTAATCTCAATGTCGCTGGAGTGCTCATTCAGCATGGAGCCACTGTTGACTACAAGACCAAGGTACGAAAATTTATTTTTTGTTCATTAGGTTTTTATCAACTTACTGTAGTCAACATAGTAAATTGGATACTGCATGTACTGAAAACGTCTTGGTTTGTCATGTGACAATCATATCAATATTCAAAAGTTGTTTTTTGAGCAGGACTATTTCATTTTTTTCTTCACAGAATTATGTGATTGCACCACTTCATGTTGCATCAAAATATGGTAATCTTAGTATTGTGACTCTGCTGGTAGAGAAAGGCTCTAAAGTTGACATTCCCAACAAGGTTTGTTTCTTAGCATATAAGAAATGATTTGGAAATACATGAGACAAGAAATATAAGTGATAGAAACCGACGTTTGGGTGCATCTTGCGCCATTATCAAGGTTACATAATTACTTGGGCTGCCCGCGCGTCTCGCGCGGCACCCGGGTCTAAGATTACCGACGGTTCTTCTTTTTCGTCGAGTATCATCCACAAAGTGCACTTCCAGCGTTTCTGCACAAGCGCTAACTATTTTTAACAGAGTGATGCCTGTTGTCATGTATCGGAAAATGTCGATTCACCTTGTGTCTTTTGAAGTCTGAACAAACAATATCTTAAGAGAAGTGTCTATGCGAATGATTGCAAGTTCAACAGCGAGAAGAAAGCTTTTAACATGAGTAAACTTAACTCCAGATGGACTGCCGTGTTTCCTCGTGTCTGCTTCAGTAGACTGCGAGCAGTCTCTAATTTTGGCAATGGATTGTGGAGCGGGCGAAAGACACATGTGCGCGCGAAGTTGCGAGGAGACGCGACGCGAGGGGAGCGCCAAAAATTAGAGACTACAGACAAAGGGAGTTTGACCTTTCACGGCCGAGTGATTCGGAAGTATAAATCTCATATCAACAGCAAGAATGATGCCTGTTGTCACGTATCGGAAAACGTCGATTCACCTTGTGTCTTTGAAGTCTGAACAACTAATATGTTAAGAGAAGTGTCTATACGAATGTTTGCAAGTTCAACAGCGAGAAGAAAGCTGTCCAGAAACGTTCCTTTCTTGTGTTTCAAATGACCCTGGATTGACGTATTTGTAAACAGTTTCACTCTGCTAATTAATTTTCTACTAACATTTCACTGAGACTCCATTAAGGTTCATGCGAAAAAATCCTACATCGTTCGATAAGCGTTTCCTTTTTCAAACAATTATCCATCGAAGGGAAAAAAAGTGTGCTTAGTTTTTTTTGGAATCAATACACTATTTTTATCACCTTGCAAAACGATAAACCTCTGTGGCCTAAAGGTCATTGTTCCTGCCTGTGATGCAGCTAACCCGGGTTCGATGTCTTTTAGTGGTATATATCACGGGCTTTATTTTTTCTGTTTCTCTTTTTCTTGTTCTTTTAGCAATATTTTTTACAAGTGTTATAATTATTGTTCTCAATGGTTGAGCTGTATTTTAGAGGAATATATGTTGATCGGGGTCTAAAGAAATAGATTCCAACACAAGCTAAACACAATGCGTCCGATGTAAGAAAGACAGACTTCCCTCTATTCTTTTGTTTAGCGTGAAGTTAGGGATACAATACTGTTTTTTGCAAGCCCGAGTTTAGGCTAATTGTAGCCTCTTGTTAATGATAAAAAGCAGTTTGTGAAAGGCATGAACAAATTTGACTGCCTTGTTAATGAAATGCTTTGTATTCAAAATCTTAAAGCAGCACTGAATGTACAGTCTGATTCTCTTTGTGCTTAAGTACTCATGTAATTAGCTTGGCACTTTTTTTATGCAAATTTGCTTCAACTTAGCCTTTTCACAAACTGCTTTTTATCATTAAGTAATATGTAACCTTGATAATGGTGCAAGATGCACCGAAACGTTGGTTTCTATCACTTATATTTCTTGTTTCTTAGCATGATTGGTTTATTAAGTCCACATTTTCTGGTTTACAAAAGCTAGATACAACTGTGCATGCATTTGACACATACTGTTGAGTAGTATACATGTACATGTTTATACAATGGATGGTGTAAACCTCATGTTTTGTTTCATCAAGAGTTTACAATTAAAGTATAGATGTATCCTTTGCTCTGCTTTAACATTTTTCTTGGACTATGAAAATAAAAACTGAGACTGTTGCAGCTACAATCCTGAACAATAACCTTGAAACAGATAGAACCCATTTCACTCTCTTTGCCTTTTCCACACTGTTTTAGCCATGAAACAGCTTCAATTGAAAGAGCATTGAGAGGGAGAGCGAGGTGTTTTGAGGGGCACATCTTAAGGAATTGTGCTGGGAATTGTTCATTAGCTCTTAAACCCATCAACAATAGATGAGCTTGGATAATGGTGCCAGAAGGTGGAGCCATGCAACAAACTGAGCCGAACGTACAGGGTATCCATGACAACCCTGTGAGCGGCAACCACCAGGCACCGTCACACTGAAAGCAACAGTGGAGGCTACAATACTTACCACATACTTAGCAGGCAAAGAGGGACGGGC
This sequence comes from Pachyseris speciosa, assembly GCA_016490735.1. Taxonomy (NCBI): domain Eukaryota; kingdom Metazoa; phylum Cnidaria; class Anthozoa; order Scleractinia; family Pachyseridae; genus Pachyseris; species Pachyseris speciosa. Next base: position 543,102 of record JAEMWC010000587.1, on the reverse strand, counting down.
GGGCTGGGGGTAAATTCGGCAAAATAACTGCTTACTAGCGAGAAGCAAACAGCAAAATGACTAGACATCTGAAGCTGAGCTGTAAACATATGGAGCCCCTGCCCACATGCCAGCCACCCCGTACACGAACTCATGGGGAAAACTACTGGCCAGCATTGTTTCAAGTTTAACTTGGCCTAAATTACATTTAGCCACATTTAAAGTTCTATTTACAACAAAATAAATCATACCTTTAACTGTCTGTCAGGCAAACTTATTTTCTTTACAAGTTAAAGATTAAATGAAGAATGATCCTCGCAGTTGTGAACGCAATTTATGCAATTGCAAAAAGAAGCCTGAAAAAAATTCAGGACTTCAACGAGGTTTGAACCCGTGACCTCGCAATTACCGGTGCGATGCTCTAACCAACTGAGCTATGAAGCCACTCACGTTGGGAGCAGGTCAATTGTGGGTTCATATGTTCCCGTGAAAGAAATGAGTGTGAATGATATATGAAATGAATCATATATGAACTGCGGAAATGAAGAATGATCCTTGCAGTTGTGAACGCAATTTATGCAATTGCAAAAAGGAGCCTGAAAACAATTCAGGACTTCAACGGGGTTTGAACCCGTGACCTTGCGATTACTGGTGCGATGCTGTAACCAACTGAGCTATGAAGGCACTGACGTTAGGAGGAGGTCAATTGTGGGTTCATCTGTTCCCATGAAAGAAGTGAGTGTGAATGATATATGAAATGAATCATATATGAACTGCGGAAATTAAATCAAATGAAGAATGATCCTCGCAGTTATGAACGCAATTTATGCAATTGCGAAAAGAAGCCTGAAAAAAATTCAGGACTTCAACGGGGTTTGAACCCGTGACCTCGCGATTACCGGTGTGATGCTCTAACCAACTGAGATATGAAGCCACTGACATTCGGAGCAGGTCAATTGCTCCCAACATTAGTGGCTTCATAGCTCAGTTGGTTAGAGCATTGCACCGGTAATCGCGAGGTCATGGGTTCAAACCCCGTTGAAGTCCTGAATTTTTTTCAGGCTTCTTTTCGCAATTGCATAAATTGCGTTTACAACTGCGAGGATCATTCTTCATTTGATTTAATTTCCGCAGTTCATATATGATTCATTTCATATATCATTCACACTCATTTCTTTCACGGGAACATATGAACCCACAATTGACCAGCTCCCAATGTCAGTGGCTTCATAGCTCAGTTGGTTAGAGCATCACACCGATAATCGCGAGGTCACAGGTTCATACCCCGTTGAAGTCCTGAATTTTTTTCAAGCTTCTTTTTGCAATTTGCATAAATTGCTTTCACAACTGCGAAGATCATTCTTCATTCGATTTAATTTCTGCAGTTCATATATGATTCATTTCATATATCATTCACAAGTTAAAGATTGTCAGCACTTAAAGTTATAAACTTGTACACAAAATAACTTGTTTTGGACACATTATTTTGTTAACACTCAACAGGATGGCTTGACACCTCTTCACTGTGCAGCAAGAGATGGGCATGATGCTGTTGTAGAATACCTTGTTAATAAAAAAGCTTCCATCACAGCAAGAACCAAGGTAGACTTACTGAACTTTTTAGTTCTGAATAAAAAGCAATATGTATTTTTTTCCAGACCTTCAAATATTGAATACATCATGGGGCAAATGACAGGCAGACTGTAGAAAAGGCTCGAGGAATTCGCATTTTAGGCTAAATTAGCTGTATTAGAATTAAAGCATTCCAAAATAACTAAATAAATAAATAACTCAGCCATTAGTGTTTGACAAATATGACTTAGTAACTTAAAATGCACAATGGTCCTGCTGCATTCATCCCTTCACTTTACCTGTGGTGATAAGCCCCTTATGTACGTAAATTATCACCTGTGTATTTGTACCACAAAGAGAAGTAAGATTTTGATCTCTAAAAGGGCTGTAGTGGTTAAAGAAACACATAACGATCAATGAGGAGAATTAGTATTTTTATCTTTCTACTGAAGGGAGCCTATAAATGGTAGTCTTTACACTAGGCAGTTAAGTAAGACTTAAGAGCTGCTAAATTTACTTAAACCAAAATTGTGCATGTGAAGGCCTAAGTAAAATCCCAAGATTTTTTGCTTTGCATCTCATTATAGAAACATTCAAATGATTCAAGAAAGTTTCAAGTGACTTGAAAACCATCCTTAAAACCGACTTAGCCAACTTGCAGTTTCTTGAGCTTTGAGGTGGGCGAAGCCTGTCCCTCAACCTTTAATTACCGCTGTGTGGGAGAATCAACTTAAGTTTATCTTGAAGTAAAAAACGTCACTTGTGTTGGAAGTGTTAAGTCAGTAAAATTTACCTGAAGTTTCAAAATAATTTCTTGACTTGAAATATTCCTAAGTTTACTTTGTCTCTAGTTTAAAGACTACCAGTGAGTTAACTTGATTTCTAAAATTTCAATTATGTTGATCTTTTTTAGCATGGACTTACGCCTCTTCATATGTCCTGCCAAGGGAACCACTCCAGCACATCTGGCCTCCTGATCGACAGCAAAGCACCTGTCAATGCTGTGGCTACAGTAAGAACACATGATCACCTATAATAATAAGAACATTTAATCAACTGTCAAAAGCACATGATCACACAGTAAAGAACCCTTCCATAAAAATGAACACATGATGAACCAGTGATAATAATAAGATCAGATGCACAAAAAAATGTCAGGGTGGCCATTCTCTCAAATGTTATGTTTTTCTAAGTTGAACTAGCCTTTTTTGATTTCCTTAAACCTGCATCCATCAATGTTGGGTCTACTGCCTTGAGATTGTACTGATCAGCGCTTATTCCAGAGTTAATATTATTTAATTTATATTAAGTTTAAATCAGTTTTAACATCATGTAATATGTCCTTTGTAATGCGATACAATGTACTGATTACTGTTGTTATGGAGTACAGAGTTACTTTGCTATAAAAATGAAATTAAACTGCTATGAAACTCTTTGCTTTCATTCCTAAACCCTTGTTTCTGTGGTGCTTGACTGATTAACTACATACTAAGCCTCACAAAATTCACATTTTTATTTGAATTTTCAAACTACAACCCAGTTTCCTCATCAAAATGCGGATGGTTTGTAGAAGTGTTCAGCAACCATTTTTGAATAATTTATCCTATAGTGTTGTTGCTTTGAAGTTTGTTTTAGTTGAAGTTCAGGTTGCAGAACTGATTTGTTTTCGTCCTTTCAAAGAATGGTCTGACTCCTCTTCACATAGCAGCACATTATGGCCATGTGGACATTGCTGAGTTGTTGCTTAATCGTGGAGCTGATACGGATGCAAGAGCCAGGGTAAGTTTCTAACTTTGTGACTGAAAGGGAACTTCCACTCTTACAACAAATTTACGCGCTAAATTGTTGGAAATAATTACTAGCTTCCAAATTTTGTTTTGTAACGTGGATATAACATTTACATGTACAAAAAAATCAATATATCAGTATCGCCTATTTTCGCTTTCAAATTTCCTGAGCGAGGCCATTTGGATTTGATAACAAAAAAACAATAAACGAAGAATGAAAACAATGGCACCTAGCCCTCAAACAACAGAGGTGCAGGCGCCTATAAAGATCCAGTGAAATTAGAGGTTTCAAAGAGTTGCAGCCCTACTGCTGATTGTCAGGAAGCAAGTGAAGCAGAAAATCCTTTGTGTTAAACAACAGGGCTTGCAACCATTACACGTCATCAAATCTAAAATGGCTGCACCCAGGAAATTTAAAAGCGAAAATAGGCGATGATGATATCCATTTTTTGTACACTTGGATGTTATATCCTTTTTTTAAATCAAAATTTGAAATCTAGTAATTATTGCCTATTTAGCATCAACTTGTTGTAAGAGCAGAGGTTTCCTTTTAAACACTGTACTTGGCAGTCTTTAAACGCAGGAGTACACAAGATCATTCATGAGAATAATTACCATCCACATTACTGTATGCTCTCAAATCTGCAATACTAAAAGGTTCACAGGCAGTGACTAGTGTTCAAATACGTAACAATGTTTGATTGTTGTTTAAAGCTCTGTTATTTCATGTGGCTCAAATGTGATTGCTGCATGGAGCTTTTGGTATTTTTTGTTGTTTTAGAATGATTGGCTTGTGTATGTTCTACACACCTAAATAAAGCTCTAAATATGAACTACTGTATTTGTGAAACAAAATGTTATGTTTGTCCTGTTTTGGTTGTTTTCCTTCGAAATAATTTTACTTATTAAATAAATGGTTTTTCATTTTTTTACAGGTAGATATACAATTACATGGCAAACCTGTAACTCTTAATTTCATTTATGTCATAATTGAATCATGCATTTTAACCTTTTTTCTCTAAGATTCAAACACTGTTGACAAGGACAGACTTTTTTCACTGAATCTTACATTGTAACATGACAGACAAAATTTAGGCCTTGCATATCACTAACCCTAGTTTTAACTTGTGATTCCAGAAAATAAACATTCTCCCTTACCCCATATGACAGTTTGTGAGAGTTTGAAGCTTGTCTCTAATTGCAAAACATAGAGTGGTGTATAGTATGTGGTTGCAATAGGTGAGGAGAATGCCAAGCCCTGAAACAATTGAAGGCCTCGGAGCATAACCATCCTATGTCGAATTTTGGGTTGTTTTTCGACTTTGCCTGGATTTGCCCGAATTGTTGCATGTAAACTGCAATTCGATTGAAAGAAGATGTAATGCAACTTGCAAACCACTCCCATGGAAGGTTGGTTTCTTGGTGTACGTAAGAAAAATGCATTTCTGGATTCTGGATGAATCAGCCAAAAAATACCATACAATGTGTTTCCATCGAATTGCAGTTCACATGCAGAAATTCAGACAAATCCAAGCAAAATCGAAAAACGGCTCAAAATTCGACATAGGATGGTTATGCTCCGAGGCCTTCAATTGCAGAGCTCAGGGGTATGGGTGTTTTCTGCATCAGCATAGTGGTGCTAAGCTCCTACAAGCTAGTTTGTTTCATTCTGGAGAGCATTTAACTTAATATCTACCACCTTTTTTATTTATTAATTCAAAATTAGAAAATCTAACCCACCAGACTGCAAGAGATCTTTAAATGCCTTGATGGAACTAAAGAGTTTGTTTGTGAATCTCCTGCATGGTGCGTCAAAGAAATCATTGCATAAATGAACATGTTGAAGTTCTTAGGTGAAGGATATGATGTGCAGTTCTTGTTTCTAAATTTCCGACTGGAGTCAAGTTTTAGTCTCTAGCTTTCCCCTTTAGATTTTACCTAGACAGTAATATTTACATGTTGTTAAGTGATTTGATTCTGTTTAATGTAATTGTAAGATGAATCAGTAATAATATTAATAATAATATTAATATTTATAATAGTAATATTTAAGGACTGGTCCACCTCGATTAGCTGTAAAGCTATTTGCGGCCCAGTCCACCAAGAATTATCGACTTGTAAAAGAGTTGAAATAAACTTGAAATAAACTTGAAATAACTTAATAAACTTTCTTCCAGAATGGATTCACACCACTTCATGTTGCTTGCAAGAAGAACAGGGAGCAGGTGATACAGCTGCTGTTGAAATATGGTGCAAATGTCCATTCTGCTAATGAGGTCAGTCTTCATCTTGTGAAATAATTTTTGTTAAAAAAAATACCAGTCTTCTTAATCTCTGAGTATGCCTTTGTTTGTGACTGGAAGATATATCTTTCAGTTATTCTTTGGGCTTAAAACACAGTAGCATATATTTTATTTTTCTATCATAAGTTGTGCATGTGCCATTCATCAGCATTTTGATCTTAGCAATATGCAGGATGTTTTTCACTTGACCGTAGTTTAACCCATTGGCACCCGTGCCGGCCAAAACCGGCCGTAAAAAACTCCCATGCTTCAAAACATTGCAACTCTCTCAATCGCACGAATATTGCCTTAACTGTTAGTTGTGAGCACGAAATGGAATGCCCTTTAAATTTGGATATCCAATAAATGCAAGAAACGTAGCGATTTTTACCAAATATGGCCTTTTGAGTTTGGACAAGAACGAAACTGGCCGTTTTTAACGTCAAAGAGAAACAACAAAAATGCCCCTTTTTGCCTTCATGTTTTTTAGGGAAATCATCGTCGAAAAACCAAAATTCAACCATCATAACGAAATTCAGTCCTTTTTCTAGCTTAGAAATGACTTTTTTTGTTCATATTCTTCTCCCGAGCGTAGATACAGCCTTTTGTTCCAGTGCATTCGGGCCTTCCCGACATTTTCAACATCTTGAGCGCATTGCATGCTGGGAACTAACGAGAATTTTTGACAGCGCCCGTTCCTTCCCCCAATTCTTTCACATATAAACTAAGTCTACAGCCACTCCGACCTACCGCCAAAATTTCCTGCTTGTGGTCATCTTCAGTACACAGAAATTCCAAAATATGTGTCGGTAGGTCGAGAAATTCATCAATAGTCGAGTCCCAAAGGTACTAAGTGTTTGACCGGCCAAATTCCCAGTTCGTCGAGTAACAAGCCAAATTCAACAACAAAGTACATCACCTTGCTCGAGTCTTTGAGAAAGTGGACTCTTAGCTACCGTCACGCTTAATGATGCTCATCAGGCAGCCGCTAAAGATGAAAAATGGCCGTAAATTTAGCAGACATCGCAAGCAAACCGAACTTGGGCCATTGTTGTCGCTTCACGGATAAAAAATAGCTACGTCAAAATGACGTTTTCAGAAACCTTGAGCCTCCAGTGGCTTAGGACAGCACCACTTTTCCCTGGTAGTTCAAATAAAGAGTCACGAATTGCTATTCATCGTTTATAGGTGGAAAATCACTCCGAAAATGTAAAAACCTGCGGTAGTAAATGGGTTAATGGCCTCAGCTCCCACAAGTCTCCAATAGCTTGGTATTAGAGCATCTGAACTAGCGATGGGAAGGTCATAGATTCAGGTTCAAATCCTTGTTGGCAGAGCTCGGATTTGCTTTTCTGTGCGTGCTATAGGCATTGATTGACTGAAAAATAGTCATCTTTTTTCAGTTGTCCACCGGACTTAAAATACACCATCACATTTCTCTAAATAGTCTTGTTTTTCAAATGTAAAATAAATAAACACCAGAGTATACGACTGTTAGTGGTGATTTTTGTTTCTACATGTATAGCTCTGAGAGTGTTTTTTTACATGTATTGGTAACTTCTTTTCTTTTGTTAGGGTGGCCAAACACCCATGCATGTGGCAACATATTATGGCAATGTAACATTAGTGCTCATCCTACTCCAACATGGTGGTTCTCCTGATATCACCAATGTGGTAAGTCTTCTAAATTAATGTTGACTTGAAAAAATATATTATTTTTTGTGCATTCATATTAAATTTACATGTATAGAGCTTTTATGCCCTGCTGTGTGACAATTAAGAAGCTATGAAGAGGAAGAAAAATTATTTTGTTTTAAACAAAAGAACACATGGCATGTTCTGCAACCATTGCACTGATTTGCATAAGCAGTGATTTGGGTGAAGACAGATTTTTAATATTTGGGCTTATGTTATGTTTTAGTTTTGGTGGAAGAAAATGCCATTCATATAATGCTTTCTCCTTTCTTTTGTTTTTTTTTTACTAGCTTTTTATAGTTAAACATCTCAATGCAGGATTACAAGTTTTGTCTCTTTACACTTTTCTACACTTCTCAGTATTAATGTTATTGTAGTTGTTGTTGTCAGAACTGATAATAAAAATGACTCCTTGATTTTGAGGTCAGTCGTTTTTGATTTTAAGTGACTTAGTTCTTGGCCATTAAAATGTATAAACCCAGCAAGAACATTAAAGCAAAATACATTTAAATGATGTTCTCTGTGTGTCCCAGATCATGTTGTGGTTTTTAAAGGAATTTTTCCGTTTGCTGATGCAGAGCATCTATATATTCTAATACTTATGCTCAAATTTTTATGAATGAATGAATTTTATGAATTTTACCAGCTGGACTTTATACCTCAAAGGGCATTATTGCCCCCTGAAATTTAATAAAAACGAACTTCTTTTCAAGTGCTCGCAAGAAAATTGCCTTGTATTTCATCAGACGAAAGTGCTCTTTTGGATCATAATGTTACACAAATTTCTGACAAACAGATATTTCTTTTAAGCAAACCACTGTTTGCCTCTGTTTGATGTTTAATTGTGGAACCTTTCCTGTCATTCCACTCTTAAACAAAGGAAGTTTGTTGATGTCCTTTTGTGAGATCTCCACAAATGGTTTTGTTTTGTTTGCTTTTTTAATTTATAACTTGTATGTCTGTTTTTTTTGTTTAGCGAGGTGAAACTGCTTTGCACATTGCATGTCGCAGACGTCAGATCACAATTGTGCGGCTGTTGCTTAGGAATGGAGCTGCTGTGGATGCTAAAACTCAGGTTAGAATGTTTAAATTATTTATTTTTGAGCATTAACACCAGTTTTAAAACTCTTAAATATACAGAAACATGCATTTTTAAGACGAATATTTGTCATTTGAAGATATTGAGTGGTTTATAAGTTTCACTAATCAATTCCTGAATATATCATAAAGTTTTTAGGTTATTGTAAGTTCGGAAAGGTATTCTGCTGTTAAACCTTGTTGTAACAGAAGATCAGGAGCCTGAAAGGCTATTAATTATTTAGCGCTTACTACTTCTCCTTTGCAAAAGATAATAGTTCATATCAGGGTTACCTTGGCTGCATTTTGAGTTTCACAGCAGTTGGTTAATCAAGGGCTGTGATATTAGAGAATAAATGCAACTGGTAATAAAAATTATTTGTCATAATAGGCCTCTTTTTCAAAGCGAGTCTGGGTGCTCATCTTTTCATATGAAAATTAGTTTCCATTCATTTGAAAATGAGTTTAATTTTCATATGAATGGAAACAAATTTTCATATTAAAAGATGAGCACCAGGACTTGCTTTGAAAAAGAGGCCAAAGGTAATTTGGAAATGGCCTATTGTACTATCCTGTTAACTGTTATACACCACTTTCACTCGAGAAATTATAAATGATTTTATTTTTCCCCTTGTTAATGCCTGTGTCACAAATGGAGGTTGGGTGCTCAGGGGCCTGGGGACTGGTACCGCCAACCCAAACCCAGGTCGGTAGAACACCCCATAAGCATGCCCTACCTGCAACCCAGCCACGAGCCCTGCCCGCCACACCCGGCCCCAGACCAAGCACCTGTCACACTAAACGAGGAGTTCACGAAAGACAAAAATAAATAAATACTTTTATAAATAAAAGGGGAGAGGAGGGAGGGAAATACTCGAAAACACACGACCTACAACGCCCTGTACACGTACACTGAGCAACGTAAAACTATAAGCACATGGAAAGGCACACGCATAAACTACGACAGAACCACCACTGACCCCTAGACTGCCTGAAAATGCCAGCCATAAGCCAAGAACAAAAAGGAACACATGAACAAGCCAGAAGGCTCTAAGGCCACAAACGCTAATGCCATGTAACAACACACTCCACCACATTAATAACTGAGCAAACTTGCTCCTAGTCATTAACTAGGTTAAATTGCATTTAACCCCATTATAAGAATGAGTTTAATCAAGACAGCAGTTTCTGTATGATCGTGGTATCAACTTCAGAGTAAAATTCATTTCATTACACTGTTTAATGGCTTCCTTGTTCTCGCACTTGTTGCAGGATCGTGAAACTCCATTGCACATTGCTGTCAGAACAAAGAATGTAGAGATGGTCAATCTCTTACTGGACCATGGTGCTTCTACTGATGCCATTGATAAGGTTTGTCCACAGCAAGTTAAGCTGTTCATGGAGTGTTTGCTAATAAAAAAGCAATATTTAAAGTATGAATTACAAACATTAGGAAAGCTGAAATGCAGGCCTTTTAAATAAGAAGACTTAAAAGTTTTGTTGCTTTGGAATTCATTAAATTTTATTGCATCACTTGTGTTGAACATGGCTCAGAAAATGGACAAGATACAGTGTGGTGTGAATGAAGTGTGGATATTGATACAGTTGAGCGTCGATTATCCGGACTAGTGGGGACTGAGCTGAATAGTCCGAATAATTGAGAGTCTGGATAATCGGAAATATGAATATTAATGACCCAAAACTAAACCTTGAAGACTGAAGAAGTGGAGTGTGAAAGTTCACTTAGAAACAATTAAGAACACCTGAACAAATCAGAGCTCGTTGAAATGTATTGCAGTAGTATGGCACGTGTAAGCCAAAACGTGTACAGATTTGTGTTTTGAAGCGAAACAAATTCAGTTTGAACTGGAGTTTCATTACTTAATTGAATGGGAAAAGTTTTGCTGTGGATCTTAAATATGACTAATTAATATTCATGAAAAACTGGGACCAGCTAAGCAAGTCCGGATAATCAAGGTCTGGATAATCGAGGTTCTACTGTTAGTAGAGTTTTTGCCCATAATGTGATCACTTGTAATGTGGGTTGCAGTCTTTTCACGAATGGTTGTCTTTGTGTAAATCAGCAACACATAATTATTTTGACTGGTTGAACAGCTTTTTGTTTTAGGGAAGGTGAAGACAGGCAACAACAGCATGTTTAATCACCCAAATTGTTTTGATATTTTTTTTTGTTTAATCAGAACAAGTGTACACCACTGCATATTGCTGCCAGGGATGGAAATGAAGAGCTGGTGGAAATTCTTCTGGAACATGGAGCTTCTGTAACTGAACTTTCAAAGGTAATATTACAGCCAAATTTGTTGTATCACGTTGCATGTTTTGCAAACTTCGAAAGGTTTTTGGGTTTTTCTGTTCCGCCAATCATCTGACTGGAGGCAGATTATGCAAGCAGCCCAATCAGACCCGTACGGCCCCGTGTGTGCTTTCATTGTGAAACCATTGAGAAAATCCCCATATGAGGGCCATACGCCTTAGCAGGAGCAGGGCTGGAAAAAGCCATACAGCCCTGTTAGGAACACATATGGCCTGAGCGATACGCATTAAGAGGATTTCATTGCGTCTAACCATGTAAATTGATTTTACAACCAGAAAACAAATACAAACAACACACTTCATCTTGTATGTGCTCATGAAGAGTCTAAAGGGGCCATATGATAAAACACTCATTCACTGAGTCAGATCGGGCCAGGCGGGAAAATATTTGGCTCTCAGTCATGGTGCACGGACCTTGCTGTGCTTGGTGCATACTCCAAATATTTTCCTGTCTGGCCCTCCCACTCAGTCAATAAGTACATAGAATGTTTCTTGAACTGTCAAGTTTGGACTGTCATGAAGATGGATTTCATTAGTCTTGATAGTAATAGTCTGTATGCTTGGCCAACAGACATTTTTCTTATTTTTCCTTGTCCAGCCGTAAGACTTGCTCATAAAATGTCTCACAGATAAGCTAAGAATAGTGGTATTCCCTTGATCCGGAAAGCCAATAAGGTTTAAAATCATTATTGATGCACTGGAGACTGTGTTAAGAATCACAAGTCAAATAAAACATGACCATGCTTTAGTGATTTTCAACAGAACTGGTTCAGGCTGTAATTGGTGGCCAGCCATTTTTTGTAACATAGAGTTTGGAAATGACTTCAGGACACAATCAATGGGAGACTTTCTTTAGCTTTCATTGAGTGGCTGGCTTTTCCTCTAACTTCAGTGACTCTCAACTTTTTTTTTTTCAAGATAAATTTGAATTTATCAATCAGTAATTAATTATTGTCATTATTATTGTGTTCACAGAAAGGATTTACTCCTCTTCATGAAGCTGCCAGACAGGGCCATGTCAGGATCATAGAAATTTTACTCAAGTATTATGATAACCCTGATCCCGAAGGGAAGGTCAGTTAGGGTTTTTTTTTTCAAAGTTTTTTTTTTGTACCGTTATTGCTTTGAGGTTTGCCACAGGAGCTTTTTATCTTGTTCTATACACAAGATATTTTGTGATTTAAGATCAGATACTGGTTTGTGGTATTCTACTTAAGTATTATCTTTGACGAAGTATGATCTTTTTTGGTCAAGCTTGTTATCCTTTACCTTTTGTTGTAGTTCTTGTGGTCTAATGATGTTGTGTTTTATGATACAGCATGGTCTGACTCCTCTTCATGTAGCAACCCATTACAATAATGATAAAGTGGCTACATTTTTGCTGGACAACGAAGCCAACCCTAATGCCCAAGCAAAGGTATGATGTCCCTCCATTCAATGTAGACTTACCGCAAGTCGACCTCTCGAGTCTCACAGCAAAAAAGCTGAGAGGAGTGAGCTTTTTGGGGCGCGAAGCGGCTGAGTGAGCGATGAAGTCGCGAGAGGTCGACTTGTCTTGCTTGAAGGGTTTTCATTTGCGTTTCGCCCCAAAAATGGGGAGTGGCGTGACTTGCATTTGAAAGAAGAGCATCAGTTATTCGTTTCGCAATTGACTCCATGTTGGAATTTCAACCGCAAGTCACGTTTTGTTGCTCGTAATTACTTTTGATTGACAACTTTATCCCTGAGGGTCCCAAAGATCTACTCTGATTGGTCTAAGCACAGTGACCCATTTTTGGTTGTTGGTATAACAGTAGCTTGTGACAAACCACTTCAATTAAAAGAGAGGAGTGGGTCTTGCACTGTTAGGCTGCGTTTGCATGAAGATGGGAATGAGTTCATCCCAGGGATAAAATGCTTGGCGCTTATAAATTTCTTATTTTTCATCGGGGAAGACTGTTTACATGGAATTTGTGGTCATGTTTCACCCAGGGGTCATGTAAACACCAGGAAGGATGAGTTCACTTATGTAAACATGCCCTTACTCAGTTCTCACCCTTCTGGAAGTCCTTTATTTCCTCTCTTTATCTTCTACATTTATTTCTACTTAAACAGTTACTACAAACTCTCTTGTTGTTGTTGAATCGTTTCCTTATCTTCATTTTGTTCATTGTTGGTTTTGTTGTCGTGTAGAATGGATTTACACCTCTGCATATCGGAGCCAAGAAGAACAGAATAGACATTGTACTGCTTCTGTTGAGACGAGGCATGGACCCAGATGTCACCACTCAGGTAATGAATTTTTTTTTTACCAAGCACAATTTAAATCACAGCATGGCCTGTCACAGTTCATAGCTTCCAGTGAAACTTATGTTTCGGCATTATGTTTTCATGCCCAGCAACAAAGTCTGCCTAGCCAGGGTATTTTTGTATCACTTAACGTCTGCGTCGCAACTGGTGGTTGGGTGCTCAGGGGCCTGGGGGCTGGTACTGCCGACCCAAACCCAGGTCGGTAGAACACCCCATAAGCCTGCCGTACCCGCAACCCAGCCACGAGCCCCGCCCGCCACACCAGGCGCCAAACCAAGCACCCGTCACACTGAACTAGGAGTTCAGTGGAAGAAAAAACAAGTAAATAAATAAATAATAATAAGAGTAAGAAGAAGAAGAAGAAGAAAACTAAAGGGAGGGAAGGGAGGGGAAATACTCGAAAACACACGAGCTGTAACGCCCCGTACGCAGAGCAAGTAAAAACTGCCAGCGCATGGAAAAGGTGCACGCATAAAATAACAGGACCCCCGCTGACCACTGGACTGCCTGAAGACATCAGACATAAGCCAGAAAGGCTAACAGCAAACGCAAACGCCATGCCAATAAACTGAGCAAAGACTTGCTCCTAGATGTTAACTAGGTTAAATTGCATTTAACCCCATTTAACGTCTGCGTCGCAACTGGTGGTTGGGTGCTCAGGGGCCTGGGGGCTGGTACCGCCGACCCAAACCCAGGTCGGTAGAACACCCCATAAGCCTGCCGTACCCGCAACCCAGCCACGAGCCCCGCCCGCCATGCCGAAGGACCTCCGGGTAACAACCCGGAGAAATGGGGGCTCGTGGCCACTGAGCCACAGCCCCAAGGGGGCCCAAACCTGAGGCACCCAACTCCCAATGAAGTGACATCAAAATACAACTTGCTAAACCAACTGATAAACACCCGAGTAAGAACATCTGAACTGTTGAGCGGACGTAACGTTGTAGGCACCACTAAGCCACTGGCCTAAGGACTTGAAAGAAAATGATCTGGGACTCCCCGGAAAGCTGCAGTAGTGACAGCACCAATCTGTCAGCTGTGGCCCGGGTAAGAACCATGATAACGAGCGGAGTGTAAAAGAGATTGGACCAAACAAGACAACCGCTGAATAGTAAAAAGACACAAAATAGCCAGAAAGCTACCCAATTCAAGGCAATCACCAGGCAAATAACTTGTTCCCCCCGGTCCAAGTAGATGACACAGCCCACGGAAAATGCACTGTTCAGTCGCAGAGGACTTGAAGTTAACACTGAAGCATGTAGGATCCACCAACGCATTAGCCTGCACGTCACTAACACCACTGAGGTGGACACCGGGGTCAAACATAAAATAGTGATGAACTAGCCTGCGTGTAAAAGCCAGAGAACTGGAGCAAGACACGGTCCTGGGATGTGAGGACTGACGTGTACTGAATGACCTGCAAGAGATAATCGTAATAGGAGAGGAACCCTGTACATGCCTATAGCCCTCAGTACAAACTCCAGTGGCAGACATTTGACCAAGTGATCAGGTAAACCACTGTAATGTGAAGGGACCACACTACACTGATGTACCTCATGATGGATAAGTGGTGGACGTTGTAGGCCAAAAGTGATGCAAAACGGAAGAGTGACTGTTCAACAGCTGGCAAAAGAGCACCCTCTGGACTCAAACGGCCATCCTAACAGCGGAAACAGACCTAGCGATGTTGGGCTGATATGTAAAAATGATGACAGTGTAGATGTGGGTAGGCCCTGGGCAAGCACAAAGGAATCTCGCTGTAAACAAGAACTCGCAAATACCGCTAACCTCCAATGGCTGAAGTCACGCAAACTACGTCTAGGACAAAACACTCCCTACAGTCTCACAAAACACAGAAGGGAGACCAAACACCCTAGGCAGGACACACAGGGCCACAAAAAAAAAAAAAAAAAGACAAAAAAAAAAAAAACAAAAAAACAAAACAAAACAAAACAAAACAAACAAAAACAATGTTTATATATATATATGTAAATAAATAGAATAATATAATAAATAAATAATAATAAAATAACCCACTCACCGCAAATATACGCTAATAAACGATAACGCGATAAACTGAGTAGAGTGAAATTCTGAGCACGTGCAAAGGAGCATGCCTGAACTGCAAGAGGATACCGCTGGCCATGCAATTGCCCGCAGACCTGAACCAGGCCCAAAACAGTGATGTAACAACAAACGCCCAAATGTTAATGAGCCACCCATGCTCAAACTATACGCCAATAAACGCTAACGCCATGCTACGCCACGCCACGCCACGCCACGCCACGCCACCAAGGAGCAAACTTGCTCCAGGTTGTTAACTAAGTTAAATTACATTTAACCCTATTAAATACCACTAGCCGCATATGGCTACAGTCCTGGTAACTGCATAAGGAATACAAAAACCCTTGACAGGACGCAAATCCTCTAACAAAAAACCCTTAACAGACCAAGTGACAATGCTCGTAGTAGTAACTAAAGTTAAATAGCATTAAGTAAATCAATAATAACACGCAACAAAAACTATACGCACACACAAAACTGAGTAGAGTGAAATTCTGAGCACGTGCAAAGGAGCATGCCTAAACTGCAAGAGGATACCGCTGGCCATGCAATTGCCCGCAGACCTGAACCAGGCCCAAAACAGTAATGTAACAACAAACGCCCAAATGTTAATGAGCCACCCATGCTCAAACTATACGCCAATAAACGCTAACGCCATGCTACGCCACGCCACGCCACGCCACGCCACCAAGGAGCAAACTTGCTCCAGGTTGTTAACTAAGTTAAATTACATTTAACCCTATTAAGTACCACTAGCCGCATATGGCTACAGTCCTGGTAACTGCATAAGGAATACAAAAACCCTTGACAGGACGCAAATCCTCTAACAAAAAACCCCTAACAGACCAAGTGACAATGCTCGTAGTAGTAACTAAAGTTAAATAGCATTAAGTAAATCAGTAATAACACGCAACAAAAAACTATACGCACACACAAAACTGAGTAGAGTGAAATTCTGAGCACGTGCAAAGGAGCATGCCTAAACTGCAAGAGGATCCCGCTGGCCATGCAATTGCCCGCAGACCTGAACCAGGCCCAAAACAGTAATGTAACAACAAACGCCCAAATGTTAATGAGCCACCCGTGCTCAAACTATATGCCAATAAACGCTAACGCCATGCTACGCCACGCTACGCCACCAAGGAGCAAACTTACTCCAGGTTGTAACTAAGTTAAATTACATTTGACCCTATTAAATACCACTAGCCGCATATGGCTACAGTCCTGGTAACCGCAGAAGGAATACAAAAACCCTTGACAGGACGCAAACCCTCTAACAAAAAACCCCTAACAGACCAAGTGACAATGCTCGTAGTAGTAACTAAAGTTAAATAGCATTAAGTAAATCAATAATAACACGCAACAAAAACTATACGCACACCACCACAGGCCTGCAAAAATGCATTGGGGATACAAACACCCTAGACAGGACATGCAAAAACGCAAATAAAACCGCCAACTGCTCACCACAAACAATACGCAATAAAACACTGCCAACCACACACCACTACCATTCTGCATAGCGCATAAGGGATACAAACACCCTAGACAGGACACACAAATCCACTACAAAACGCTAACCGCTCACCGCAAAAAACGATGCAACAAAACACCGCCAACCGCACACTTCCACAGTCCTGCAGAACACATTGGGGATACAAACACCCCAGACAGGACACGCAAACAACGCTAACAAAGTGCTCACCACAAAAAAAAAAAAAAAAAAAAACAAACACGCAACAAAACACCGACAACTGCATATAGCTACAGTCCTGCAAAAACGCATAGGGAATACAAACACCCCCAGACAGGACACGCAAATCCTCTAACAAAAAACCGCTAACTGACCAACTGAAAATGCTACTAGTAGTAACTAAAGTAAATTGCATTAACTAAATTAATAATAAATAACTTAATAAATAAAAAATAACCGCACCGCAAAAACATGGAAATAAAACCAGCTACCGTTGAAGCATAGAATGCTAAACGTGGTGGTGACACTGGTTACCCTCTGCCCAAGGGTTCCCAAGGGTTAATCAGCTAGGGTTATGACAGGTCACGCAAATTCGCAGAAAAACCGCCAAACGCTAGTCGCACAGAAGTATGGTAATAACTACCGCGAATCGTAAAAGACAGGACACGCAAACCGCCAGCCGCTAGTCGTACAAAATGTGCGCTAAAAATACCACTGACATAAAGGTTTATAAATAAAATGTATAGAAATATTAACCGCTTACGACAGGACACACAAATCCACTAAGCTAATCACACAAAAAGTACGCTAACAAATACCGCTAACCGCTACAGACAGGACATGCAAACCCGCTAGAAACCGTAAACCGCTAAATGCACAATGTACGCTAATAAATTTCGCTAAGAACACGCAAATCCGCCAAATACTTACCACTAACCGCAAGAGGTTCACGAAAAAACCCCAGCAGCGGGCCGAGATAGTCGCACGACCCAGAAAAAAGGCGCCAACACGCGACAATGAGATGCGAAAGATAACGCTGCAAAAACCCTCAATAAAACGGCGGAAAAAAGCTACTAAGGAAGGACAACACCAATGGAAGCGAAGTCCGTCGACTGCGAACAACTTAAGGTCAATAAGCCCCGAAAAAGTAGAACAGAAATACTCGAAAACACACGAGCTGTAACGCCCCGTACGCAGAGCAAGTAAAAACTGCCAGCGCATGGAAAAGGTGCACGCATAAAATAACAGGACCCCCGCTGACCACTGGACTGCCTGAAGACATCAGACATAAGCCAGAAAGGCTAACAGCAAACGCAAACGCCATGCCAATAAACTGAGCAAAGACTTGCTCCTAGATGTTAACTAGGTTAAATTGCATTTAACCCCATTAAGTGAAATGTAACCGCAATCTTGGATTGAATACTTGTGTGCCCCCAGAAATGTGCTTTTAAAAACTGTGAGCTTTTAAAAACCGTTATTATGGTAACCATTATAGCAGAGATTATTACGAAACTGAGAAAAGGATGGATGTGGTGGGTGTCATCTAAGGTTTAGGCTTGATATGTACAGTTACAGTCAGATGATGACAATGACAATGACGATGATGACGATGACGATGATGATGATGACGATGATGATGACGATGATGATGATGATGATGATGATGATGATGATGATGATTGTTTTGTTCAGACTTGTCTTGCTTGTTCCTTTGTAGACTGGCATCAGTCCTCTTCATTTGTCAGCTAAAGAAGGTCATGTGGAACTGTGTGAACACTTGGTAGAAAATGGAGCACTGCCTGGTGTCACGACTAATGTAAGTTAAGTTATTTATTGATGTACCTTGAATTTTGCAACCCACCTTGATTAGCTATAGCTTTTTGCAGGCTGCCAATACTGTCGTTTTTACATTACTAGTACTGTTTGAATAAACTTGTTGTCATGACATTCAGCAACAATCTGTAGTGGCCTTTTCAGTGATCTTAGTCGAATTTCTTGAGATTCATTTGTTTGAGTTTTTTTTACTTTTGTAGAATGGACTGACACCGTTGCATCTGACTGCAAGAGAAAACAGGATTGAGGTGGCCAAATTGCTGCTGAAGTACAATGCACCAATCAATGCTCAGACTGTGGTATGTAATACAATTCTGTATTCTTGTACCTCGTGCGTTCTTTCATCAGAGTATTCACTTTTTAAAAACATTGTAAAAATGAGCAGTGCCACAGGAAGGAACTGCATAGTACTGTAGCTTCCGTTTGGATTTGCTACTAACTTCCAAAGGTCAGCCAGGACCGTGTTGTATTTTATAATTAAAAGTAAGTATTAACCTCGCTCTTTTGTCTTCAGAGTGGATTTACGCCGTTGCATATCGCCTGTGTGTACGGTCATTTTGAGCTGGCGAGATTGCTGCTGGAGAACGGGGCAGACATTGAAGCCAAGACGAAGAATGGTTACATGGCCCTTCACCTTGCTGCACAGTATGGGCACCAGCTAATTATTGATCTGTTGCTTGAACACGGAGCTCCTCCAGATGCACTGACCAACGTGAGTGAACAGATTTTATAATTGTTAATACATGTTATGTGAAAAAAATGAGCGAAATATCTTGCCTAGATGCTAACGAACACGATTTGTTTGTTTTTTTGTCTGCCTGTCTTTTAATTCAGGGGAAGCTAAAAGAGCAATGCCGTGTCTGGAAAGGGATGTAGGATTTCTATTTAACAATTAGATTATGAACTCGAGATGTCTATCGTGCATAACTAAGCACGTAAATTATCTAAATCCTCCTCGCAGACATTTCGAAAACGCGTAGAAGCGACCATCATTTTGTTGACAACCATGTTACTCACAATCAACAACAGAATAGATGGCGACTAGCTTAGCCAATAAGAAAACGGCTTTCGTGATAGAACGCTTGTAGATTTATTCCAATGGTTGATAAACAAACAAAAGGGAAATGTATGATTTTGACACGAATTAGGTTTCTTGTTACAACTCTTCATTGTTTTATCTTAATTTTTGTCTTTTAGGAGGGCTACACTGCCTTGTACATCTCCCAGAGGGTGAATCTAAACACGACCATCACCGAAACACTCAGCAAAGTAACGGTCACTCACATTACACTCAAGAGAAAAAAGGTGAGTTTATTTTGTAGATCCGTCAGAGGTTACAGCCAGTTAGTGCCAGAAAAGGCCCAGGTAGTCATGAGATTTCCCCCATCAGGTCGTCTGACAAAAAAAATGTTAAGTTGTCATACGTACCCAACTTTTTGTTCAACTTGGACTTCATAATGACGTTAAACTAGCGTAGAAAATTTTCCATTTTTATATCTTAAAAATGATTTTAAGTAATGTTTTCTCGCATTTTTTTTATAACCAAATGGTTATTATTGTTTTTGTTATATTGTACTTCAATTTATCTACATTTGCCTTCTAGGGCCAGAACAAAACCACGGTTCTTAGGCACTAGAGGGGCGTTTGTTCTATTATTATCACTATTATTATTATTATTATTATTATTATTATTATTATTGTTATTATTATTATTACATATTTTTTATAAGTTTTTTACTTTATTTCTACTTCAAAATATTTACAGTAATTAATTATTATTATTATTATTATATATAAATTATGTGAAAGTTTATAACAAAAGAATTAATACAGTTTTCTCATAGTTTGTACTTAATAATTTTTGCAATATTTTGTTGTTTTGTAAATATTTGATAAATTGTGAAATTATTATAATTTATTACCACACGAAATACTGTGCCAACCCCTTCTGTCAATGGCCTTATATTCTGGAGGGCTAGTTATCGGAAGGATATTTGCATCTTATTCGAATAACATGCGTAGACTTATAATTAATTCTTTTACGGCGTAGACGTGTATACATTGAAGCTAGATTTCCGAGTAAGTGCAATGACTGTGCTTTTGTTTGAGGCACGAGAAACTGCTCGCAGCAGTAAAGTATTCGTATAAGCAAACTGATCTGCAACGGATTTCCGCTATTTTACTTTGACTGGCAAAACCGCTGGCTTCTTCGGCTTTTAATGAACTTGAAGCAGATGTAGGCCTCGGCGTCTTATGGTGCCTGCTTCAACTCACGCTACACTGCCTTGCCAGTCACTGATTTTCTAATCAGCTCTATTATTGGTTCATAAAACACTATTTCGGTTTAAAGCCATTCAGGCAATATCACAACTCAGTCACGAACGAGTTTCAGTCTTCCATAAAAACTGAAAGTGACTTTGGAAGCCGCATCTTCGAGGGAAGTTGTATTTTTCTGGTATCTTTCTTGGCCAAATTGACTAAGGTAGGTGTTGGATTTATGGTTGCTCTTTCGATCGCTTGAAAACTTGAAAAATACGCAATTTGCCTGCAGTCTCTGGATAAAACTTAGCGATATTGTTGCCTACATTGAGCTGAAGTTTCACTATTTACTAGTAAAAGCATATCTGTCATTATTTCTTGTTTTATGTTTGCATAAAGTTTGTCGTAGGTTAGAAATAAGGACAGTTTTTGAAGAAAACTGAAGACAACCATTCCATATTTAATTTACACAAACGGCGCTTATATTTGTGCTTAGATATTAGCTGATACACGAGCTACGCTCAGGAGTCAGTTGTTTGCTCTCTGAACAGAACATAACACGACGTTTTTTCTGAACGCTATGGCAAACTTGAGAGCGAAATGAAAGGCTTTGTATGGTTTCACATTGCGCTATACATCGAGGTCGAGCTATTTAGCTGTATTCTGAAAAAGTGCAAAGTGAAATGATACGATCAGATTCTGTTTCAGCGAAATTGCAGCTGGTATATTAGATTCGTGGTCGTCTTTTGAGACCTTTCCTTTGAAAAACTAATAAAAAAGCGTGGCGAGGCGTTGTAAAAGAACTAAGATTAAATTAGTTTCAAAAGCATGTTCGCAGTCAATATATCGTGGCATATTTTCTTGCGGCTCGAGACTTATATTTGTTCCCGGGTGATTGGAGGGAGGGGTGTGGGGTGGGGGTGTGGGGTGGGGGTGGGGTGTGGATTGGATTGGGGTCGTATCCCTCATTTTGGTGCCGACGTCTAGCGGCTTTTCAGCTTAAGCAATTCATTGCCCTTTTTATGTCGGGTTTTTAGAGGAAACGTATTGAAAATTCAGTTGAGGTTCTACCGCATACCCTCTCCTGTTGCTCCTTGGTTTAGCTTCCTGTGCATTCACTCACTGAAGCGCGAGGTATTCTTAATTTAGGCTCGATTACCAGCCGCTGTTCGAGAAAATGAGCCAGCGCTCCTCCCCGAAGAAGTCTGTCTCGAGGAGGAGCAAATACCGGAACCGAGAGAGCGGCGGAAATCAAGCCTAGTTGTGCAGTGGCGCGGTATAGTTTTTTCTGTTTTGTAATTTTCGTTCCTTTGTTATCTGTTTTCATCAACCAGGATAATGATGTCCCATGTCATCTTGAATGCAGTGAAGAAAGCCGTTTAAGTGTGAAGGCTGTAAGCTTGAAAATTTTAGTTTGAAACGACAAAGTATCTGACGAAAATTCCCTCCGAAGTTCCTTGTAAATTTACAGCAAATGAAATTTCACCAATGCCTGTAATTAATTAAAAGTGATGACGATTATTTGGTTAGGCTACGTGAACTCCGTTTGTTATCTTTGGAGGATAGGAGATTTATTGCGGATGTTGTTTTCTTTTAAAAGGTGGTTAATAATCATGTTCGCCTGACCCTTGATTCTAGGGTTCGATTTTCTAGGGATGTTGACAAGGGATATGCATTGAGAAGTATGGATACTTCAAACCTTTTAACCAGCTTCTCTAGGACTTATTTATTTAAATTTAGCTTTATGAGGAGAATAGTTGGGGGAATGGAATAGTCTCCCTCTTGACATTAGAGACTCATCGTCTGTGGCAGATTTTAAGTCGAACGTTTCTACTTTTTTAACTCTTTGAATTTCTGTATATAAGACGAATCAGTAATAATATTAATAATAATATTAATATTTATAATAGTAATATTTAAGGACTGGTCCGCCTCGATTAGCTGTAAAGCTATTAGCGGCCCAGTCCACCAAGAATTATCCACTTGAAAAAGAGTTGAAATAAACTTGAACTTGAAACATGAAACTTGAACTTGATATTCATTGTACATTATACATTCTGTATATTAGTAGGTCTATAGATAGGTTGGAGTTTCCTCCTAGAATGGTGCTGTGGCGCTTTTTGAGGATTCTTCCCATTTCAACACATTATCACGTTTTGTTGTTGTTGTTGTTGAAATAAAGCTGAATTAAATGATGGAAACTTGTCTGAAATAGCCGTCACCAGCTTACACATAGCCTGTTGAAAGTTAAATGACACCCTCGAAACAGAGCAACCAGAGCCCATTAAGTTGCGTGACTTGCGTGACAGGCTATATAGCATTGTGTGACACATTTGGGGTATATTTTTGCTTAGAAAAGAGTCGAAGGAGCAGAAGGAGAGGACGAAGAGGAAGACCGGGAATCAGACGAAATCATTTTCAGTGCAGCACCTGAAGAACTTGAGGAGGAAGAGGTTCTTGAAGCTCTGGAACTCGCTGAAGTAGAAGAAGGTCAGTTCCATATGCGAATGAGCACCATGCTTGGGCCTTACTTTCGTGTAATCTAAAGTAACTCATGTGATTACAGGCTTATTGCACACGTGCCATCGTTTTAGTGGTTGGTTGAGAATGCGCCATAATGCGCCAGATCAGGAGCATACTTTGGAAGAAACTGGGGTCGAGAGTGCTGCGTGAGGGATTGTGGGACTCTTAAGGGGATGCGATTGTTTCATCGCAACTTTCGTGTCCCCTAAAACAATCCCACAATCGCTTGCGCGGCCTCTTGGTCCCAGTCTATTCCAAATTGGGCTATATCGATCTCATACGCACCGTCCATTTTCATCATTGTTTCTCTGTCCACACATAAAACCGACCCAAAAAGATAAGTTCCATTGAATTTTAGTGGTCTCCATTTCACGTACCTCGGGGTGTGAACATTCAGTCTGTGGATAGCTATCATAATTAAAACAAAGTGTTCATGGTTTGTTTTGTTTGTTATGTTATTTCATTTTATGTGTTATTTCGCCACACACGATGAAAACAAAAAAGATGGTAAGAATATATAGAGGTAATAGAGCGCTTTTCAATTGAGTGTCGTAAAACCAAAACCAAAGCAATTACTCAAGCCAATCACAACAGGTGTAAGCAATGTAATGAGCCAATCAGAATACGAAGCAATTACATGTAGCCGACGTAAAGCGCGGGAAAATACACGCGTGCAAGTCAGGATTGGTTTTGGTTTTGCTTCTCATTGGTTGAGAAAGTGGCGCGAGTTTTCCTGTCCAATCACAGAGCGAAGCAATGCAAAACCAAAGCAAAACCACAATTACTTTCGACACTCAATAGGCTAGTTTCGAATTGTGTTAAAACAAAAGAACCAAGTTGAGGTTCAGGGGAATAATTTGCATTTTCCTTTGTTTTTGACAAAAGAAAATGCAAATTATTCCCCTGAACCTCGACTCTGTTCTTTTGTTCTCCCACAATTCGAAACTAGCCTATTGAAACCGCTTAAATGGCGAGGAGGCCTAAAGGAAACTATGTAGCTTATGTTAATTAGGCCTCCTCGGTTATTGTTTTACATGATGAAATTAAAAAAGAAGAGCGTGACGACGGATACAATTTACAATATCAAATGGAAGGATACAAGCTGCAAAAATGTTCGTATTTTACGTTGATCCGTCGAGAAAATAGGAAGTGAGAAACTGCAAAACCGCGCGCGCCAGAATCCACTTTCTTAATGCCTCTAGCCTCGCGTGATCGCGTCTCTCCTTGACTGTTGCAGTCTGGCCAAATCTGTTTTTAGCTTAAGAAACACTTTTGACTCTCTGTTCCCGGTGTCTGGTGAACCCTGAATATAATTATTTCCTGCAGAGCCGACAATCGCCGAAGAATCTTATGACCGCTTTATGACCATGGAAGACATTGTTGATGATGATCATCGTTCCTCCTCGCTCGGCCATCATCGGGACTCGGGCATCTTCAGCTCGTCGCGGTACTCTGGAGCCTTTTTAGAGGGGACCCCCACGGGATCTCGAGCGTCCGACCTGGACCGCTCCCGTCTGTCTGATATCAACGTGTCGCAGAGTATAATTGTCTCGGAAATGAGCGTTACCGAGTCGGAGTTGCCTTCGAGTCTTGCCGACATGGCCGATGATAACGTACCGAAGTATGAGCCCCCCGTCACCGGAGATTTCTTGGTGAGTTTCATGGTGGATGCCAGAGGAGGCAAGATGGAAAGCTCGCAGACTGGGCTCAAGATCACACTGCCGCCGAGATCATGTCAGATGCCCACCAGGATCACTTGTAAACAAATACGGTGAGTGCAGAAAAGTTCGCAGATCACCAATGTACAGTTTTTTTTTTTTGAAAGTTTGCCTAATAAACAGAACCATAGGAAAGTAGTGTTCAGGAGCTTTCATTTGAATGGTCTTACTAAACGATTTCACCCATAGACGCAAAAGATCGAACCACTTTTTACACCGTAGTAAAGCGTCCTTTGGCACAAGTTACAGAGAAAAAATGGTTGGTTTTATCTCAAAGGCTTCCTTCCCTTTCAGGCCAAACAAACCCTCTCTATTGCCCCCGCTGTACGAAGGTGAAGCTTTAGCGTGTCGTGTTTTGGATGTAAACCCTTCAGGCGTCAGATTTCTTCAGCCGGTTTACTTGGAATTGCCGCATTTCTCTGCGCTGAGAGATGGCGAAAGAGAGTTGGTGGTGCTACGAACCCAGGACGGCGGGTGGAACTGGCAGGAAGTTTGTGTGGAAGACATGAAAGGTATTTTTCACTGTTATCTTTAAAATGACCGAGAGAAGTTACTTGTTTTAGAAAAGCCATATTGACTAGCCGCGTTGACGAACAGTGAAATAAAACTTTCCGTAACTGATCACAGTGCGCAAAGCATATCTCAAGCGCGGGAAAACGTGCAACCGGTATTACGTAAGGTGAAAGCGCAGGAAAATTTTACCTGCGTCAAGCGCGGGAAAACAGGCACCCGGTATAACGCAAGATTAAAGAAAGCGCGGGAATATTAATTCTGATGTTAAGCACGGGAAAACGTGCTAGCGGTGTGACGCAAAATGAAAGCGCAGGAATATTTGTACCGACGTCAAGCGCGTGAGAACTTGCAACCAGCATAACGCAAGATGAAAGCGCGGGAAAACGTGCAAACGGTGTAACGCAAAATGAAAACGCGGGGATAGTGTTCGTCATGACGTCAAGCGCTGGAAAGCGTGCAATCAGTGTAATGCAAAATGAAAGCGCGGGAATATTTATACCGACGTGAAGCACGGGAAAACATGTAACCGGTATTACGCAAGGTGAAAGCGCAGGAAAATTTATACCGACGTCAAGCGCGGGAATAATTATACCGTCAGGCGCGCGAAAGGTTGCAGCCATTGACTGTTGCAGCCGCTTGCAGAACATCCCGCCGGTGGTAACCGCGGGAAAAATTGCAGTATGCCAGACGCGGAAATACGTGTAGTTTAAAGGGGGACAAGACCGCGAAGAGGCCCTTCTTGTTCAGTAGCAACCCCTTCTTGTCAGTTGACGTAAGTGATAAACTAACTTGTGTGTAATTGCTTGTTTCAGCTGTTGATGGATACAGTTCAGACATGAACATTCATCTAGGATTCCCAAGCAAGAGATACGCCAGGATAGAAACACCCGACTTCCCTGAGAAGTTCTCCATCATCTCGCGACTCAAGAAAGAAAACTTCATGGTCGGTCCAGGCGGTGACGTTCTTAGATCCTCGGTCCTTCCTCAAGTCCAGGTTAAGGTCCCTGAAGGAGCAGTACCAAGTGGGACAAAATTGACGCTGCAGGTTAGTACCTCGGATTATGTACTTGTTGTTTTGGCACCCTTTTTGTGGCTGTTTATGAGGTGCATTCTGTAGATGATCCTGTTGCAGGCAACCAGTCTCTCGTTTCTCATGGAAACGATGAGGCCATATCTTCGGTTTTCTTCGTGGGTCTTTGACAAGCTTCGCAGGATTTTAACGTTGCGACGTTTCTTAGTGCCTTTCGTGCTTTTTAGTTTTTTTTTTTTCGTTAAGGAAACGATAAACGTTTTGCACACGAAGGATTCTTGAACTTTGTGTTTTCCCCTTCCGTCAAAGAAAAAAACGTTTGACTGCATAAGGTTCATTGCAGACAGGTATTATAGCTGATTTCTTTGTGGTTCTCTTTACAGGTTCAACCTGCCGATGAATCGTTTAATGACTATGAGGAATGGGTGGCTGTGAGTCCTGTGGTTTCTCTTGAGCCACAGGAAGTTGTCTTCTCCAAACCCGTCACCATAACTATCCCCACCCCAGTCTACAGCCCGGGCGGCGAAAACGTTGACATCCAGCCCTCTTTGAGACTGCTGACCTGCCAGCCTCAGGACAACAGGAAATCCATGTCCCATGCCCCGCTCTACCACTGGACTGACATCACTGATACGACACCGCTGAGCGTGGTGAACGCGTGCGCGACTTTTACCACCAGTCGCCCGGCGAGGTGAGATTTCTTTTGGCTTTGTGTGGTTGCCTTCCAGTAGACTGTATTTGTATCATCAGCTTTGTGGGGATGTAGTAACCAGATACTTGTACAGTGGTTCATATTCGGTGACGTATCCATTAGGGGTTAACACAGAAAACGCAAAGAAAGCACATCTGTGTGGGTGGGGCCTGAGAACTACTTTATTCCCCACAGATACTGGCTTATGGAGACCCGTAACCCAGACAACGTGACGTCAGACGCGCGCCTGCTGTACCGCAAGTTAACCGCTGTCCCGTACACTGTCAAGGTAGTTGTTTTTGCCAAAGTGGCGCCCGATGGTACCGAAGCGCGGCTCAGAATCTTCTGCATCACTGATGATGGAGCGGAGAAGACTCTAGAAAAGCAGACGGGATTTGTGGAAGTGGCACGGAGTCGGGTTGTGGAAATTTGTGAAGGAAGACCGGTTCATGTGAGGTGCGAACACTATTTGATGCTTTGAAGCTTAATTTGGTATCTTTTTGATCGGATGTTCGTTCAACCAATGGGAAGGGTTGGAGGGGGGTGGGGTGGGGATGTAACTGCAATCCTTGGCATAATTGATGGTAAAATTTGGCGTCCTGCTGCTCCTCCCCTCAATGTTGAGCCAAACAGTGGTGTTGCAAGTCATTGTCACCAACATTGTGGGAATGCGTGGAGGAAGGTCTTACCACAAATGTGTCGAAAGTGTAATCGTTCTGTAGTGCGGAACCAAAATGTTAGGGAGTTTAAGAAACGAGGACGCGACGGCATCGAAAACGTCAGTTCAAAATATATCTTCTCGTTATTGTAGCAATTTCGCGATTATTCCAATTCGTTCAACTGTAAAATGTCGGTGAACTATCCAGGAATTAAATTTCTGTGAACGGCGTTAAAGCAAAGAAAAAGAAAGAAAATTTGCGCCATGTGCACACGTTCTCGCCAAAACTTAAAATTTGACCATTTCACGTTGCTGTTTTGCAGAAGACGGCAAGGAAATGTAAAGCGCACGTGCAGAGCGATTGTTTTTGCTTATTAAACCTTTTGTTTTGTGACGTTCTCGTTGACGTTCCCGTCCTCGTTTCTTAAACTCCCTCTTGCAGAGAGTTTGGATCGGTGGAAATTGTTTCCTGTACAATCTAACTTAGGTTAGTTGTTGTGCCGTTCTTGTTTCTCCCCTCCCCTCCCTTGTTATCATTGTCATTTCATAGGGTCATTACTAAAAATCACCCTGATGATCGTCCTTCACTAAGTTCTTGCTTCTTCTGTCCCTACCCACAGGTGTTTAGGTAACTTCACGCCAGTCAGCCGTGAACCGTTACAGCTCACATTTAATCCTTTCCGGGAAAACCGTCTGTCAGTGACAGTGCGCTTGACAGACCCGTCCCAGCCCCCCACCTGCCGGCTGGCTTTCCTCAAGGAACCTCGCAAGGATCGCCTGGGCAACGTGCGAACCATCTGCAACTTAAGCATCGACCTATCTGAGGAGGTGAGACGAGAAGAGTACCTAATATCTGCTTACCTGACACTGTCTCGACGACCAGTTGACGACAGAAACTACTTGTCTTTACTTTCAATGCACTAGTAGAGCGGTTTTCAATTCAATGTCGAAAGTAAATTGTGTTCAGTTTGCTTTGGTTTTGTATTGATTCGCTCTGTGATTGACCAGCAAAACTCGCGCCACTTTCTTAACTAATTTGAAGCAAAACCAATCGCGAATTGCACGCGCGTATTTTCCCGCGCTTTGCGCCGGTTGCGTGTAATTACTTCCTAATTCTGATTGGTTCATTGCGCTGTTTCGATCTGTTGTGATTGGTTGGAGTATTTGCTTGGGTTTTACGACTCTTATTGAAAACTGCTCTATACTGATTACAATTTTTCAATGTGTGTCATTGTCCAGTAAACTCAGTTTGCTTATCTTTATGGAAACTGTTGTTTACGATTCTCGTCTTTCTCTAACCTTTGTTCGCCTCCTTCGTTATACAGAACTTGAAGAAGGGTGACGCCGCTGCAAGACTTCCTGGTGAGTTAAGCCTTGGATGTTATTCTTGCTTATCAGTATTTTGGCACTTTTTACTGCTGTATCTTGTAAAGTTGCCAGATGAATTCGATGAAACAACGCGAAGACAGTTAAATTAAGCAGCAGCGTAAGCAAATGAGATCCCCAAGCATAAAATGTGTAGCTGTTGAAAAGCGCGGAAAACGCGAAGCGCGAAATGTGTCCAACAATAAAAAGGGCGAGAAACGTGTGGCTTGCCAATGGGTGCAAAGCGCGGGAAAACGTCAAGTGCCGAATCATGTGTTGGTGCAGTTTTCTACCTGACAGCATTTCACAGTGTATTTGCTTTTTTGTTACTGTGGCTTACTAATTGTTCCTTATTTTGTTGACTCGCAGATGAGTTGCTCTCATTGATAGCAAAAGGAGTTGGATACGAATGGATTGCCCTTGGACAGGAGCTAGGATTCACGGACCAAGAACTTCAAGAAATTGCCAACAAACAGTGAGTATCCATACATCGTAGTTTGGATTAAAATAAACAAGGGCGCATTCTCTCCAGGACAGTGTTGATGATCTTATTTCGGACGAGAAACGTTAGAATAAACGGAATATTTATCTCCAAAGAACGTTGTTCTGTTTTCCTGTAATCATTTCATTTCTTCACTCACGATCCTTCGGATTTTAGGTACTGGGCATAACTTTCTGAATTCTCAGGAGCCAACTTTTGATTGTGTTGATGGAAATCCAAAGTGTGATTACCGTAAAAGCTCTATTTAGCCCCCGGGGGTTTATTTAATTTCAGGCCTTATTAACAGGGGGGCTTAATAGAGGGAGGGGGTTGTTTCAAATCTTTGAACACGCTGTTTTCGTGTTAAATAGTTTCTGTACAAATCTCAAACAACTGCAGTAAAACTTTATTATTTAATACCGAGCAGGAAGCAGTATTGTATTTTATTATGTGTTTTATTGTATATTTGTTTCAAAACACCAACTGGACCGCATAAAGTGTATTTCGTAAGAGGGAATAGGAGGGAATAATTACAAAATCTCTTGTCCCAAAAGGGGTGGTGGTCTTAATGGAGCTTTTACGGTATTCAGTTGAAAGCCACCGAGTAGCGCGTTATTTCATTTGACCTTAAATGGTTACTCACGAACTGAACCGCAACAGCGAACAAAATAGCAGTCAGTTTAAATCTAGTAGCGTTCTATCACGAATGTTGTCTCTTAATTGGTTTCGCTACTAGCTATCTTGTTTGTTGTTGATAGTGAGTAGCGGCTGTCAACAAAATGGCGGCCGCTTCTTCGCGTTTTCGAAGTGTTTGCGTGGACCATTTAGATAATTTACTTGTTTAGTTTTGAACGACTAGTTGATTTATACTAAACAATTAGATTATTCGCTCTCGATTTTTACGTGTGATAGAAATCTCGAGCTCATAATTTAATTTTTAAATAACAAGTTTATGGTTTATCGGACAAGTACATTGCAGGGTAAACAAACATGGTTCTTAACTATAACGCGCTGTCTTTATGCTTGTGGATGGAAACGCAATAATGCCACAAGAAAGTAGCGCGTCCTTTTTGAATTGGCCTTCGTTTGTTGCTCGAATCAGCTCTTTATTCGGATTTTTTACGTTCTCTAATTTTCTTTTCTCAACGTTGTTCTTGTTTTAATCTCAACTTTATTTTCTTATCAACACACTTTTTTTTAGCAGTCTTTCATCTTTGCTTATTTCCTGGCCCGCCTAGATTAGCTATGCTACTTGCGGGTCAGGTAATCCTGTATTTATTTAATAGTACATCAATAAAAATCAACTTCAACTTCAACTTCACTAAACCCTCGCGCGTGTTTGGTTGGTTAATTAAAAACGAGGTAATTCGAACAACCACGATTTAACAGTTTTTAAGTTCTTTTAAGTGCTCGAATGTGTATAAAAGAGGTGAAGTGATATCTTGTTCTCCTCTTTATGCAAACATGTCCCCAGCCTAGGCGTATAGGGAGATTCATGCTTGCGTCATTGTTTACATTTTTGCTCATTTGCATACGGCTTTGCTTACGGAAGGAAACATGTTAGATGTGATTTGACTCCAGGCAGCTAAAGAGCTAGTGAAATTTAATACATTGTAAAATTTTTAGCTCTTTAGGTGTAGTATTCAAGGAGATACTGCAAAATTTCTGGGAGGCAAAAGCACTATTGAGCTCATACATTCTTTGCAAAGTTGAGTTTTTAAACCCGCGTTGCACAAAAAGTATTCAATACATGAGGCTCATTTTCACTGGCAGAGTTATCCATACCATGACCTTTCAATATTCAGAACTGATTTATTTGTAGCTCCATCAGAAACTGAATTGTTCATGCTAATGACGCAAATATTGTAAACAAGGATTCCCCTATAGAATTTATGTTGTATTCTCGTCATGAATTATTAATGTCCTATTGAAAAATAGCCGGTTGACTTGGAAAGGCTTGTATTTTGTCTCACCTTTGTCTTAGGAGTCAAGTTTCAATGCCCACAGTTAAAACTCTCGTATCGTATTTTTGGCCTTACATGATTTTATTCTACTTCCAGCGACTCCGAGTCATCAGACAAGTGTGCTATGGATGTTTTAACAGCATGGCGAGATAAGGAGGATAGCGAAGCCACTATGGCGTCCCTGGAAAAAGCCCTCCACGAAATTGGACGGGAAAGCCTCGCTGATGATTTCAAACAACTCGCCTACAGCAGCTATTCCAAGGCGCCTGTGGTTGTCGTGGAAACGCGTCACGTGAGCAGTACACCGGAAAAGGATTCCGCAGACGGCTCGGGGTCAAGCCAACGGCGCATTTCCGAGTTTCTGGACTCAGCTGGTGCGACAGACGACATGTTTGGTGGGGAAGATGATTTCGGCTCTCCGCGCTTGACTCGAGATGAGGTGTTCAGTGATGATACAAACTTACAGGAACCGATCACTGAAGAGACGGTCATCGTAGTGGAGAAGCACAGAGTGGTGGATGAAGACGGAAATGTCATCGAAGAGAGCCACAAAGTTGTGCAAGATGGCGAGGAGGTGTCGAAAGAAGACACGGAAAAATTGCTGCAGGATTTTTTCAGTAATGACAAAGGCGTCTTGGATTTCCTCGCCCCTGATAATGGAGCAGTGGAGAATGGCGGAATGAGGAAGAAACTGAGATTTGAGCAATAGATAGGTCGTATAGTCTCCTTCACAGTTCATATTTGGGTGTCGCGCAGCTATTCTTAGTTGCGTGACGCATACTCTTGAGCTGAGTGACGCGTTAAGCGGTGTTGTGTGACGGCTGATGAAGGAGACTATCCTGAATAGAATGTGAAAATTCCGCTCAGAGAGAGAGCAAGAGGACATTTCAGTAGGTTAACGTTCTACGTCTGTTAGGTCGGCTGAAGCCCAAACTGGTATTAAAATGAGACTGTTTTTAAGAATGAGACTCCTTAAGGGTAGAAGTGCAAGTGTAGATGTAGCACTGTTTGTTCAGCTCGTACGCAGTTGTGAGAGTGAACTTATGCATGAAGAGGTCAGCATATCGTTACAGGAGGATTTTGAAGTGTAATGTTAAATATGGAAGCCCTGCTTGGTTTAGCGGTTTTTATTATTTTCATTCGTCATGCCAAGCATGTAACTTCAGTCCTTCGATTGAGTCATAATTAAGTCTTTAATATTTCGTGTAATTGTTATTTTAAGCCTAATTCAGTATGTTGGTAGGTTTTAATATTTAGGACTTTTAATGTATTAGATCCAGGTCACAAAGCAGCTATTTACAGAATGAACAAATGTTTTAGCTCTCTTTATCTTTCGCAAAAGGCAGTTTGGTTTTATTCAAACGCATTCTTAAGTTTTTTTTTTAGATTCATTTTTTATTTGTCCTAATGAAACGATGCCCTAGCGAACACAATTTTTAGCGAACAAATCTTCCAGATGTTGTAGATTATTTCCTGTAATTCTCGTATTTGAAGCGCAAGCTTGAGAAGAGATTAAATCACCGGTAACCGAACTTAGTAACACAGTCGTAAAATAACCGAGTGGTTCCGTAAGTCGTCGTTATGATACCCGAAGTGGCACCTCATTTCAAGGTGTAATCTTCTTGTAGGATGCTTTGACTGCGAGGTATTTCAATAGGACTGCGCTAAAAGCCTTATCGCAATTGTGATTGGTACAAAGTTGACAGAACGAAGTGTTTTTTACTTAGTTGTGAAATTGACATTGAATCAAAATTATGTGAGCCTTTTCCTAAGAGGAGATTACACCGAAAAATGAAGGTGACGTGGGTTTGGTCGTGTTAGGAATCAATCAGTGCGTTGAAGGATCCACGTCTATACATGTTCTTTTGAATCTGACAGTGAGAGCTTTTGTACTGCTGAATGGTTGAACGAGATCGTGTGATATTTAAGACTGAACAAGTAGCAATGTTATTGTGGCGATTATTGTAATTCTTGTACCAGGAATAAACTGGTTACACGCTTTAGTTATATGCGTTTTTCCTTTGGACTTGCCACTGCCGAGTTGGACGACCACAACACCGGAAACTGCAGCAATGATGTAAAAGTTAGCGACCGTGAGCCTCTTCCTCTTGTGGCCCTGGCCAAAACGGCGGAATTCCATGCCACATTGTGATGGAGTCTGCTTTCGCGCGCAGGCTATGAATTTTTTATGCTATTGGCGGCCCGAAAAATTCACCTTCGATGCCGCATATAACTTAATCGCTTGATGGGAGTTTCTGACCCATTGGAGCCCAGCTCAAACGTATTTACGTCTGTTCCAGTCTCCGTGATATCTCATTGGGGGTACGGTAAATAGAATGAAACATGCGGACGAGGGGTTGACGCGCGAGCGCACGGGTCCTTCATTTAAGGCGGGAGTTAACCTAAACATGTTTTTTAGCCGCTTAACATGGATTTCGCGTTGATATCTCGTTCGCGTTTCAAGCAATCAAAAATCCCTATGCTCATCCCACAAAGCTATGCTGTGGGATATTTTGTGAATTTTTGGGTGATATTTTGGTATATTTGGGAAGAGATATTTTTTCTCAAAGGATTTTAACCAGTAAATTGAGTAAATTGAACTGTGAGGAAAATAGGAAAAATTGAAGATTTAATAAGAGTTTAAAATTGGAATTTGAAGTTAGAAATTGGTAGACGGATACCAAACAGTTCCCCCAGCAACCTGCAGTGCCTTCGTGGGTGGCAACTAAACATTTTAAACTAAACTTTGTGGGGTGGCAACTAAACATTTTTACTTCATTAAAATCCCTTCTTCAGTTCAAACACCTTAAGATAGCACACAGATTCACGTTTATCCCCATAGTCCATGGGCCAGAGCCACTCAAATGTACCAATTCGACGGACCAGCCGAGAGTGGTACGGATTTGAAGCTTGTCCGAAGGTGATTCCAAAAAGTCATGATATCAATCTGAAATCGGTAGCTTTTTTGTATTTTTGAAGCATTGAAATATCGCTAAAGCCCGCTTTTGCATGAAAACGAGGCTGAATTTTAAAAGTGCTATAGAATTTATCGTTCTAAGTAAAAACTTTATTTATGATATCAAAATAAAAGAAAGAAGTGTTTTTCATAGTTTTATTGTGTTAGATTTGGATATTTTTCAAAAACGACAACATAAGAAATAATTCATTATGAGCCTGTACTCGCGACTGGCGATTGCAACTAAGGCAGGTGAGCGTTTGCTTCTCGCTATTTTACTATCTTTTTTAACAAAGAAATCGAA
This sequence comes from Pachyseris speciosa, assembly GCA_016490735.1. NCBI lineage: Eukaryota > Metazoa > Cnidaria > Anthozoa > Scleractinia > Pachyseridae > Pachyseris > Pachyseris speciosa. The sequence continues at coordinate 508,257 of JAEMWC010000587.1, read as the reverse complement.
ACTAGAAGGAACAATATTATTGCACAGTAATAAATGACTATTAATACCTTAAGAATGCTTTTAATTTTGTCAATAAAGAGTAAAAATATTTCCAAAACTTAGTCATTCGAGAAGCGAATGGAGTTTCGATAAATAAATAAACTCACTCTCACTCAGAGCATTTTCAAGCTATCCCTCGGGACTTTGAAAAATGGAGCCTACGGCACCCAGTGTAGGCTAATGAAGGATACCGTGCTCGAATTTTTTTTTCTTAAGTCGTTTTGGCAATTTCAAGCGGAAATAATGACAAAGTTAGCCATTCTAGTTCGCCAATAGCCCGCCAGCGATTATGAAACGTCGAGAACTGTAAGGTAGCCAAAGCAATCTTTTTATTTTATAATCCCCTAATGTAGTTGAGAAATACTTTCTGCAGTATTTTTTTTACATCGCGGACGATATCTTCGTACTAAATATTTCTACTTTTGTTCAAAGGAGCCAAACGAAAAGTCGTACATAATAGAGAACAGGATAAACGACAACGAAGAGAGGAAGAAAGTATAATTCACTGTTGCAACGACACGGGAGAATTGGCAACCTTGAAGGACCTCGAGTCCTGGAAAACACTTTTAAATGCTGCAACTATTGCAATTACACCCGAAATATCCCTGTCAGTGGCGATAAGAAAGAAGACAACGAGTATATCGAATATTCCCGTGCCGAATTGCAGGGGTATGAGAAATTGTTCAACTACATTAGAACCGATTTGCTACGAACTCGTAGGATTGTGAGATTGAGCGAGTTAAATATGCCCTGTTTACCGCTTGTTAAATTCTCAAGGAGAACTAGAAATACCAGAGTCCACAGGAACCATTTCAGAAGAAGTCTTGAGAAAGAATTTAGAGATGCTATTGATTTTGAAGATCGGTATGGGAACAATCGAATTTTTGCGATTCCAAGAAATCTTTCGAGACTGGATTTAGCCAAGCAAGTTACAGAGAAGAGCAATGCTACTTCGTCTAGCACTAGCGATACATCATTAACCGAAGTAGAGGATGATCTGTTACGAGCTAAAGATGTTGACGAAGAAGCTTACAAAGCTTTCAGAGAACAGCGTCTCAAATATGATACGCCAAATGTAAAATTCAACGACACCTTGAAGAAAGCCAAGCTCAAGACCTTTACTGACCTCAACAAGAAGATAAAGGTTAAAGCTTCTAACAATCAAAAAGATGTTCTTAAAGCCGGGAGAAGATTTTTTACACAAATGGTTGTCACTGCAGAGAGCTGTCGCAGGCTCCACAGTTTTTATGACGCAATATTATTCAACGTGACATCCGGGTAGTTGTCATGACCATATTTGGTCATGTTTTTGCACAACAGAAAAGAAAGCACATGTAATTTTGTTTTTCCTTCGGTTCTCGGTTCTCCACACGCGGTTTTACACGGTTTACAAGTACTTTGTACGTTGGACAATTGGATTTGGATGTAACACGTCGGTGGCTTGAGGTTAAATACATATAGAGAGAGAATATTTCAGTGTTTACGGATTTTATTGGGACAACAGGGTCAACTATACACGCATTTCCCACAGAGCAGAAGCTTGTAGATGAGTGAAGTCCTCGCCCATCCTCTCGGACCACTCCCGTGGACACTGGCTAAGCGAGATGGCAGGTTGCGCAAGACGAACAAGAGGCTACAATTAGCCTAAACCCTGGCTCGCAAAAAACAGTATTGTACCCCTAACTTAGTGCTAAACAAAAGAATAGAGGGAAGTCTGTCTTACATCGGACGCATTGTGTTTAGCTTGTGTTGGAGTCTATTTCTTTAGACCCCTATCAACATATATTCCTCTAAAATACAGCTCAACCATTGAGCACAATAATTATAACACTTGTAAAAAATATTTCTAAAAGAACAAGAAAAAGAGAAACAGAAAAAATAAAGCCCGTGATATATACCACTAAAAGACATCGAACGGGGGTTAGCTGCGTCACAGGCAGGAACAATGACCTTTAGGCCACAGAGGTTTATCGTTATGCAAGATGATAAAAATAGTGTATTGATTCCAAAAAAAAAAAAAACTAAGCACACTTGTTTTCGCTTCGATGGATAATTGTTTGAGAAAGGAAACACTTATCGAACGATGTTGGATTTTTCGCATAAATGTGAATGGAGTCTCGGTGAAATGTGAGTAGAAAATTAATTAGCAGAGTGAAACTGTTTACAAATACGTCAATCCAGGGTCATTTGAAACACAAGAAAGGAACGTTTCTGGACAGTTTCAAGGGACGCTAGTACATTTGTAAAATATAATCGCTTATCATTCAAAAATTAAAGTCCAGAAATTGAGATATTGTGGCAAAATAGTAAATAAACTACCTGTCAAAGTCTCAGGGGTGTGTGATATCCCGTACTTGAGTTATTCAACAAAATGTACATCTCAATGGAGCGGATACGGTAACACGGCAGTCCATCTGGAGTTAAATTTTGGTCATGTTAAAAGCTTTCTTCTCGCTGTTGAACTTGCAAACATTCGTATAGACACTTGTCTTAACATATTAGTTTTTCAGACTTCAAAGACACAAGGTGAATCGACGTTTTCCGATACGTGACAACAGGCATCATTCTTGCTGAAAACACTGGAAAATACTTAATAGCAAGGACCACCGTTGCAAAATAGAAGAGCCGGATCCTGTAATAGATCTAACCAGCTATAAAATTGTAAACTAGAAAACGGTAAGAAACAAGCAAGGCTGGTTACACGGCTAGGAATATATATTTAAACCAATATTTCGGGAGGCACAGCCTTCCTTCATCAGGGTGTTACATATTATGACCCTAAGATGAAACGACGTTACAGTTTTAAAAAAAGTTGTACATGTAACACGATATTATAATAAAGGTAAACAATACAACGTAAAATAAAAGAAACGTTACAGTTTGAAAATTTGAAAAAAAACGTAACAAGAAAACAAAAAGATAGGTATTATATTTCTTCTTTTCTGTTGATACCTAACGGTTCAAGAGTTTGACCTCTATCAATTAGATATGCACAATTGATAGAGGTCAAACTCTTGAACCGTTAGGTATCAACAGAAAAGAAGAAATATAATACCTATCTTTTTGTTTTCTTGTTACGTTTTTTTCAAATTTTCAAACTGTAACGTTTCTTTTATTTTACGTTGTATTGTTTACCTTTATTATAATATCGTGTTACATGTACAACTTTTTTTAAAACTGTAACGTCGTTTCATCTTAGGGTCATAATATGTAACACCCTGATGAAGGAAGGCTGTGCCTCCCGAAATATTGGTTTAAATATATATTCCTAGCCGTGTAACCAGCCTTGCTTGTTTCTTATCATTCTTGCTGTTGATATGAGATTTACACTCGAATCACTCGGCCGTGAAAGGTCAAATTCCCTTTGTCTGTAGTCTCTAATTTTTGCCGCTACCCTCGTGTCGCGTCTCCTCGCAACTTCGAGCGCGCACGTGCCCCCACAATCCGTCGCCAAAATTAGAGACTACTCGCTGTCTACTGAAACAGACACGGGGAAACACGGCAGTCCATCTGCCGTTAAGTTTACTCATGTTAAAAACTTTCTTCTCGCCGTTGAACTTCCAAACATTCGCATAGACACTTCTCTTAACATATTGTTTGTTCAGACTTCAAAAGCCACAAGATGAATCGACATTTTCCCATACGTGACAACACGCATCACTGTTGTTAAAAATAGTTAGCGCTTGCGCAGAAACGCCGGAAGTGCCATTTGTGGATGATACTCGACGACGAAAAAGAAGAACCGTCGGTAGTTTATGACCCGGGCGCCGCGCGAGACGCGCGCAGCCCGGATAATAAAGCCTCCTTGGCAAAGGAACTCCAGAAGAATGTACAAGCAGCAAATGTTATTCCCCAACCTTCAGCATGCTTGATAGATGGCATGGCTTTAGCTCAGTGTCTAAAGGGTGACCAGAAAATACTTCCTGAGATTGCCGAGTCTCTACTTAACATGGCGTTAAACGAAAGCACTTCGAGCGACAGAATTGATGTCGCATTCGATGATTACCGAGACGACTTACCAGTTCAAACAATGACGAAAATTCCTGTACCGTTCACGGAACAAGCAAGCATTGATAGTCTTTGTGACTAAGGAATGGCATTCGGAAAAGTATGCAGACAAATTAGCAGGGAAGACGCTCGTGGTCACCTGTGGCAGAGAAGCCTACCAGTTGTCATCCGGAGTGGTTGAACGACTGACTGATCTCGACTCATCCGGCTCAAGAAGAGGACACCGGTGAAACGAACGGTACAGTAAACGGACAACTCACATCGTAACAAGCAGCAACCAAAATCGGAACTTTTTAATGCAATAGTTGACTAACCTTTGTACACACGATCATAATTATTCTAACACAGAGGTGAGACATACCACGAATAGTCAAAGCCTAACGACGGTATTTGACAACATGCACGAGTATTCGTCACATCTTCCCTCTTAGAAAAGAAAACTAACTAACAGTCTCCAAAAACAAAAACGTCAACAAGTAATCGTAAAATCTGGCTGGTGGTCTTGTGACGTCAAACACATAATCTGGCTGGGCTGTCACGTCAGCACATAGTCGTGAAATCTTGCTGGGGGTCTTCTAACTCTCTCCGATCTTCGAAGGTCGGTCGGCGGCACACCGGGCTGAAAAGATGGCGGCTCAGCAGATGGCACGGGAGTGGTCGGAACGTGCACTGTCGTGAGTCCAGGCGATACTGTTCCAGAACTACTGGGCAGCGGTGTTTCATCTGGAACGACGGTCTGGCTAGCAACAGGAGTCTCGGTGGTTTTAATGATGTCGCGCCGATTCCTCCGATAAACAGTACTTCCAGACTTGACAAGGAAACTACGAGGACCCACTGAATCCACACAGGTAGCTGGTGTCCAAACCTTTTGCCCAGGAAGCCTCATTCGCACTATTTCACCAGGAGTAACATTAGGAAGTGGTTTTCCGTGTCGATCGTAGTAATACTTCTGACGACGTTTCCTATCAGTCATCGCACGTACATCATCACGCAGTGAATAACCGGGCCTGAGAAGAGACTCTGACATGGGCAACAACGTACGACAGCGACGACCCATCAACCGTTGGGCAGGGCTGGTAGCCATTCCCTCCGTTGGGGTGTTACGCCAATCCAGTAAGGCTTGAAATTCGGAAACACCCGATTCTTTGCATTTCTCAAAAAGACGTTTGACAGTCTTAACAGCATTTTCCGCCTTGCCATTCGATTGAGGATATCTAGGCGAGGTGGTGATGTGATTGAAAGACCAGTTTTTCGTGAATGCTTCGAACTCCTCAGACGCAAACTGCGGACCATTGTCAGTAACTAGAGTCTCCGGCACCCCAAAACGTGCAAAAATGGTCTTCAACTCGCGTACCACGGCTGATGTTGTGATAGCTTGCAAACGGGAAACCTCGATGAAATTGCTGAAATAATCGGATACAACCAGAAGGGTGCGTCCATTTGACTCGCACAAATCAGCAGCCAATTTAGCCCAGGGTCGCGAAATTACTTCGTGTTGAAGGAGTGGTTCCTTAGTCTGAGACGTGCGATAGGCCAGACACACGTCACACTTCGAGACATAATCTTTGACATCTGATGCAATTCTTGGCCAGAACAAGCACTCTCGAACTCTTCTCAAACAACCTTCTATTCCTATGTGTGTAGAATGTGCAACAGACATCAGTTCCTTGCGCATACAAGTGGGAACAACCAAACGAGCACCCTTGAAAACCAGTACATCTTGTACTACCAACTCGTCACGCGAGTCAAAGTAGGGTCGTAAACACTCAGAAACGTCTGACTTTCTTTCTGGCCAGCCATTTTGAATGACATCACGAAGCTGTTTTAAAATTGGGTCGTTAGCAGAAGCATGGGTGACCTGTTGCCAACGGGCGTCACTCACTGGCAAGTTAGCTCTGTGGTCAACTTCTTCCAATTCCCGGACAAAAACAGAGGCATTAATTTCAGGCAAATGAGCTCGGCTCAACGTATCAGCAATCAGCATCTTCTCTCCTCTAAGGTAAGTAACATCCAAATCGTACTTCTGCAACCTCAAGAGCATTCTCTGGAGACGCTTTGGTGCTACACACAGTTCTTTCCGGAAAATGGACTCAAGGGGCTTGTGGTCTGTTTGAACTCTAACAGAATCACGGCCATAAATGTAAGCATCAAATTTCTCACAGGCAAAGACAATCGCCAAAAGTTCCTTCTCAATCTGTGCATAGTTTTCTTCCGAAGGGTTAAGGCTCGCGAAGCATACGCCACAGGCTGCCCACCTTGTAGTAACACAGCACCAAGACCGTGCTGTGACGCATCACATTGGATTGTAACCTTCTCTTGCAGGTTGTAATAACGGAGTATCGGTGACACAGACACAGCTTCTTTGAGTTGCTCAAAAGCTCTCTCTTGGGGCTCGTCCCAGTGCCACTCCACGTCTTGGCGGGTGAGGTCTCTGAGAGGCTTGGTGATATCTGACAATCGGGGCAGAAATTTGCTGAGGTACTGGACCATTCCCAGGTTACGCTGCACACCAGCAACATTCTCAGGTCGGGGCATTTCACGTATGGCTCGAACTTTCACTGGATCTGCTCGAAGACCTTCACTGGTTGCCACATGACCGATAAACGGAACTTCTCTCAGCCTGAGCTGCAACTTGTCACCGTTTAAATGAATTCCACGCTCTTCACATCTCTGAAGGAACGCTGAAAGACTCTTGTCGTGATCAATTGAAGCTTCTTGCATTGAATCTCCATAGCCAACAACAACAAAGTCATCTGCTACGACTTCAACTCCATTCAGTCCCTCGACTAATTCGTGCATCTTGCGTCTTGCGACTTAATTCCAAAGGGCATCCTTTTCCACCGATAACGACCAAACGGCGTGTTAAAAGTAGTTAGGAACGATGACTGCTCGTCAAGAACAACGTGCCAGAACCCACAGGCAACATCAAGCACAGTAAACAGTTTGGCACCATGGAGTCTAGAAGCAACTTCTTCGATGGTAGGCAAAGGATAATTCCCTCGTTGCAGAGCACGATTGAGATCCTTAGGGTCCAAACAAATGCGTAGGGCACCATTTGGCTTTGGCACAACTACCATTGAACTAATCCAAGGTGTGGGCGTTGTCACACGAGCTACAATTTCTAGGCTCTCCAAATCTTCTAAAGCCTCACGTAGACGTTCACGGATAGCAACTGGTACCCGGCGAGGAGGGTGTTGAACTGGCTTCACGGTTCCATCCAGCTCCATGTGATATTCACCAGGAAGTTTACCAACTCCATTACCGAAAACACGAGGAAAGTTCTTGACCAACTTGTCAGCGGACAAAGCAGGCTCGGCAGCGGACAAAACAGGCACATCATGCGCATACACGTCAACATCAGAGGTCTGGGGATGATTCAGCTGATCATTGTCCAAGTACTTGATGATTTTCATTCCAAGACAAGCTTTCCTTCCAAGTACAGGCCTGACTTTCTTGCTGTCCACCAGATTGCAGTCAAGAAGACATCTGAAATCTCCACGCCAAACTCTCAAACGAACTCTACCAAGGATAGGAATCGATGTTCCACCATACGAAATAATCGCCGTGCTTACAGGGGTCACGTTAAGTAAATTAAAGTCTCTTGTCGCTTTCTTATATAAATGCAAAGGGACCACGTTACATTGCGCTCCAGTGTCCGGCTGAAAGCGAAGGTAATTTCCTGACTCCAATTTTAATGTCACAAGCTGCGAATCATCCAAAGTCACCGCTGAAATCTCCTGTACGCCAAAAACTTCGTATGAAAAATCGTCCTCCACATAATGGACATGACTGCCTCGCTGCGACGGTTTAGGCACTGATCCGAAACACACGTTCGCGAAATGGTTTTGCTTGTTACACTTTTTACACCTTTTCCCAAATGCTGGACAGTTTTCACGCTTTGACACATCATGCATACGCCCGCAGAAATCACACGTTTTCACTCGGGAGTCCGCGGGTTCAGTACTGTTGCTTGCAGCTCATGCCGCGAGATCAAAGTTTGTTGCGGTAATAATCGTTTACGAAGATACAGATGTCTTGGTACTGTGCTTGGCCTTCAAGAGTTTTATTCCATCCTCCATGCTCACCAAATGCAGTTCCCAGACAAGTGTAAAGTACTTAAATGTTTCAAGGATAGTTGAGCGAATTGGAGCAAGTACATGCAGATAATTACCGGGATTCCATGCGTTTACTGGCTGTGATACAGTTAGTACGTTTCAGGGACGGGGGAAGGTACTAGTGTTTCGGATCATGGCACAACATCAAGGGTTCCAGGAAGTATTCCAGGGACTTGGAAGGGAATAGCAGCTGTCTAACGAGCTTTGCCGTGACCTCTAGAGGTTCACATGTGCTATGTACTGCAAGAATGCGGGAACAAATGAAGTCAACGAGCTGCAATACCGGTTGTTCTACTTGAAGAAAGGGGATGTTGATTCCAATCAGCTACAATACCTCCCTGTGACGACTCACTTCGCAAGCATGCGCTACCAGGCCGCAATTTGGAAACGAAATCTTCAACGAAAAATATTTCCTTAGTTTTGCTGAATCTGCTGTTGCGTATCACTTGTGTGAACCGTAGTTGTAGAACATCTCGGCAAGTTTACTAGTAAGCTGGTTTAATTTTAGCGGTAACAGTATGTCTTTATCTTTTAGTGAAACTGATGCTTGAATCGTGCGAAACTAGCATGAATGGTTTTCTGCGATGGGTGCATAAAAGCCGGACTGTCGGGGACGGAGGTTTATCAGAACTTGAGGGAGCTCATTACAGCCTATAGCTAATCAGATTACACCTGATGTAATTAACGACTGATGTAAATTCTCTTAATAACTGTTAATATTCTATTTCGTCGAGAAAACATACAAAATATTCGGCGAATATCGCTATGGGCTGTACAAGGGAAAATATCCCGTTTCCTTGGTAACCAAAACAGTGAAATTCTTGTTTGAAACGAATAACCCATGGGGTAACATAAAATGTTCAAGTATAGTTTGATTTCCGCTAAATGGTCAAAAGATACGAATTCTTCGATGCTTTCCCCTATTTATAAATATAATAGCAGTTTCTTGGCAATTATTGACAAGTTTTGATATTCACTGTGAAGCGATATTTTACTGATATTACTTAATCTTCTAATATTTTATGATTTGAGTACTTATTAAATTGAAACATGGCATTTGGGGCATTATGAGTACATCAAAGTAACAAAACAAGCTTCATGATTTCGCTATGTGTGAAAACAAGCATCCAAGGGCGAAAAGTGCCGTTTCTACGGTATTCGTTGCCATGGCAACAAAATAAACACACGTGACTTCCTGGAAAGAAAGGTCTAATAGATATACATAACATATCCAAGTATCACTTCTTGCGGATGTCATGGTCCAAAGATATTAATTTTTTAATGTTGGGCTTTATGCAAAAACTGCCAGATATTTTATCCTACTGGAGACCCCACCCCCCTCAATTTTCAGGTCATTTCACCAGAAAAGCTACCGATTCATCGTTGATATCATGGATTTTCGTAAACTCCAATAAATTTAGATTAAAAAAATCCATGATAGCACTGGTCCCTCAATTTGGTACAAAAAAACCCTATTTTGGGGTCTTGGCCCATGGACTACCACCTTAACAGTCCCAGTCCTCTCTCCTGCTCAGCGTTTGCGTGTTTTGTTTTCTTATTATTTATTCCCATTCTCTGGGAGCCTGGAACAGTGTCAGTCTTACCTGACGCTGAAAAGTCTGATGAACAGGCCATAGTTACGCGTCTGTGTACAACAACTGAAGGTCTTTTAAAGAGTCGAAGCTTGTGAGTCGACTATACAATTTGTCAATCGAAAGACATATTTTGCGTAAGTGTGGTCAAGAAATTGAGAGCAGAATATTTCAATTATTCTACATAAGAATATTTGCGTCACCATAAATAGACTTAGGAAAACACTTTCTGTTACAAAACAAGATCCGATCATGTTTTAGAACCGGAAGTGTTAAATAAACATTAAAAGATGCCTGAGAGTAAAAACTTTTCGTTTGTAGCAAAATCAGACTAAGGAAAAAAAGGATAGCTTAAAACGTTCTTGGGTATTTTAGAACTTAACATCTTATTTAAGCGTTGTATCTGAAGAAAAGTCACATTGCCGTGAAACAAAATTAATGTTCTTTAAAAGAATTGCAGCAATATTTTATCCAAGGGTGAAGGAAGTCTGTGTCACACATTGCGAGCAGAACATACATCTTGGAATGACATTTCTCACTTTTCCGCTGGCCATGGCATTCACGGTAGGCAGTTCAGATCGTCCTGAAAAAGAAAAAAAACAAAACAAAACAAAACAAACAAACAAAGAATGTGTTGTGTAAATTTAGAGCTAACCCTATTCAGCCGCGTGTAAACGAAGGTAAGAAATTGTCGGTTTTTCAGCTTATACGGTCGGGATTTAGTCTACCTTCCTGGCCTGGCAAACAGGTTGTCCTATCTTGAAAATGCAGCACCTATTTTACTTTTAGCTCACTCCGTTATCATTCTTCTGATCATATAGACTCCATGATATATTTTTTACTTTTCATCCGATGTTCCACATCTTTGTGTCGGTAATTCCCCGGCCCTATCGAAAACCGGTTACGGTCGTTACTGACAACTATACCCTGCGTACCAGAGGTTTTTTTTTTCCGTTTGAAGGAGGGACGGCCCGTCTCTTACCTTCTATTTTGGTTTTTCAGGGACATTTTTTTTTCAACGGGCGTCTGGAGCCAGGGTAAGCTCAGGCTTTAAACCAGGCTTGCTTTTTCATCACGACTGGATTGATTAATTTGACTTTTTAGATTAGTCCCGCAAGACTCCCGTACAAACTTGATGGCAGTGGCCACGCGTTTGTTCAGACACTTTTCCTTTCGTTGACAACGTACCGATCACTGGGGCCGAAACTGTACATCATCATGTAGGGAACTGATGGCAAATTGAATTGTTGTATAACAGCTCTCGTAAGTAGCGCCCATACTTATTTATCACAATCTAGAAGACTCCACCAAGGATGTTTTTAAGCCCCCCCCCCCCCCTCCCACACACACACAGACACACACACACACCCCTCCAAGACCGATGGGAGCGAGGCTGGGCTTTCCCGACCAGACGACAATTGTCAACGAGGCCATGCCGGTGAAAAAAGAACGAAAAAACATTTTAATGTACAAAGTTAGAAATGGCTTGGGTCTCGACTACATAGGTGAACTTTTCGATTTTGCAAACAAAGGGTACTCCCTAAGAAATGCAAATTTCGATGCACCTCGCTAGTCAACAGTGGGATACGGAAAACACTCTATCAGATATCTGAGCCCATATCTTTGGTCCAGACTATCCTCAAGTGATCGACAGCAACCCTCGCTGGAAAATTTTAGACGGAACATTAGAAAGAAATACTTGACTTCTCTTATTGAGGGCACGTGCAGCAACTGTACTTTATGCATGGTTTAACCACGTTTGCAACTTTTAACTGAATATCAGATTTTCTTTGAACTGAGGAATATTAGTTGTGAATAGTTTAGTTTTTGGATTTTTATGAACCTTCCTTGCCTTTACAAAGGATTGTAAATATTAAAATAATCCTTTTAACACTCGTAGTAATCCTATCTTAATTTTTATTTTGTATTTGGAATGTTCTTTTAGTGTCGACAATTAGCTCATATTTAGCTAAATACTCTGACCGGCCAGGAGCCGATTACTTAATAAAGTTAATTCATTCATCCATCCACCCATCCATCCATCCACCCACCCACCCATCCATCCATCCACCCACCCATCCACCCACCCACCCACCCATCCGTCCGTCCGTCCGTCCGAATGTCCGTTCGTTCGTTCGTTCGTTCGTTCATTCCACCTCTTTATGATTCATTCTCATTATTTTTCAATGTACCGGTGTAGCCTGACTAGCCTCTTCAGGAACCTCAAAAAATGCTTACGAAACTGTGAAACTAGAATCGAAAGCCAGTTTATATTTTTCATGAGACATACACAATAAGGAACAAAAATACAGTAATTCAAAATTTTTACCAAGGCATGGGCTTCGGATAGCCTCATACTAATTACGGCCTTGCTAGGGTATGAAAAAGTCAAAAGGCGCCAATTTGTTTTATTGGCACCGACAGTGGAACAAACAAAGAGTTACATTCACACTCCTACCTCGTGGCACAGAGCCCGTGAAGGCCTGTGATTTGGGTTGTGTGTGTCGGAACACGGAAAGCGCGGGAGAATCGGCAAAACCCGGCAGAACCCGATTGTCTGCCCTCAAAGCCTATCTGACTGGCTAAAATTAGCGTGTTATTGGCCAGGGTCAACTGTGGGATTACAGTCCCTATTTTCTTTTTCAAGTGGGTTTACGTCGGTAATTAAGCGGCGGCAATTGACACCGTATAAGCTGTGTTGAAATCGCCGCAAAATGGTCGCGAAAAATGCCATTGGCTGAAATTGCATTTAAAGTCGCCTGACTGAACATCGCATGAAAAATCGACTGTGTGTTTCACTGATTCAAGCACTCTTCGCGTGAAAGAGCTCCGATCTTGGGGGATGGCTAAAGTCGCTCTCCTCGCCCGTCCCCTCCCGTCCAAGTGTCAAGGTTAACTAACCGGATGTAGAAATTTTATGTGCTGTGCATCAAGGTCACGTTTCCGGAAATAAATCATTTTTACCTCCGGCTATTAAACGTTTGTTCTCATTCATCAAAACACTTGACTAGTGCCCAGGACTTGCCTCCTACCACTTCAGTTCAGGGAAAAATATTTGTTGTTATCATTTGATGTTACCACCAAGTGTCGTTTAGGTCGTTGCCATTTCTTATACACGTCAATTTGCTTTTCCTGACACTTATGTTAGAGGTCACAATGTGAAATTTGGCCAACAGCTGCCTTAATTGTGCGTGGACGTCACGCCCCACCAGAAAGACACAACAGTCAAACAATAGGCAATTGTTTGAAGTGATCACGTGCGCGGCGTTCCTTTACAAACCATATTTGGAGGATGGGGATCAACAAAGGTTATAGCACCTATCTATCAACATGGCGGACGTGAAGTTGGCTTGCAAACGGCTGAATTTGCTAACTCGTTCCGACTGTCTTCGGTGAATTTTGTCTGGTACGTTAAGCTGTTCGCCATGGAAGAGGGTTATAAGAAGGTGATAGAGCGACACAGGGATAAATTTCGACTTGCAATTACGGTGGAAAGGCTGTTGTCGTCTCTGGTTGTTAGCCATGTCGTCAATTCGGAAGAAGCTCAAGCAATTCAGAACGAGCATCCTTCGCAGCGAGTGGACCGATTACTGGATGTCATTCAGAGAAAAGACCATGAGACATTCAAGAAGTTCTGCGTTGTCTTAGAGACGACATATCCGTACATGTTAAACTGTATGTTTCTTGGAGTGGAACCCCCAACAACAACTGGTAAGCGAAACTTGTGACCACCTAATGTCAACATGTCAAGGTTTTTAGCTTAAATTCATTTGCGTTTCTAGCTTCCAGTTACTGGCTTTACCACCAGATGTAAACATTTCAGATATCGTAAACGAGTACAAGAGTTTTCTTGTTTTGATCACTTGCAGAACCGTGTACCAGCTGTAAATTTTTGTGTGCAACGAGAGCGTTTAGTAATTTAGCATCTATTTTGCTAACATAATTTTTTTAATGGATATTTATTTTCCAACTAATCCTCATCATTGCTCGGTTACAACGCATTTATTTTGAAATAACATCGTTCATTTTCCATAGAAAATTGTAGTTTCGCTCTGTTTTAAAAGTAAGATACAATAAAGAGTGCTTGATGCGGAAATTCAATTTGAAGTTTGTCGGTGACGTGTTATGTAAAATCTAGGGGGTCTTGCACGCAACTATTTTTCTTGTTTTCCGTGAATGTTTTTGGGAATAAAAGCACCTTGAGTGGATAACAAAGTTATATTTCTTTAAATTTGTAAAAAACAAACTCGGGGTTCTGGGAGGGGACTTGAAAGTTGTTTGTCACTTGAGAAGCCAAGTTGATCGAACCCACAAATATTTTTCCCTTGATTTGTCAAAAGTTTTACGTTGACTAGTTTTTCGTGCGACCTCACAAGCATTAAAGTCTTGGGTAACTAGTAAGCGTAGGATTTTATATTATTTTTGATGTTGTCTTTATGTTGTCTTATAGCAACTCAGAGGCGATATTGTAAATCTTGTAATGGCGATTGCTTGTTCTATTTTCTTTGCGTGGCCAAGCGAAGCAGTGAAGATGTAATCTGTCATTATGTTTTTCGCGTTATCTTTTTAGTCTCGCCGCACATCAGGCCGGACCAAGGCAAAACAACAGATAACAGTGAAGACGGTTCTCGTCACATGCAGTGTAAGTGCATGAAATACGCGATATTCGTTGAAAGTGAGCTTAATCGTAGAAAATGAAAGAGCGTTTTGTTTCGCGAAACGTGTTTTCCCCGCGGGCAAAATTCGATCTTCTTCTAGAAGTAGAACAAACAATTTTTTTTGGCGCATGATCATATTGCTGTATTGAATTCACAGCCGGAGAAGGCAAAAAAAAACAAAACCAAAAAAAGGAAAAATCAACCAATGTGCTTTCAGGAACGAAAAGCTCAGCTTATGAAAATGTTGTTTACATAGTGCAAAGTCTCATATATTGATATTTGCTTTTATCAGTTTTGGCACCTCATATGCATTTAATAATAATAGTAGACCAAGCTTTGTGCAAATTAGCAGAACTTTTATTATTGGAGCATTTGTGTTAATATATTAAATTATTTTTATATTGGTCAGTAAGTCAAAGTCATTGACCATGGCCTCTGGAGGATACCAGTGAAAGTGATATTGGTGTTTTGGTGTTCTAGCTGACAGCTTAAGTTGTCCACAAGGATCTGCTTGTTTTCCAACTTTGTCGTAAATTTTTTCTGCGTAAAAAATTCTATCAGCTTATTTTCTCAAGTTAGTAGTCATCATAAAATAATTATCAGTTTTGCCTAGCATCTCATTTTTTTGGGCCTGTCTCCAACTTTCACTTTTTTTTAAATTGTTTGGAACTCACAATCATGAGTGTTCAAGTTTTTCAGTCATGGGGTGATCTGATCATGAGACGCATTGTCAAATTGTTCGATTTCATGTGCTAGAAATTACCATTGTGAAGCAGTTGTTCTGGCTAGTTGTTGTAAGCTAGCAGTTGGAAATTACTATTATGTTTGTGTAGCCATCCAATGTTCTTTTGTCGAAAAATAAAATTTAAAGGTGTTGACATATTTTTTGATATTTTTTTAGGCATTGGTCCATCCCGGCGAATCAATGTAGGCCGCAGTACAAGCATGACAGGCCATGACCTCTGTAAGGATCGACTTATCGTGTTGAAAAATGAGTTGAGGACAGTCAAACGTGATTTAGAGAGAGTTTCAGCACAGTTGCATGAGACGGAAGCAGAACGGGATGCTTACAAGAAAATCATTGATCTTGAAACAGATGACACGCTACACATGGAAAACAACTCTAATTCTCTGCGTGGAAATTCACAGGGAAATGACAGAGAAAACGAGTTTGAAATTCTTAAAAAGCAATATGTTGAGAACTTGAAAGAGCTAGAAATGCTAAGGTATGAGAATTCGGACATTTCTGCTAAGTACGAATCTGTTTTTCAACAATGTGAGAACAACAGAAAGTACAAAATGATGTTTCAGGGCTTGCAAAGGAGATGTGATGAAATTAATCTTGAGCGCGATAAACTTAAACAGGAGTATGAGGAGATTGTATTGTTGAGAGAAAGGGAAAAAATTGAACTTATTGAAATGAAAGATAACCAACAGTATGAAATGTACCTCAACAACCATTCAGGAAATGCTGGCTTTGATAAATATGATTCACATCAGAAAGATTACAAAACCCTTCAAGATGTGCACCGAGAACTCAGGTCTAAGTATAACCACCTATTTAACAGTTTTCAAAATTTGGAATCTGACTACTCGGCTTTGAAAATACAATTTGATGGCTTAATTCATGAGCGAGACTCGTTGATCATGGAGCGAAACGGACTGAAGCAGCAGTCAGAAGCAGCGGTTAAAAAGTATGACAAAGCTATGAGAGACTGTGATGCTGCAATCAAAAAGTCTTATCAGGAGAGACAGCAGGCACAACAGCAGCGTGACTCGGCAAGGAGAGAATGTGATCAAGTTATGTCGCTTCAAGTGAAAACAGCAAAAGACATCACCAAACTCACTGAGGAGAGAAACGCTGCCCTGAATGAGTATCATTTGGTTATGAGTGAAAGAGACACAGTTCATCGAGAAATTGAGAAACTCCATGATGAGCTCACTGATTTGTGCAAGAGTAATGAAAACCTTCAGAAAGATTATTCAAAACTGCAGAACCACCTTGAGGACACACAAGGAGAAATGTCCCTCTTGGTCGAAGAACGGGAACAAGCCACCAAAGAGGTGTTTGGACTGAAAGGAAGGCTTAGTCAGGCCTTGTTAGAGAAGGACAGTGTCGTGATAGAGAGGGATAAACTTAGAGAAGATAACGAAATGTTTAAACAGGAGAGAAATGTTGCCCGCAGAGAACGCAGTGAAGCAATCATTCACAGAGACAAGATCCTTAAAGAGTGTTTTGAGATCAAACAGAAACATCAACTTGCTGTGAAAGGAGAAAATGAAATGGACGCGCTTAGAAGGCAATTTGAAGTTCTTTCCAAGGAATTGACAAATGCACTGCATGATGTTGAAGTCGTGAAAATGAGAAGAGACTGGGCCCTTACTGAGAGGGACAAAGTGATACAAGACCGTGATTCTCTTAAGATAAGGTTTGACAAGATGCAGCATGAGAGAGATCGTGCAGTGAGCGATCTGGCTGAACTGCTTCAGGAATCTGATCACATTCGAAGACAACACGGTGAAGCTGTGGCAGAGTTGTCAGAGCTGCGAAACCATATTGAATCACAGCTGAATCAAGGAAGTTCATCACAAGAACTTGTTTCAAGCAGAGACTCAGCAATTGACACTGATTGCAATGTAAGCTTTAACATCTTTCAATGTTAGTAGTATGTACAGTACCTTGCTGAGAAAAAAGTTGCACCATAGAAAAGTATTGCTAAAGAGATTTTATGTCAATGATCAGATTTTAGTGTTTCACGCATAGACTAGACTGAAAAGTTAGAACCACTTAGGACAGCATGAAAAGAGAGTTACAATGTCCAAGAAACTGCCTCTCTTTAGCTCTCATTTCAATGGTTGCACTTCAGGATTTCATCCGCAGATTCAGCAGTGAGAGCAAAATTACTTGACCCAGGGTTTCTGTCAAAGATCTATATAAATGGATCAAAGTCACAAAAGGTTTGCAATGTAGGTGTTCTCCTTGATTCTTTGTCAGTTAAATATTGGTCTCTTTGTAACAGTTCTTGGTGCAATCATTTTTGCAGGAATGGGAAACAGAGTCTGTTGTGCTAGAAAGAGTGAGTATTAACTTCCTGTCTATATCCTCTACTTGATTTCACCTTAATTTGTAACATCTAAGCCCTCCTTTGCCCTACAGGCTAAAGGTATTATTTTGCCTTTGTTCATTTTGTTTGGGTTGATTCTTGAAAAACTGAACTTCATAAAATTTAAAGAGATCAAATTGTCCTAATATGTCAACCTTTTGAGCTTTGGTGCAGATAATGGTGTTAGTGGATCAGTGTGTGATTTTTCCTTAATATAGTAACTGTGCATGATCAGATGTACTGTTCGTGATAGTGCAGTGCAGAAAATGCCATCATAGTAGATTTGCTTGATGTAATTAAAGTAACATCTCCAAATAAGAACTAACCATAAGTGTTTGGAGACCCATTGTCAAGGATTTGCAGGACAACATTGAGGTTTAAAGGATTTGGAAGCATTTATTAGCATTTACAGGAAACATTTCACCTCCTCAAATCAGGATTGACTGGTTTATTGTTGATTTTAGGTGAATTTGGATGATGATCTTGGCATAGCAATTGCAGGCGGAAGAGACAAACCTGCCGTTCCTAATGACAGCTCCATTGTGATAACAAATATTGCACAAGGCAGCATAGCTGATGGCAAGCTCAGGTAAAGCCTTCGATCTTTGAGTTTTTGAGTAAGTCAAGTTGCATGTGTTATGTTTTGTTTCCCATTCTGTTATGATCATATAAAGTTCTTCCTTCAGCTTTTGCATATGGCTTTTATTAAGATTTCCTGATTACAGTTTGTGTCTGCTCTGGTGTAGTATCTGTGGCCAAAGGGTAACTTATAGGGTCAAAAACCTCATTCCACTTGGGGAAGAATTTTTGAACATTGCAAAGCTTAGAAATCTTTGTTCAGCATTTATATCAAATTGGCAAATTTAAATCACAGAGAATTCTACATTTCTTGTTATAACATTCTGCTTTTTTGTAAAACAACTTTGGTTACTGTTACAGTATGCAAAATACAGGGATTGTAGTTGGCAAAATACCAACAAAATTCCACCAGAGCTGTGGCAGATGCTGGACCTTACTGAAAGGACTATTTTGAACTACTGTACTTTACATACACCAAAATAGACAACCTCCTCAAAGTTGACAGCCCCTTATCATCAAAAGTTTCTTTTGGTCTTCAAAAGACCAAAGTATGTAATATTATTCAGATTGTATATTTAGGTCTCATTGTCATGTTTTAAATAAGGTTTTGTTTTTTTATTTGTGTGCCAGGATTAATGACTGTGTTCTGAAGGTCAACAACGTTGACTTGACAAATGTTGAGTACCGTACTGCAGTCCAAGCTATCTCGCATGGAGAGGTAGTCAACATGGTTAGTGAACTAATACATTTTCATCTTAGATTTTATTTTATTTATTTCTTTTCGTGTGTGTGTGTGTGTGTGTGTGTGTGTGTTAGGGTTAGGGTTAGGGTTAGGGTTAGGTAGTATTTGTAATGTTCTAAATTCTTGAGAAGAAACATTTAATAAAATACAAAAAAATCTCAGATTTCCCAAAAGTATTTACATTTTTTCTTAAGTTTGTAACATTGTTACACTGATTATTACCGATGATTTTGTTACCTCTGTGTCCTGCATCCCTGATGCACGAAAATCCCCAAAGACTCACAATAATTCACGGCATGTGTCCTGTAGGACGCAAAGATTGATTGATCGCGATCAAGAAGAATATCCTCTTTGAGTGATTTCAAATCTGTAATAAAATTAACCTACCTCAAGTCAAAAGAGCAATATTGTCTGCCTTTAAAATAGGTCCAGAAGTAATTTTGGAATGACTAAACAGAAGCATTTCCATGGAAATACTCCAATATTAAAAAAAAATTATTTTATTCATCTCATCTCATGAAAAACCATGAGTCCCAGGAATTTGTAACAAAATCACTGAATTAGTTTGCAATTGACCCATTGTCCTGGAAGTTGTCCAAGGTCTTAAATGTGGGTGAAACTGGCACAGCAGACAACTATTGAAGGATTAACTTTGCAAGAACCCATCTTGCTGGAATTTGAAGGTGTTCAGTTACCAAATAAGCAGTCTTTTTTAATTATAAAGGTTGTATTTACAGTTTCTCAATTTCACTCTCCTCTTTATCATTCCCTTAAGGAAGTTAAAAGTGAAACAAAAATGCTATCTTTTTAGATACCAAAACAAATTTGATCAGGCGTATTAGTTAAAGTTGTTTTATCTTATCATGACCTTTCTTAGTCACAGCTCAATTTTCACTGTTGCATTTATCATAGACTGTAAAGAGGAAAAGGTCAAATGGATCACGGCCACTGCTGCATCCTGTTAGTCTGATGCTAAGAAACAACAAGGGTATGTGTAGTAACAAATTATTGAATGAATGTACCAAGATACTGTTTTCATATCTTTGCTTTGCACCAAAGGGTTAAGAAGTCAACTGGACTGAATCGTGGTGATTCAAGACCACGTGTTTAAACTGTGGTTATAGAGTGCTTAAGTGTGACGTCACAAAGATTAGAATTTTGGAAATTATAGGATTTGTTGAGATTTTCAGAAAGAGTAAGATGAAAAATGCTAACTTGCCAAAAATCAGCGTTAGAACGCAAATTGGCTGAGATATTAGCACCGCTATGCTCTGCTGACTCCATACAAATCCTTCTAAATTTTACTTGGTTCATAATGTTAATTCAGAAGGATTTGTATGGAGTCAGCATAGCATAACGGTGCTAATATCTCGCTCTCAAACTGTAAGAAACTGCTGATTTTTGCCAAGTAGGTATTTTTGATCATGTTCTTTCTGAATATCCGAACAAATCCCATAATTTCACAAATTTAGTTTTTGTGACGTCATCACTTTAGTACTCTATTTTAAGCACGGAAAGGATAAAGCTGATACCCAGTATTTTCATTGTCTCCAATTGCTATGAAGGCAAATACAAATTAAACTGAAAACCAGAAACAAGAAACGCAACTGGAATTTATGTAATACATAAAATATGAGCGGGAGACCTTTATGGGCAGTTAAAATGGGGAGCTGCAGGCGAGCCGTTTTAAAGCCCATAAAGGTCTCGCGCGAATATTTTATGTTACTTGTGAAATGAAACAATAGATTGTGTTTGTCAGTGTTTGTCAAATCAGCATAGCATGAAAACATGCAAGTTTACAAACAAGTTTCAATCATTTGTTTGGTTGGCTTGCTGGGCATCTCTTGTCTACAATTTTAAAGTTTGAAATAAAAAAGTATAAGTGGTTTAAATACAAACCCTACAGGACTCGTTTTCTAACATATGTTCTTATCTGTACAGCAGACATTTTCTTTTAGGAGCTGTTGTTTATAGCGCCGAAGTTTTCTTATCGAACGATCGCAGTAGCTTAGTGACCTGGCAAGCGCTGTGTTGAGTTAGCAACACATGGAGTTATTTAGTCACCAGTACCCCACAAATTCGTAGCCCGGTTACCAAGTTTTTCAAAATGGCGTGTTGTTTATCAAGGCGATTTTCCCCAGATTTTCGAACCTCTTTGTTGTTCCTATAGTCTTCTAAAGCTCTTTCCCATGTCAACACTAAGAGAAAGGTTAGGTTAACGTGAAAAGATTTCATTTTCAACACGGTTCACTTCCAAATTTATGAAAGCTTCCCTGAGTAATCCAAAGTGTTTGTGTGCACAAGTTACAGTGTAGAAGTGCTAATAAACATAGTTGCATCTTGTTCTGCTTTTTTGTCCTCTGTTCCTGCCAAAAAATTCTCAGAAGTATAGATTAAGTTTTTGGAACAAAAAACAATTATTTTAGCCAGAAATGAAGAAAAACCGTTTTTTCCCCCTGAAATTGGGGGTTCGACTTATACACGAGTTCGACTTATACACAAGTAAATATGGTAGCATCCTTTTTGTTTTGCATACATAATGTATACACATACATACATATACATACATACATTACTTTATTTACCCTTGGATTGTAGAGTAGCTTGTGCAACTAATATCTCTGAGCATTTAACCATCAGATGAGAGACAGACCACCACACCGGGAAACACGTCCCCTACTCTTTTCGAACAGTGTGTGGGTTCTTTTACGTCCCACAGAATAAATTATGAAGAGTTGTGAGACGGGGCCTACGGTTTATCATCCTTATCCGAGAAGACTAGAAAGTCTAACCATTTGCAGATGTTATTGCAAAGGCAGCACTTTCTCCTCAATTATTTAAAGACTCTGAGTGTTGGTCCAACCGGGGTTTGAACCCGCGACCTCCCACACGCTAGTCCGGTGCTCTACCACTGAGCTAACCGGTCGGCGATCACACATATACTTTATTTATCCTCGGATTATTTTAGAGTGGCTTATACAGCTAATATCTCCAAGCATTTACCAACCCAACTATCAGATGAGAGATAGGCCACTTCACTGGGAACTACGTCTCTTTTCAAACAGTGTGTGGGCTGTTTAACATCCCACAGAATCGATTATGAAGAGTTGTGAGATGGGACCTACAGTTTATTGTCCTTAATCTTATCCAAGAAGACTAGAAAGTCTAACCATTTGCAGATGTCATTACAAAGGCAGCACTTTCTCCTCAATTATTTCAAGACCCCGAGTGTTGGTCCGGCCAGGGTTTGAACCTGCGACCTCCCATATGGTAGTCCAGTACTCTACCAACTGAGCTAACTGGTGGGCGCATGTTTGGTTATTGTATTTTGTCTACATTGGAGACAATGCAAATACTCAGTTTCACCTTTATCCTTTACAGTACGTACTGAAATTATCCATAAGTACAGGGTTTTCATTAAGAAATGTAGTAGCAGGAGAATGTGTTGTAAAGTAGCAGGAGAATTTTCTGAAAGACCAAAGGTCTTTGTGGGAACAAGCAAAGCCCGTTCCCCTCTAGGGGGGTGTGGGGGCATGCTCCCCCAGGAAATTTTGAATTTTTAAACCCTCTGAGATGCCATTTCCTATTATTTTCTCTAGCTGCAACAAAAACCAATGCATACCTTAAAATGGCTCCAAAATGTTGTTTTGCTCTTTGAATTAACAAGCAAGTAAAGTAAAATCAAGAGCTCTAACCATTTTACTCCGACCCAGAGTCACGTCATATGGCTTTATCTTTCCAAGTACCAAATAACATACCAAAGTGTAAACATTCAAATGAAAGCTATTTCTGAACATGTTCTCTTTATAACAGGCTCATTCTCAAGACATTTTCAAATAACACGGGCAGCAAAGTTTTCAGTTGCTTCATTTGCTTAAAAGTAGGTGGTGGTCAACTAGAAAGCCTTCGCTACTTTGACCACCACACACATTTTATAATCCGTACTGTAATTATTTTATCTTGTAATCATCTGTTGTGACTATACTTTTCTTTCTATGTTAATTATATGTAAATAGTGTGAAATAAATGAACCATGAACCATGAAGTCTACTGTGCATCACTTGTGCTAATTAACAAATGGAATGCGGTTTAGCGTTGTCTTTACGCTCATGAACAAAGATATTTGACATCACAGTTGTCAAAGTGTTGTGGACTCACGAAACCAAATTAATCTTGGCCACTATGATGATGAATAAATAAGCCCTGTTGATAAAAGTACTGACAATGCTTAACCATGTTCATTTGTTTTTTACCACAATATGAACATCAAGGGAAATGAAAAAAGTATTGCATGACATGCTAATGCAAGCAGCCTTTGTCTAGACTCTTATTGACATCAGCAAATTAGCCAATCACATTGTGAGATTACCAGAAATTGTGGTTAAAGTTGTTTTTCTTACAGTTTCATTATTTTTTAGAGATGGGCATTAGAGTTGACAGCACAAATCACATCACCTCCATTTTACCTGGCAGTGTTGCGGCAGAGGATGGAACAATTGCAGTTGGTGACAGGATTATCACCGTAAGAATATTAGAAACAGCAGCTTCACAAAAAACAGCCTTTCCAAATTTCAATGCAAACATTTCTGTTGGCTTTGTAAAATAACTCAAAAATGGTGACATAGCCCCCTTAATCTGGTTGGAATGCTTCAATCAGTTAAAAGGAATTTATTAACCAATTTTTTTTTCAGATAAATGGTTCATCAGTTGAAAACCTCTGCCAATCAGAAGTTGAAAGTCTTTTGTCAACAAGCCTCGTGAGCCTCACCATCCAGAAGTTGTCTGGGATGTCATCACGAACGCAAGTACTCCAGTCACTTTTGGAAGAAGTCAATGACAAAATTGACAGAGAAAATGACATTTGTCGTGAGGTGGACATGACCAGGGAGAGAATCACAAACTCAGGCAGCTTGAATGAGCTGCAGCTGTCTCAACAGGAATCGTCATCTGCTTATCACTCTGGCAAAAGCTCTCCGCTGCCTGATGACCAAATATCGTCAACACCAGAGTCTTTCTCTGAACCAGTCTTGCAGTCGTTATCATCATTAACCCCTCTCTTTGAGGAAAATCATGAAAGGTTACATGGAAAACAAACTGATTCTAGTGGTGATCTGTCCACTGAGGAAGGCAGTGCATCACATCTTCTTCCCTCATCAGTAGGCTCAGCATCTCGTAGCCAAACTTACTTCAAGTTAAGAAAATCATTAGTAAGACCAAGTCCACTAACTCAGTCGCCACGCCTTTCCATGCCCATACATTTGACTCACAAAGAAAGACCAATGCCACCAATGAGAAGTTGTTCTTATATGTCAGCAATCACATCACCTTCGGAAGGGGATGTATTGAATGCAAGTTCTCAGGAAGATGATATGCACATGATGCCTCCAGCTCCAGTATCTTCAGTTCACTATCCTTTCAGTTCACATCCAGATTCCTCTGTTGCTGAGACTTCAAACACTGTTGTCATTCGCAGAAAGTCTGAGTCATATTTTCACGATCACAGTTCTCGCCCACAGTCAGCACCGTCTTCCAGGCATTACCAGGCAGGCGTAGGAAGCAGTCCTGCATCATCTAGCTTTGGTTGCTATTCAGCTAGTCACGGAGACCCTCTGGCTCTTACTCCACCCAAACCTAGCTCATCAGGTCCTCCTGCTACTGTTGCAGTTCTCAGGTCAACAACTGTGCCATATTACACTGCTAAAAGTCATTCAGTGCAGAACTGTGAAGGGCTCCCAGCTGTTAGTCAGCAGTGCTTACCAGTGCAGTGCGACAGCAAGCAAAAGCAAGGCTGCCTGAAGGGCAACCCATTTGGAACAGGCAGGCATAGTCGACAAGGCTCGTCTCACAGTGCAGAGGGAGATGAATGTAGAGGGCGATGCTCATCAATGTACAACTATGAAACACCACGAAAGGCAAAGCGCAAGCCACAAAGAATTAGTTTACCAAACCCTTTGCCACAAGTTGCCTCTTATCCCAGTGCAGGGACATGCAGTTACTGCAGTGATTCAGTTCGTTCGGCACACTCGATTTCCTCTGGTCATACCACTCCAGTTGTGATTCCGTCAACTCCTGTTGTGCCAGCAAATGAAGGCGGCCCTGCTCTTGCTTTTGACTTCAGTGGCCCACTAGCGTCCACTGAGGATCCTTTGAACAGGCAAGCATTTTTTAAGTCTTTCACTGCTTTTATACCATTGTTTTAATTTAACTCTGAGTTAAGAGTAGATGAGCTTGGGAGCAGGTGACTTAAAGTTTGGTGGAGCCAGTTAGCAATCAGGCATGGAGAGGGAGGTATCCATGGCAACCCATAGGGTGGCTTCCACCAACAGTGCCGATACACTGAACATGTCAGTGGAATACTTACCAAACCCAATACTTACAAAGGGAGTGGAGAGGGAAAAGTTTGTGAATTCAAAACAGGCTTAATGACCTTATTCGCAGGCCAGCAAGCAAGCAAATGCAAATGCAAGCCACAAGGAGCCCTGGCCTTTCCTGAGTCACAGAGAAGGGCAACCACTGAGCAGCATTGTCTAAATTTTTCAGACTTTAAGTCTCCTGATGACTGTTATTAAAAATATAATTATAAATTGAATTTCTGGAACCTAGTACATGTGAAATAGTTGTTTTGGGCCCAAAACATTTTTGGGAGCTTTGAGAAATACACACTGGGACAGATTAAATCACTTGATTTTTTTCTTTTTTCAGCAATTCTCCCCTCCTCTTGTCAGTTTTCTTTTTTGCATGAATTTGCTCTTCCAGGGAAAAGAAAGAGGCAGTAACAACCAACTTTGCAGATACACATTACAGTTTTGTTTTAAAAGACCTCTCAATATTGTTAAATTAAGGCCTCTTTCATTTTATTGGAAGAATTTCAACATTTAAGCTGTCAGCAGTCACAAAGTTAGAAGTCCTATTTTGAATGTAGTATATTTGTCTCAGGGATTATGAACCTCGTCTTGTACAAATTGAAAAGAAGGATACACTGGGCATTTCCATTGCCGCAGCTTGTCAAGGTGGTGTCATTGTCTCCTCAGTTACTGAAGGAAGTGTGGCTGCCAAAGCTGGACTTAAATATGGTGATCAGCTGCTAGAGGTAGATAATACATACGTGTATTAAAGTGCACATATCCAAACCTTATCCTTCATAGTATATAGTAATTTCCTTTGTATTCTATTCATGAATTATTAATGAATTTGAGAGGGGGGGGGGGGGGGGGACTAATTGGGATGTGACGCTGGATGGGGTCGCATATTCTTGACTGGATTGACTATAATGGGGTTGCATTTTCAATAGAGTTACTAGAATGGGGTCGCACATTTTCATCAATATTACGGTATTATCTAACCATATAGAAGACTTACATGCTGAATAGGAAACTTAAAAAAATTGCTGTGCCGTTGCAGTACAATGGTGTCAATCTACGATGTGCGACTTATGAGCAGGCAGCAATGATTCTGAAGCAGTCTGGGAACAGTGTCACCATCTTGGCACAGTTCAACCCTGACAAGTTCAAAGATACCTCAGAATCTTTGTCCATCCAATCAGAGGCAAGCACCACATGCAGTACCCCAGTCAACAGAAAGAAGCACGAGGGTGGCAGCAGCACTCCACCAATCAGAAGAAATGGTGAGATTCTACCAATGATTGAGAACGAGCCTCCTGGAGACCTGCGTTATGAATTCTTCACTAAGAGTCCAAGTTCGCTGGGTTTCAGCATTGCTGGTGGCAATGCCATGGGAATATTTGTATCAGAAATCCAACCTGATGATGACGCTGCTAAATCATCTGGACTTAAAGTTGGAGATCACATATTAGAAGTAAGAGAATGGCATAATTATTTGAGCTTACGTATTGTTAAAATTCTTTAGGTTATACTGTAGTTCATTTGGGTTCATTCAGTGGGGGTGGGGTGGGGTGGCGTGGGGAGGGGGAATGGTGGGGATTTTTGTAACTTGAACAAAAAAACAAACAAAACAAAACAATCAAATTGCGTACTCTCAACCAGTGGCTTTCTTAAAACAACCTTGTGAATTTTTGAAATTACAGTATTTATTTGTTTTCTTGTAGCTCAATGGTGTGGATTTAACATCAGTCACTGCAGAGCAAGCCATGTTAGAGTTGTGTAAACCAACAGAGACAGTCCAGATATTGGTGCAGTATAACCCTACAAGTGAGTACCGTCAATGGCTGACGAGTCGACACTGAATCAATCTGGAAGCACTTACAGAGAAGAAACAACGACAACAACAAAAAAAAAACACTGCAAAATTGAATGAATTTTATTGCTAATTCAGTACAAATTTGAGACAAAATAACAAAGTGAAACGTGTCTTGTTTTTCCTGTATATTTCCTTGGTTGCTGCTTGTCTTGTTGCATTTCTCCTTTTCCAAAATGTATGGTGTAGCATCTACCTGTAGTCTTTGTTACTGTTTCCGGTTCCTTTTGTTTTTGCGACTGCGATTCCCTACCTCTTTCTCACAAGTTTACTTCTAATTCCTGCATCCCTGTTCCCTAGTCAACCCCTATTACCATGGAGCCTTCTATTTGTCCAAGCAAGGAAACTGATAATTTACCATAACGCCTTGTAATCATTGTTTTCTTTTAATGTTGCAGAGTTCAAATCCCTCAGAGATCAGCCAGGAGATTCATTTTATGTCAGGTAAAACTTTTCTCCTTCAGCTGTACATAATAATTATAGCTGTCTGATTATCACTGAAAACTCTGAGTGATTGCAGGGTTGGCGCAGTGGTGAGAGCACTCGCCTTCCACCAATGTGGCCCGGGTTTGATTCCCGGACTTGGCGTCATATGTGTTATTGATAATATGAAATCTGAATTAAGTGTCTGGAGTACTTTTGTGAGGAAATGTGAAGTCATTTAGCAGTTAATGAAAGGCTGTTATTCTTATGGCAAAAATTAATGATAAAATAATCCAACCAAGCGGCCAGCTCCCAGATGGCTTGCTATCTCTGTTGGTAGAGCACTGGTATCGTAGAGGTCGTGAGTTCGAATACCGTACAAGCCTGAATTTTTTTCAGGCTTTATTTTCAGTACTGCATAAATAGTGTTCGTAACTGCGATGATCATTCACATATTCATAAAATAATCTGTAAGTGATAAAGAGAATAGACAATTTTTAATGCTGAAAGTTGTTGCGAAATTGTGATCTTTGCGACCTACTGACGAGGTCTTTAGACGAAACTAGTTTTTCGCATATGCGAATTAGTGTGTTGGAAGTATATGTAAATGAGGCTTTTTCCTGATAAAGATAATGCTGAAAATTATTTTCTTATAACATGTAAAACTACCAGAATTCACTGGGGATTAAAGATAATGGCTCCAAATATAAGAAAACTAACCATCATCATCGTCAGCAGCAAAGGGTTATGACGCTACATGAGTATGACAGTTTGCCGTTTTGCTTAAGCTTGGAACTGACCTTTGTGTTTTATTGTCAGGGCGCTGTTTGATCGCACGCCACACGCCAAAGAGGAGCTCAACTTCAAGAAGGGAGACATACTGTATGTCACAGATACCATGTACAATGGCCACATGGGATGTTGGAGGGCGTGTCTTGTCAATGAAGAAGATGCACAGAAAAGAGAGATCGGAATGATACCAAGCCGAATGAAGTATGTTCAACTCTTTACGGCCATTTAGAGATCAGCATGTAATTTCCCCTTACGGTATCACTGCTTCATCAAAGATGCAGCTTATGAGAACAAAGCTTAGGGTACATTTTTTTGTGACTATTCCGGAAAAAATCTTGTCCTCTTATAATAATAATACTTGATTTATATAGCGCTATTTCTATCGCTATCCGATAGCGCTTTACAATCTAAAACGTGAAGATAATGAACCAACTAATAAAACAACTAAGCTGCAAAAATCAAAATAAAAACTACAGTCACTTACAGTCACTTTCGTTGTGTAAGTAGGCCAATACTGTTTTCTTTCTATTTTTTTCAGAGCTGAACAAGAGATTCTTTTGCGCAGAAGCCTGGCACTAGCTCACGGAGATGAGTTCAAAATGAGTGGAAGACTCAGTTTCTTTCGAAGAAGTAAGAAAGGAGCACACGGGATGTCTGTGAACCATTCACGGGAAGGAAGCGACTCGGCTACCAGCATCACAACCAGCTGTACAGGTTTGTTTGGACCACGAGACTACTACTAGGATTGAGCGATTGGGGGGGTGGGGGTGGGGGTGGGGGTGGGGAGGCGGGAACCCGAGGGTAAACGGGGAAACCGGGATCTTGAAAGTCACAGGCGACTGAGAAAATGTTTTTTTCTCTATATTGTTGAATGGTTCAATTATTATTATTGTTGAATGGTTTGCAAGAAAGAAACTGAAAGTTTAGGATTCTCCTCCCGCCTCTTCCGCCCATTAAGCCGTTTAAGGGCCTTCTTTTAACTGATGTACACGTATTGAATATGTGCATGATCATCGCAGTTATGAACACTACTTAAGCTGTAGTGAAAGTAAAGCCTGAAAACAAATTCAGGCTTGTACGGGATTCGAACCCACGACCTCAGCGATACCGGTGCAGCGCTCTACCGAGTGAGCTAACAAGCCATCTGGGAGCTGATCGTTTTGTTGGTTCGTAATATACCCGTGAGATGAGGCTAAATGAAATTTAGGCAAAGTTAAAATCAAGCCAATGCTGCCATTGCTCCAGGATCAGGTGGGGGGTCCAGGGAGGTCTGCAGGGGCATTGTCATGTGCTTTTGCTGGAGTTTGCTCTGCTAGCTTGCTTGCTTGCTTTTGCTACCTTTACGGCACCTACCCTCCAATAATTCAATTGGCTTAGAGTTTAATGGTGAATATATGGGAATGAATATATGAAAATCATATATTTGAACTGTAGATTAATGACTGAATATGTGCATGATCATCGCAGTTATGAATACTACTTAAGCAGTAGTGAGCATTTTAAACAATTTGCTTGGTATCCTCCCTCCCCGGGATACTCATCGTTGTCTTTTCCGTAGGGAGTGGCAGAGCCGGCGAATGCCCGTACGTTGTGGCTCGTTATTTTCCATGAAAACTAATGAGAAATAAGCCTTACGAGATGGAAAACGCTAGTTCAAGAGATAACAAACAGTTTCGGCCGAAACCAGGAATGAGAAATTATCTCACAACCTTGATTCGTAATCGCTAGTGTGGCCGAGTTTTTTGGCTTATAAAAGTTCCACTCCTGCTGCGAGTGAGTCCTGAATCAACGTGAAACCAGACTTGTATCAAGCGGGATGCTCCCCATAACGACGCATGTTTTTTTTCTGTGCTTGACTGTATTGACATGTGCCAAGATTATAACATTGTAATGTGAATTTCTCGTTTTAGATCTTGGAATAGCTTCGTACCAAACCGTGGATAAACTGGACAGTGAGTACACATTCTCCTCCATTTCAAATATTTACTGAGCTTTTTGTGCTGCTTGTAATCTTAACGATGTGTTCTTCCACCTCTCTCTCCACCGGTTTAAACCGGTTTTCCTGACGTCACACTTCTCGCAACTCAATCACGCCACAAAAATTTGGTTTATCAACGGAGTTGATAATGTTAGCTGACCACCGCAAAGAGATTAAAAGAGCTGACGTTTGGAGCGTTAGCCCTTCGTCAGAGCGAATCGAGGAATTGTGGGTTGTGTATGGTTTATATGCCGAAGAGTGGAGCTACGCTATTGGTGTTAACGTGGTAACGTGAAAAACAGGAATAAATTAATTGAATGAAAAGCGTTCGTTGATACCGTGGGGATTAAGGGTGCCGATTTGAAAGGTGAAGTTTTGCTCTAGATTTTTGCGGCTTTCCGTGATACCTTGATGTAGGGAAAGGCCGCAGGTCGACCCAGCACCGCAGTTTCTTTAGAAACTAACCCCTTCAACACGTCCATCCGGTGAACGTTCATTTCCGGTTCGACAACATTTTTTGAGCACTCTCTGTTTTCTTGCAGGTCATATTCCAAGAGCGGTCATTTTGTTCGGTCCTTTAGTTGATGCGTTGTATGAGAAGCTCTGTGAGGAGATCCCTTACAAGTTTGTGCAGTGCAAACCAGGTAGAACCTCGCTTCCAGCTCATTTCTTAACTGTTACCCATTGCTAAATGTGCGAGATAAAATAAACGCTATCCGCCCCTGTATTTGTAAGTTTGGTGGGCGTTCCTTTATGAAAGTGAATAATTATTCAAAATTTAGAATGTTACAACGATGTTTCACGCTTGGAAAATTTCATTAATGGCAAGCGAACTAAGTTCAGTGTCGTTATATAATTGAAACTTCTTCGTATATTTCTCGAATATCTTTTCGAATATCGCTTTTGTTTAAGTTTTCCGAAGACAGTGGTGTGACCTTGCGATCTTCGGACAATCTCCGCGAAAATCTTTGGATGAGCGATAAATCCTCTGAATAATAGAGTTGTTTATTGAAGACGTAAATCCCCGTGTTGATGTCTTAGCCCTTACTTCTAGAGCGGTTTTCAATTGAGCATCGAAATTGAATTGCGTTTGCTTTGGTTTTGGATTGCTTCTCTGTGATTGGTTGACAAGATTCGCGTCATTTTCTCAACCAATGAGAAGCAAAACCAAAACTTGCACGCGCGTATTTTCCCGCGCTTTGCGCCGGTTACAGTTAATTGCTTTTAATTCCGATTGGCTCATTGCACTATTTCCGTCTGTTGTGCTTTGTTGGAGTAATTGCTTTGGTTTTGGTTTTAGACACTCACTTGAAAAGCGCTCTAACAAGTCTGTTCTGATTCGTTTTGACGCTTTCTTGTATTTTAGAAGTGGTAAATCTATCAGAGGAGAAGGTAGAGAAAGGAATGGCAGATGGCACGTTTGTAGATTATGCTTGGAAAGGACATCAGCTTTCCTGTACCACGTTGGCATCAATCAAACAAGTTAATGATAAGCATTGCCTACTGAATGTCAGCCCATCTGCTGTGGAGCGCCTTCATGCCTTGCAAATCTATCCTATTCTTCTGTTTATCAAGTTCAAATCGCCGAAACACATCAGGTTTGTGATGCACTAAAAGCAGATTTAACATCCTGCCCCAAATTGTTAAAAGAACGGATGGCTTTTTCCATCAGTTAAGTCACTATCTAGTGGTAAAAATGTTCTGCTAGTGGAAACCTAAACGTAATATTCAGTTTGGTTAATAATTTCTGTACTAGTTTAGAGTTAGAGAGAGCGAGCGAGTATGGAGAGGGATTGTTTTCAAGTCCTTCCCTTGTTCTTGTAAAGGTCGATATAAATAGGCTCATACCCGAAACAGCGGCTGGTACTGATCGTGTTTTTTCTCCCTTTGAGAAAATCAACTGCCATCTTTTCCTTGGTGTTTCAAGAGCAATTCGTACTTAGTTTCAATTCATCCCCTTTAGTTGGACCAGTGGGTCGCCAATAAGATGATGTTGGCGTTGAGACTAATTTACAACATTTTCCACCTTCACAGAGATCAGAAAGATGGCAGATACATTAGAGAGAAGATCAGCCTCAGGCACGCTAAGGAAATATTCGAATCCTCGGGCAAAATGGAGCGAGAGTTCAAACACCTCTTTAATGGTAAGTACTACGGGAAAGACAATGAATATCATACGAGGAACTTTCTTCTCGTGTGCGAATTTGACTGATATAAACGCTTTTGAGTTGGGCACAAACATGCTTCAACTGCATAAACTTCTCAAATTACAGTCGAATTCGTTGTATTTGCAAATGTCGAAGGGATTGTGGGTTTTTCTGTCCCGTCAATCATCTGATTGGGGCGGGGTTATGCAAATAGCCCAATCAGAATGCATTGTGTTGTGATTTGCATAACCCCGCCCCAACTCAGATGATTCGCGTAACATAACCCAGTTTTTTTTTTTCGAAAACGCGGAGCGTGATACAACGAATTTGGCTGTAAAAAGAAACAAACTGAAAGTCGCTCTCGTTATTCGAATTGTCTCACAATAGCATTTAAGCCGCACTCGAAAGAAGAAAACAAGATAGAACTATCCTAGATAATTTAAGCATTTGACTTTGTGAGTCTTCCAGAATTCTAAAACTGCTTTGTCTATTTCTGTTTTAGGAGTTGTCCACGGAAATAACATTGGCAGCATTTGTTCCCAGATCCAAGAGATGGTGGACGAGCAACAAAAGAAGGCGGTCTGGGTTCCACTGTCCAGTGTCTAGTGAAAACAAACCTTTTCTTTTCCTTCTTTCAGACATCTTGTTCGTTTTCCTTACCTTTCTCTCTCAGATTGTCGGATCGTTGAAGTACAAATATGAAATAGAGCGCTTTTCAATTGAGTGTCGTAAAACCAAAACCAAAGCAATTACTCTGACCAATCACAACAGAAGTAAGCAGTGCAATGAGCCAATCAGAATACGAAGCAATTACATGTAGCCGGCGTAAAGCGCGGGAAAACACACGTGTGCAAGTCGCGATTGGT
>JAEMWC010000587.1:425000-472500 GCA_016490735.1 Pachyseris speciosa | reverse complement strand
AAAACAAATAACAGGTCCTTTCAGTTAAGTAAACACCCCTGACTAGGGGCATTACTATTTCCCTGAATGGGATGCTAGGTCATCACAGGGTACCCAACATGAAGTAACCAGGAGTATTACTACTCCCTCCTGGATGAGATGCCAGTCCATTACAGGGTACCCAGCATAAAGTAACCGGGAGCATTCCTACTCCTGGATAGGATACCAGTCCATCACAGGATACTCAGCTTGAAGTGACTAAGGATATTACTACTCCCCCCTGGATGGATGCTAGTCCATCATGTTATACCCAACATGAAGTGACTAGGAGTATTACTACTCCCCCCCTGGATGGAGAACTACTCCATCACAGGATACCCAGCATGAAGTGACTAGGAGTACTACTACTCCCCCCTGGATGAGATGTTAGTCCATCACAGGATACACAAGATGAAGTGACCAGGAGTACTACTACTCCACCTGGATGGGATGCTAGTCCATCACAGGATACCCAGCATGAAGTAACTAGGAGTATTACTACTAACCCCTGGATGGGATGCTAGTCCATCACTGGATACCCAGCATGAAGTGACTAGGAGTATTACTACTCCCCTGGATGAGATGCTAGTCCATCACAGGATACCCAGCATGAAGTGACTAGGAGTATTACTACTCCCCCCCTGGATGAGATGCTAGTCTATCACAGGATACCCAGCATGAAGTGACTAGGAGTATTACTACTCCCCCTGGATGGAGAACTACTCCATCACAGGATACCCAGCATGAAGTGAGTAGGAATATTACTACTTCCCCCTGGATGGGATGCTAATCCATCACAGTATCCCAACCATATGTCACCAGGAGTATTGCTGCTTCCCCTGGATGACCTGATATACTTGTATTTAGAAAAGGTGCACGGTATGAATCCCTGATCTCACCCTGTTTTCAACGTATTGTTATAGGGATCCCATTCCTACCTTAAGTTGTGTGCTGTAGCTTATAATTGGTGAAAAGTATGAACAGTGAGAGAACACATCTTCCTCTACATATACATACCTCGCATAAGAATCTTGTAACAGCATCAAAATATCCATAACACTGCCACGTTTCATTGTGAGTGCCGTGATCAAAGCATTCCAGTTTCTTTAGACAGGATCCTGATGCCTGAAAGTGAAAGAAAATGGCCATCAAATAGGATTAATCTGTTTTGGGTACAGCAAAGTGGGAAAAACTGAACTTATTTGCTTCAGGATTATGCTGGAGTACCTATGTGACCCTTCTAGTTAAATTATATAATATTGAAAATTTTTTAGAACTGACTCTTTGATCACTATTATAAGCAAACTCATAAAAAGACATACAGTGGTACTTCGTTAAAACAGTCGCCAATGAGCGATAAGAATTTGGCCATATTAACAGGGTGGCTGTATTAAGGAGGTAGGACCAAGTTTTACAGCTGGGCCCGGTTCTTCGAAAGCTGATTAACCCTAATCCAAGATTAAAACTTAACCAAGGAGTTAATTTCTCTATCCACAGACGTTGTTAAACACTGACGACCTGCAAAAGTTTAGATTAGGGAATTTCAATCCTGGAAAACAAAAAGCAGCAAAAGAAACTTTGATCCAAAAGTTAAAAACTGCAACCAAAGTACACGCTAATCCTGGATTAAGGTAATCGGCTTCGAACAACCGGGCCCTGGTCTCTTTCAAGGGAGAAAAAATTTAATATTAACTGTATTTAATAAACAGGAACACACTGCTCTGCATGATTATGCCCTTTTTAAAACAAAGGCCCCATACTCAGTTTAAAAGAATATTGTTGTTTCTTCAGATTTGTCACTTGTTTTTCCATTAGAATGCACATTTGGTTTAAGTGGCAGTATTAACGAGGTGAATATATTACAGAATATATACTCACTGGGATTTCACATTATGGCCTTTGGCCTCATTATCAGGGTGGCCACATTACCCAGGTTTTCTCATGAGAAAATGTATGGGTGGAAAAAAGTGACCATAATGACATATGGTGGCCATATTAATGAGGTGGTGGAATGGTGGGAGTTCCATTGTACCTTATACAAACTGGTCATCATCCTGGGAGGAATAAGTTGATCTGCCAACCCTGATAGAAACAGGGTAGGTACTCTTGCCTTACGAATCTTCCTCAAGGAATCATACTGCATTTGAAAGAAATAAAAATGACTTTAAGCTGATATTTGTTATTTTTCAAGGAAATGATACCCTTTTTGTAACAACCTTCTTCACATGTCAGAAAAATAAACTTAGATTGGTAAAGCAGTTTTCTGACAGAGAAGAGTTTTGTATGAATAGTAAGGACTGAAATCCAACTTTCAATGCAATACATCATGATAAAGAGGGTGATACATTACAAGTCACCCTCACTGCCCAAAGAATTGTACCAAGAATAACTGACCATTATGTTACCTTATTTCTGAAGCAAAAGAATGGAAGCTTGTTGAGGCCATTCATAATAAGTTGGTTACCCATACATGGGATACTGGTAAAAGTATTCTCCACAATAAGAGCAAAAGCTTTGTCCAAATAAAGTTCATTTGACGCCAAAGCAATAGCAACTGCTCCACCCAAGGACCGTCCAAATATGACGATCTTGCTAGTGTCTATGTCATTGCGTGAGAGTAGATAGGAGAGCGCTGCTTGAGAGTCCAACTCAAAGCCTTGATCAAGAGAAAAATAATGAATGTCAATGAATCTATCAATGTGCAGTCCCAAACCTTCGTGTCTACTTGAATGTTTCCATAAAGATAAAATGAAGACAAGATAAAAAAAGGACCTGCAGATACATTGGAAAGGGCATATCCACAGGAAAACAAGAAGGGGACAACGAGGAAACTAATAATACCTAACGATGATGATGATGACGATGATGATAATGAAACTAATGATGATGATGATGACGATGATGATAATGAAACTAATGATGGCGATGATGATGAAGACAGTGACGATGAAAATCATAATATCAATGGTTGTGAAGGTGATGGTGGTGAAGAGTGAAAGAACAGGATGATATTGGTGACAACCCTCTATAGAGGTCTCAGTCTTTGAAACCCCCCTAGTTCATAGCAGATTACCAGTTTACTGTTGGTACATGCATCAACACCTTCCTTGCTGTTGTGGGAACTGATCAGTTAATTTCACTCTGGTAAGAGTTTGTTTATAAGGCTTTCCTACCTTGTTCACTTGGTGAGCCATCACTCTTTCCATATCCTCTATACTCCACCAGGAACACATTACAGCCGCAGTAACAATACCAGCTTCTGGCATTTGTTAAACGGTGGCCAACATTCCCTGCATTCCCATGAAAAAATAACACAGTAGGAACAGAACTCTGAAACTGAGGAGCCTGTTTGATAAATATAGCATTGATCCTCACACCATCTTGTGTCTTGAGATGCAAGTTTTCAAACGGTACACCCAAAACAGCTGGATTCTGAACAAAAACTCGCGATGTGGCAGGTTGATCAGGAAAGTAAAGTAGAGTGTCTTGATAATGGTACAAAGCACCAAACACGGCTGCTGTTAATAACAAGAAGCTAACTACTCCACCATACAGCCAGTACAGAAGAAGTAGAGTCAACATGGCGGCACTGCAAGCTCGCCAAAATCGCAGCACCACGTGCAAAACAATTTTTCCAATGGTCTCAATCGTTTTAAAACCAGTATGTTCAATAGATTTCCTGGTTCTAGGCATCGCTGTATCAGTTTCAGACATCAGGAATCATAAGCTTAAATTAAAATAATTTTAGCCCAGTACAGCCCTACTCCGTATAAAAGCTCACGTGTGGCTCGCGAGTAAAACTAATTAACTTTCGCCAAGAATGAACATAACCAGTGTAGATCTGTTGACCACAAAGTTGTCAAGTCCCTGATGAAATAAAACGATGAACAAGAACCAAACGAACTCCAAGCTTAATCGAACGCCATGTTTTTGCGCTTCGGGGAGCATAGACTCCAGGACATGCCGCGTGTTCAGAAAAGAATTGGGTACTAGTGGAGATCACCAGGTTACCAAGGTAGCAACGCTCCAACATAAATAAGAGAAGTTAAACATTTTAGGTCCAAAATTACGTAGGTTTTCTTCTGGAAAAATTGAAACCATGAATTCCCACGAGGAAGACGAGGAAGAGGGTCCGTCAGTCGATTCTGCAGTTGCAGAAGAACGTATAGCTGCGAGAAGAATTCGCATACAAAGACGTTTAGAAGCTGCTAAAAGGTTTGCCACAATGCACAGTGTGAATCGATCATCTGCACTGTGATCCCTATGTTTGTCATTTTTTGCGTTGTTCTTTATTGTTTATTGTAAATGTTATGTTTAGGGAAGCTAGTGGCGAGGATGCTACGAAGAAAAAGCCGGTGGACTCTGAAAAGGATGCACTCAAGAGTCGAAAACAAATGGAAGAGAGCAGACAGGTTGGCTGTATTGATGGATTTAGTTAATTGAGCATCTCTGTATATTACAGAGATGCCAACCTCTGGAGATCTTAAATCTGGATAATTTTTTTCATCAGGGACCCCCCCCCCCCACACGCACCCAAACCCCCCACCCCAGGTGCAACTTCCGCCTACCTCACAACAAACCCCCTCTTCCCCAACCACCCCCTCCCCCCAAAGAACTTCTTTCCAAATAAAATTGACTGTCTTTTCAGAATCAAATTCGGCCCTCCTTCTTGTTCAGTTTCTGTCAACGTAAGTGTATTTAAAAGTCAGAGATGCAGAAATACATTAAGAAACAGCAAAGGGTTTGAAAAATTGAAATTCGTTTAATTTGGGGATGCGATTTGAGTCTACAGTGGAGCAAACTCTTTAAAAGGCTCAAAGTCATTTTTATCTGGGAGGTTTGATTTGACCCTTACAGGAGACCAGGAGATTTGTTCCGTATCCGGAAGACTCCTGGATAATCCAGGAGAGATATTAGTCTTCCACCTAATATATGTGGAGTGGTTTAGAAGTGGAATGTTGACAAAGTGGAGGTCCTATAATTTTTGCATCAAGAAATGTGCACAATAGAGATAAAGCTATCTTTGTCTCATTAATGACTTGTCCAATTGCACGGTGGTTTAAAATATTATTCAGAAACATAATCACCAGAATCACTCCCCCCCCCCCCCCTTCCCCTCTCTAAAAGAATCAGTTTGGCTTGTTTACATCAGGTTGATGCAACATGTACCAAGTCCATAATGCTAGTCTATTGTTTTCTTCCATTGAGTCTGGTTTATTGTATTGTTCTTTTGCATTGTTTCTCCATTGTTGTGTGCTTTGTGATGTCACCTGTGAAAGCTTGTGCATTTGGTATATGTGGTGCATTTGCCTGGCTTCAGCTTATTGTCAATTAAAAATAAAATAAAATAAAATAACCACTGGAAACTCCAAGGTTTTGGGGACAGTCCTGTTTTCTTAACTGAAGTCGTTTGAATCCTGTTTGTAGCGTCTGGTTAAGCTGAAATCTGATGGCACAGAACTTGTGACCAATGTCCACGTTGCAGCAGATGCAAGGGAATCAATGAGAAGACTTGAGGAAGAGGAACAGCGAAGACAAAGGTAAGAAGTTCTTCGTGACCAGCTTAAATAAACATGAAATCTGAGGATTTCTTAATTCCTCAGTGGCTGGCTTTGCTTCCCAAACTAAAAGGTGGGACATTAGCATCGTATAAGCTTGTGATCATTTTAAAGGCTAGTGGAAATGTATCAGTAAGTGAAATTTGTGATCTAGAGTTGGCAGCCACTCCTGTCATCTATCCAAGTAAACTTTGAGTCAATGTAATTTGTAAGTAGGAGCTTACCCATATGCAATGAGTTGTTAAAAAAATCATTATTAATTTCCTTCCATTTGAATTGATCTGGAACATTGCCTTAGTTTTTACCATCTTT
Organism: Pachyseris speciosa; assembly: GCA_016490735.1. NCBI lineage: Eukaryota > Metazoa > Cnidaria > Anthozoa > Scleractinia > Pachyseridae > Pachyseris > Pachyseris speciosa. The sequence goes on along the minus strand of JAEMWC010000587.1, from coordinate 466,612 downwards.
AATAATCACATCCTCTATGTTTGCCAAGACTGGCTCATACAAATGCAGTAATGATGAAGGGTTTAACAATAAGCTATACATTAAGAAAGCTTGAAATTAATTAGTACATGCACATTACAATACTCTGTGCTTGTTTTCATAATTAACATATCTAATGCTCATTAAAGGAATGAAAAACTGGATGCTGAGGCAAAATCTGCCACTGAAAAATTTGAAGAGGTGAGATGTGATCAATAATTGTGATGCCATTTGAATGAATTTAATAGTTAAACAGCCTGAGTATTTTTAAGGAAAAAGGCAACACTAATTTGATTTCAAAAACAGACATGTTTCAATCATACTACGATCATCATCACTTGTAGCCTCTATTATAAATTTAAATCTGCTCTAACATTACTCACAACTGATGATGATGGTAATACAATTGAAACATGTCTGTTTTTAAAATATAAAAAAAAATGTCTTTTTTCATAAAATTATTACCAGCCTGCTTCTTTCAAGACCTGAGTATTTTAGGATAAGTCTTTGCAGGCATTCAAAGAAGCTGAATGTAACAGTCCTGGGGAGTAAAAAAGAATTGTCTTTTTTCTTCAAATAATTACCAGCCTGCTTCTTTCAAGACCTGAGTATCTTAGGATGTAAGTCTTTGCAGGCATTCTAAAGAAGCTAATGTAACAGCCCTGGGGAGTAAAAAAATGTATTTTTTTTCTTAAAATTATTACCAGCCTGCTTGTTTCAAGACCTACAGAGTATTTTAGGATAAGTCTTTGCAGGCATTCTAAAGAAGCTAACGTAACAGCCCTGGGGAGTAAAAACAGTATCTTTTTTGTTAAAATTATTACCAGCCTGCTTCTTTCAAGACCTGAGTATTTTAGGATAAGTCTTTGCAGGCATTCTTAAGAGGCTAACATAACAGCCCTCGGGAGTAAACAAAAATTGTCTTTTTTCTTAAAAAATTATTAGCAGCCTGCTTGTTTCAAGACCTGAGTATTTTAGGATAAGTCTTTGCAGGCATTCTAAAAAAGCTAACGTAACAGCCCTGGGGAGTAATAAAAATTGTCTTTTTTCTTAAAATTATTACCAGCCTGCTTCCCTATCTTTACTCTTTTCATATCCCATGAAGAAAGTATTCTGGTTAATGCTTTCAGGTGATTTTGTTTTGTTTATTAGTTATTGAACCATCAAGGTTTGTACAAATTCACTGGCAAAAAACAAAATATTGTATTATTCTAATCCTGCTGACATTTGCCATGTTCTTTTCTTTGAATTTATAGATTACCAAGAAATGGGAATATGCTCTCTCTAAAGAAATACCACAAGATTTAAATTCAGTGAGTAGCTGTTTTTTTTCCCTATAAACAATGTACTTTTGTAACAAGTGTCATGCATGGCTGTTATGTACTTATGTTCTTATTACTACCTTATTTTAGATGTTGATGGAACAGAAAGGAGCATGTGACAGCATGATTGATGAGAAAAATAAGTTAATCCATGACTTCCAGCAGGTAAATAAGTTTGGTTGTAACTCAGCTCTGGCAAAATGTTTTGTAGCAGTGGGCAGCATAGCTGGATTAGTAGGCAGCAACTGACAGTGACCCTTGCCCGCTAGAGAACTCACAGTGAAGTTCAAGGTCCAAGTGTGAAGTAAGGGGCAAGTAATGGGCTGTTGGTGGCAAATTTGCCAGCTGCCGGCACATTTTGACAGGGCTGATAACTGCTATCATTTTCTCATGTTTACTGCGAAATTGTACCATCTTTAAAGGGTACCTAACCCCCAATTTTTTTTTTGCTTAAATAAAACTTTGCACCTGCTCGAAACGTATTGCACTGTTTTGCGCTTTTTTAAACCAAATCTTGACTTTTTATAGGCTGTAAAAGTTACAAAATCCAGCCATCATCTGTCACACATCCTAGCTAGTAAGGAGCATGGGTCTATTTCTTACATAATGTCACAAACTGCTTTGCATGCACGTTTGCAAAAGATGTAATGCGATGCAAATCAGTTTGTAATGTCATGTAAGGAATAGACCCATGTCTCTTACTAGCTCATGATTTCTCTTGTTGTTAGAATTGGCTTACATATCTTTAAAATTTTTAATTCCAATTTTTAAGGAACTCAAGTCCAAGGATGACCAGTATGTGAAAGATCTGAAGAAGGCTGTAAGTCTTTCAGTCACATTATCAATGTTTATGTTTCTCTAAGAGAACTGTAAGTAATTAGTGAATTTGTTGTTCTTATATTTTTATTAAGGCTGAAGATGTTGATCTCATGGTAGAAAGAATGGATGAGCAGATGAAACAATTGACAAAGGCTTACAGGGAAGAACTTAGTCAGGCTGAGGTTTGTTTGTGATTGGATGATTAATAAGAAATAGAAAATGTGCCAAGTGGATTGTTGAGTTACGTAAGCTTGCAGCAGGAATATTTAAGAACATGAGAGAAGTGCCAAGAGAAGCACAACCCACAGATGAGTGTTTCTCGCACTTTTCAAGTGTTCTTAAAAGTTTCCAAGTGCTTATATTAATCAACAGTGAACGAGTAACAAGTTTTTTATACTGGCAGTCGATTGAGAAAATTTGATGACACTCCAACGCCCAAATTTTGCTTTTACCGGTATGTTCAAAATAATGTCAAGAATGGATTGAATCTTTATAAAAATAAGGTCCAGAGATTTGCATGTGTGCACACTTGCAACATAGCCTGTGTGTAATCTAATTCCACAATGCTGCATGTGACATACTGTAGGCCACATGCATATGCTGAGATTTGACCCATCATAGCCCACGTAATTATTTGATCAATTTTATGAATAACAATAAATTCCCCTCCAAGGAAACTTAGAAAACTATCTCCCTTAACCCTTTACCTTCTAAGAGTGACTTATAGATTTTACTCTGTCTAACACCAGATGATTTTACTTGTCAAAGGGAGACCCCTTAGGGGTTAAATTGGTGTTTGTTGTGGGATGTAAGCAAAATCGAGTAATTCTGCTAGTATATTTTTGGTTGCAGAAAGCATTTGTAACAGAAAGAGCTGACTTAATTGAAAACAATCAAAAGAAATGGGATACTGCCATGAATCAGAGACGAGACAAAGAGGTAGTGAATTGTTGGTTGTTAATGGCTTCATATTCATTTGTTTTGTAGTTATGCAGGAGCCAATTTCTGTTGTTAATATGCTGGGATTAAAACCTGGGGATTTAGAATACATTCAGTTGTACACAGCAAATACTTTGAATGAAGTTATTTGGTACTAATATTTTAGTTAAGTGATGAAACATTTCCTTGAGTTTGAAGTTTAACTTTTTAGTTGTTGGCTTTAGTTGCGGAAGTGTTTAAAACACAAAAATGTAGAATGATGTCACCATGATGAACTGAAAATATGAAGGCAATGTCATATAGGGTAGTTAATTTTTCCAGAAATTAAAACAGGTGGAGTATGTGGAATCACGCCGCAAGAGAGTTGAAGATTACGAAAACCAACTTCAAACACTGAGGGTACAAGATGCTGAGGAATACAACATGGTAAAAATCAAGCTGGAAACAGATGTTCAGGTGGGTATCCTGCACTTTTGAATGAAGTGATTAATAATGATGGTGGTGTGATGTGCCTGTGAGAAAGATGATAAGCTAGTTGCTTGGCAATGGGCAAAAGAACAACTGAAAAGAAAAGCAGAGTCCGGCAGGCAGGAATTGAACCTACGACCTCCGTAACACTGGTCGGATGCTCTAATCACTGAGCTACTGGCCGGAAACCCTGGTGAGCCAGGGTGTTTATCTAGGTTCTTGTACAATGTGTCCTACTGGTCTGCGAGCTCAACAATGTAAGGGCTACTTTACACGACCCCGGGTTGCTTTTTACCCTGGGTTGAATCACCGTGGCGGGTAACCCTTTTGCAGTCAAATGTTTATAAGCATTTACATGAAAACAGTAGTCAAGCCAGGTCAGCCCCCCTTGCCGGGTAACCCTTCTTGAGACTCGGGTTGACCCAACTAGAAGGGTTGAAATTTATTCAATTTCTTCATGTAAACACTGGTCCATCTGACCCGGGATCGTTTGAACCGAGCGAAAAAGGAACTGACCCAGGTCAGCCAAGATCAACCCAACCCTCGTCCAGCCTGGGCTCGTGTAAACATAAAATTCGACGCTTAACTGACCCGGGTCGGTGTCCAACCCAGGCTTGTGTAAAGCGGCCCTAAATGTTATTCAATGGTATAATGTGATTAATAATGATGGTGATGGTGTGATGTGCCCATGAGAAAGATGATAAGCTAGCTGCTTGGCAACGGGCGAAAGGACAACTGGAAAGAAGTTGAAGTCCTGCGAGTTCAATTCATGAGACTTTAGAGTGTTACTGTGCTGATTCTATGATAAATTTCTCTGTGTGCAGATTCTGGAACAGCAGTTACAGCAGATGAAGGCCACATATCAACTGAACCAAGAAAAACTTGAATACAACTTCCAGGTCAGTTAAGTGACATCCTTACTCTGGCATGACCTATAAACACCATGCTTTAGCTTTTGCCACAGTTTGTATTGCCATCCTCAGCATCCCCTGAATACTCAAGATCTCTCTTAATGAACGAATGAACGACTTTCTTTATGTGTCTTACCTTCTAGCTGGCTACACGTAGCCTACTAATTGGAGACACCTAATAATTAAGAATCAAATAAGTAAGTGTACGATTAATTACAATGTATATCCTAACAATTAAAAAACTAATTATTTGGAAATCACTTTAATTTGCCTGTGTCATAGGTCTTGAAGAAGCGAGATGAAGAAAACACAATAACAAAGTCACAGCAGAAACGAAAAATCACCAGGTTTGTAATGGTGATGTAAAGATCTGGCCCCAGTTGTTCAAAGAGCGGATAACTCTATCCAGAGGATAAGTCGCTAACCAGCAAATGTATCAGTTGCGATATGTTTTACCTGCTGGATAGAGTTATCCGCTCTTTGAACAACTGGAGCCAGAAAGATTGTTTGTTGCCCATGAATATATTGAATAAGAAATAATAATTGAAGGGTGTTCCTTAAAATCCAAATCTCCCTAAATTCACTCTACTTTGGCATACAGACTGGTTATGGTGTCAGAAATGAAGTTCTACTCTTATTTTGTGATTTCAAGGCCTGGATTCAGCAAATTAGTATTTGATTTGTGCCTACAACTGGTTGGATCAACTCGAACAAAAGAAATCAATCATGCATCAGATCCTAATTAATGTTGTTTCAGTCTGTTTTTTGAGTTTTGGGGAAAAGTCATAAGTTAATCCTTCAGATCTTCGCTTTCTAATTGCAAAATAAGTACACAACTTCATTTCTGACACCATTTCTAGTCTATATACCAGAGTGAGTGAGCAGAGTGAATTAGAGATATTTTGGATTTTAAGGCAAAAAAGCAATACATGCCCCTTTTGCAGAAAACCCTTAAATTATTTTTAGATGTGCTAAATTGCCTGTTTCTTTTACTTCTTTTAATATTATTTTGTAGACTCCAGGATGTCCTTAATAATCTCAAACAGAAGCTAGCCAAGCAGGAGAAACAATATAGGTAAGTATAGTTTCTTAATATGCTAATTTATGATGTAGGTATGCTTCTAATATAAACTGAATAAAGATTGAAAATTTAAATTTGCTTATTTTGGTGTTTGTAAAGGGAAGATAACCAAGCCCTAACAGATGATTACAAGAGAATTACAGAGCAGTTCAGAGAACTACAGAAGAAGTCTAGGTGAGTTCATTTAATGGGAAAGCCTTATATACAAAAACATCATGCAAAATGATTGTATTTGAAAGGAAGTAAAATGTGCATGATGCTTTTCACGGAAAGTTTATGGGGATCTGCTAATTGAGGGGCTTATTTTGGGTTGGTAAAATTTTAAAATTATCATTGATTTAGTCCAGGGCTAAATTGGAAGAGTATAAATTTTTCCCACAACCACAAGACTTTATGGTAACCGTCGTTAAATTGCATGACTGATTTGCCAAGACTCAAAGTGTTTAGCAAGTTTGAGCCTGGGAACTTTGAGACTTATTAAATTCTGCTGCAACTACAGCACCTCTTTGCCATGCAGTCTTTCAATCAGAATGGCCAATGTTAGTAGGTTTACAAAATAAGTGGAATTCCAAGATGTGGTGAACTAGTCTATTCCAAAAAATTATTAAGAGTTTGAGACCATTCAAATTCAGTAGCATGCTAAATATGAGACCTAAGGTACCAGTAATTTATTCTGAAAGACCATACTCCACCCTTACATATTTTCAACCAGAGAGGAGTTCATTCTGATTTTCTTTTGTAGACATTTCCAAACAACGGATCAGAAGAAGTTCCAGGACATCTGGTCCATGAATGAGGAGCAGGTTAGAGATCTGGTGCACAGTGTGATGGAGGAGGATAGAATCATTCATGAACATCACCTGGGATTACCATGGGCACCACCTGACTTGTGAGTATACTGCCACGACCTAGAACAAACATGTGACTTAATATAGTGACACGGTAACTACAGCTGTAGCAATGACTTTAAAGTGTGCATAGTTCAGCTTATGGCCACTTGAATTCACATGAGAAAGTCAAATTACTTCAATGAGTAAAAAGCAGTTGCAATAAATTGATTTTTGCAAAATATTAGTACCATGTAACAATAGCCCATTTTACGGTTGTGTGCTCAGTGACCTTGCCTTTGAATGAAAGAGAGGCTGGAGGTGACCTTCATTTAATACAATTAAACCTCTGTCTTTCTCGTGCAAATGTGGACTAGTTAGCACAAGAACAACATGATTTACATGAGAAAAACAGTAAGGTCTGTATCAAAACAAGGTCACTGCCAGCATCATTTCCATTCACGAGCCAGGTCACCGAGCATAATTATTGTAAAATGGGTTATTCATAAGTGTAGCCTCACGACTTGTCAGTATACACGTCATATGATTTGTGAGTACAGTCAGGTGACATGTTGACACATTTCCATGAGTTGTGTATGTATGTACAGTACTGCTCAAAAGAAGTGACCGGTTGTGCCTCATTTCTTGCACTACACAAACTGCATATAGTGAGTGACATGATTAGCAATTGTTGCACAGGATGGTTAAACCTACTTTTGAGTGACACTGTAATTATTATGGTACTTGACTTGTGTGCCTGTTGAATTGAGTGTGCACAGTCTTGTGCATGGAACAAATGTGATGTAGTCACAATTATTAACAATTAAGCAACTTCTAAGATAAATACATTTGAATGTTTTCATTTAAAGGAGTTTCATGGATGTCAACAGACCTGTAGTGGAACCAGCTAATGGGCCTAAAGAGAAGCAAATGTCAGCCACACAGATGGCTCATGAGATCATGTCTGGAGGTAATTATTAAAGGCCAGTAGCTACCATTGTAACTGCTGGGTTTTGGTGCCTGCTTGCAAAAATTATAGATTTTGGCTTTCTCTTGGTCCAAGTGATCATATTTGGCTTTGGAATTGACAACCATCTCTGGTTTGTCCTGCTCAAGTTAAGCATGAAAAATCCTCCAAGTAATGTCAAAGCTGTTTTTAAATAATATTATTATGGCTGTATTAAAGCATTGATAATTACAATGAATCATATTGCATGTTTTGCATTTTGCAAACAAAACTGTAAAAACAGGTGTTGTAGCCAAGTTTTATCTGTGTAAATAAGCTAGGGTACCTTTCAGCTTGAAACAATGAGTATCAGTTGTTTGAAGGCTGTTGTTTCTCAAGGTTATTGTTAATAAAACATGACCATTTTTTTCCTTTGGATGTGATCGATTTTGTTACAGCTGGGACAGAGGATGGAGAAGATGATGCAGAACAAGGCTCAGTTGTCAGAGAATTTCCGCAAGATGGACAGAATTCAGGAAGGAAGTTATCAGCTAAAACCATCAAGGCCATACTGGAACTGATTTGTGATGAGGCTGTGAGTGCATGAGAATCCTGAGCAATGTCAATGTTTAGGAGGGGGTTTACAAAGCAAAGCAAAGTGGGCTTGGGTGGGAGAGTGGGGAGTCGGGACCCCAAGATATGGGAATAGCAGTACCTTATTCAGGAGTTGCAATAAATTTTGAAATAGCTGTCTGAGCAAACTAAAGTAGGCAGCAACCTGATGAATTTTTTATTAATAAATATTTTGAGTGGAAATACGCACTTGCAAAGAAGGAGGTGGAAATAGGTTAATTCTGACAATGTAGGCGGTGATTTTCGCCGGTTGCAATGAAACTCCTGTTTATGATCATCAATGCATGTGTTGAATAATAAAGTAAGCAATTATCCTGCTGAATCGCCTAAGTATCAAGTGATATTCCAGTGACTTAAGTGGTTAAACATGGTGTTTGTCTTTTTTTCTTTTCAGGGATTTCTTGTTGAGTCCAAACTAACCAAACTTCTCGCCCCTCTTGAAAGAGACGAACAGTCTCTAATGAAACTTGATGCCATTTTTGCGGTGAGAATTTTTTGCATGTTTCATTATTAATACTTAAAGAATAATCTGAGCAAGATTAATGTTGGATCACTGTGATGCTTCAGATAGGCTTGTGTAACAGTACTAATTAAAGGGCCGGGGTATCGATCAGGACCTTTAATAAGTTAACATGCCTACCTCGTCTTGAAAGAAAATCAGTTAAAACATCAACCCTGCCACTTCTGAAACATATACCTTCAAAGGAAAAATTTGCACAATTTTATGTGTGTTAGCAGTCCTGCCAGACCTCTACATTGAAATCATGTGACTATATTGTTTTTTGAAGGCACTGGGTGTGGACACAGAGGATGACATCTACCTGCTGTCAAGTTACTTTCTGAACAAAGTCCAAGGAGGCAGGAAGGGAGAGCAGGTATGGGAAGGAAGTGAACGAGGAGCAAAGGAGGAGGACATGGAAGAGGAGAAAGGAAGCTTAGAGGAAACCGGTGGTGCAGCTGAGGAGGGAGAGAAGAAGGATGAAGAGGGATCGGTGGTGTTAAGCCTGGATGAAAAAGCAAGCCAATCTTCTTCAGTAAAAGCACACTTATCAGGTTTGTTTGGAGTAGAGAGGATAAAGGTGACTGAAACCAATTGACCTGTATTAATTATTGTTATTATTATTCATGTTTAGCTTTTTTTAGATCAATCATAGGTGGGATAATCTGCTTCTTTTGACTGACTGAAGCAGATTTTGCATTGTAGTATTTAAGTAGCAAACTATAATGGCAAAATAGATTTTTCTAAGAGCATGTTTAATCTGGAAGTAGCAAGCTAAGTTTCTTTTTGTTGTTGAATTTTTTATTCTCTTTTTAGTAATAATATAATAATAATAATTGAAGGGTTTAATGCAAAAGCTATCATAAGTGATGTTTTTGGGTAACACGTTTTTGGCCCGTGTTTTCTCGAAAACTAAACACAGAACAACAAAAAAGGCAATATTTACCACAACAAAACAAGCCTGCATGTGACTAATCAGCTATTTTTGAGCAAAAAAAAAAAAAAAACAGCCAAAACATCACTTCTTAAGTTGTGATTTCTGTAAATAAAATCATTATTATTAAATTAAAAAAGTTAAAATTAATGTAAGTTTTTTTTCCACAGAATTGATGCAGCTTATTCATCCAAATGACGTTGTGAAAGCTTTGAGACACTTTGTCCATGAGAATCGCCAACCACAAAAGTAAGAATCCTGCATTATTATTATGGTTTCGCACAACTTTCAAAATTTGTGCATCAGGGTTAAAATAACTGAATGATGGCTGAGCCATTTACATGTTGCTTTGTTTTTGTTTCTAGGGAATTCAAGCGGCAAAGTTTAAAGTTGGAAACCGGAGTTGGAAGGGATGCTACGTATGTATCTTTGTAAATTTATCTTTAGTTTTTGATACAACTGCAAATTTTTGCCTTTTAAGTATCCAGACAAGCATCCTTTAGTTCGAGTAATTAGCTGTACTCAATCTCGGGAGAAGTGCATAAGAGTATGCAAATTAACCACAAGTTAACGGGACAACATTCTCACCATTATAGCACCACAACTTAATGTCAAAAAAGTAAAATATTTGGTTTCTTTTAATTTGCAGACTTGATGAAAGATTTTGGCAACAGATGGCTTCAGTGATTGACGTAAAGAAAGAGCGAGTGTGGACAGCCTTGTTAGATGGATTTGAAAAATACCTGGCAGTTTTGACAGAAAGGGCTTCACTCATACAGGAGACAGATGCACTGAGACAGCAGGTCAGTGGACAGTGTGCTATGAACATGCGCACTACTAATTGAACAAATTTGAATGGTCACTCTGTTATCTATGTAGAGACTAGCAACATCACTATCAAAGAGTATCTCTCAGTAGCTTTCAATTGAGCAATCACACTTTGGGATTTTGTCCATGAAATGAAAAGTTAGAACCACTTTGTAGAGTATAATAAACATGCAGTGCTTTTGACTGAATGGTCAAACTTAAGGATTTCACATTTATTCAAAAATAAAGCCACCTTACCCAGTTGTGCACTCACTTTCTTGTTCACACTGGGAATTTTCTTGGAATGTTACTTCTGTAGAATTTGGGGTGTTTGGGTTATGCAGAATTGTAAGAAATTCTAAGCGTTTTTTTACCAAAGGTAATTAAAGAATATCATGTTTCAGAATGCAGAGTTGAGGATGCTGCTTCATCAGTATGTGAACTCTAGGGTAAGACTATTAGGATTTCTCAAATGAGAACTAGAAATAATATATTTATTATTAATTGAGATACAAACATAAGCTGCATTTGAGTTGATTCTCTTTTTCTGTCGGTTTAGGTAAATAGTGGGAGACCTTTATGGGCATTTGAAAACCATTTTAAAGCCCATAAAGGTCGGACATGAACATTTTATCTTACTTGTGAAATGAATCAATAGATTGTGTTTGTCGTGTTTGTCATGTTAATCAATAGAGATCTGTATCAAAGTTAATGCATACTAATTACCTGAGCAGGACTCTTTTATCAATGTTAGTGATTTGTATTTAGAGAGGTATACATGTGACTCTTGAAATACTACCCGTAAATTGGTCATAACTCTTATGAATTATTAATGAACTTTACAAGACAAAATGGAAGTTGCCATGCATAGCTTGGGGCTTGTTTGAAGGTCAAGTGGCAAAGACAATACCTGTTCGGTTGGTGGTATTTGCAATTGATACACCTGGCCATTTAAGGCCATTTAAGGGGGGGGGGGGGGTACTTGACCCATGTTTGGGTATAGGCGTGCCGCTGGGGTTTTGAAACCGTGTCTAGGATGGGTCGAGGCCCTATTCGGGACAGCTTGCTTGAAATTATATAACCGGTTTAGGGTAGAGGAGCCAAAAACTATACCCCATCCAGTGGCACCTCCCCATATAGAAGTGTACCCAAGTGATCCCCCCCCCCTGCCGCCTTGATGAAACTAACTTCCTACATTTTAATATTCAGGTGAATCAAGAACTTGAGATTCCTCCCACCAGAATCCTTCAGGCAGAGCTATCCAAGGACCATGAATGAACCTTGATTAATATTATTTTATCTTCTGTGTAAAAATGTATCATATTTATTAAAAAATTTTTCATTTTTTGAGGAGTGAGTAACTTGTGATTGGGACATCCATGTTTGTACACCCCATCTAAAAATGTATAGATCTGGATGGCTTTCTGGGATCAAGCAACAGTAAATCAGTTCAAACAATATTCAGCAACTGACGTTTACTGTGAGTTCAGAAAACCTTGAACACTAAGAGTTATTTCTGGAATGTTTATTGTCCATCAGCCAACAGACGCGTGATCAAACTGTAAGAAGAAACCACTAACCACAAAAGTTATCTTGCATCTGATTGGTTTTCTTTTGCAACACAATAGACATTCCAGAAATATTTCTAATGTTCACAGCAATAACAACAACAACAATAATAATAATAATTACCAGTAGTAATGTGATGAAAATTTTATTTAAGAATATCCCTGCTTTCAATAAGCACCGACGTCCGAGAAAGAGCATCGGCTACTTCGATCAGAGATGTAGGCTACTTTTTCCCTAAATTGAAGTACCCGTAATTAAAGAACAATTCTTTATTTTTTCTTTAATACCTTCACCTACTCTACTCCAAATTTTATTGAAAACCCTGGAATATCAGTATCAATAATAATAATAATAATAATAATAATAATAACATGCACTTTCTACAAGTTAGAATATTCAAATGCACATTTTTACAAAATAGCATGTCCAAATTTTGTCAAATGTGGGACAAGAATGTTTTTATATTTTTTTATGATAAATTATACAAATATAAACAAAAACAAAACAAAATTGGTTTTGTATATTTGGAAATTTTATTTCTTTCCATTTAGTAAGTACCTCAAAAGCTAGTCAAAATAATGATAAAAATACCCCAAATTTTCTTATAAATTACATTTCATCCCCATTTGAGAAAGGGATTGTGGTCACCTTCATTGATTACAGTTCAGGACCTTGTCAGGATTATTAGGATCCACGTCACTCCACTGGGGAAACACTAGAGGCAAGTTTGCTAGCTTTGGCTCAAGTACTTTTATCACTTGCTCTCCAACAAAACGGTTCCCTTCTTTAGATAAATGAAGCCCATCACAAAGAAATGACTCCCAGTTCTAAATGAACAACAAAAGAAAAAGGCAAAAAAATATATATCAAGTTAAAAGATATTAAAAGAAGTAGTGAGAAACATTCGCCCATGGCATAGTGTCCATAATAAAGAGGTTTATCTGACTTTCCTCTCTAGGGCCAAGATTTAGTGTCCATTATCCATATTAGAGAGGGTCCGTATTATGGAGGTTTTTTTTTTTTATCAAATCACAGGAAACTATCTGTAATAGAGAGGTGTCTGTAAGGAGAGGTTCAACTGTATTTTGAACATAAAAGCAAAATTTGGGGGTTGGAGTGTTATCAAATTTCATGAATTACCTTCTGGTATGAAAGCTTGGACAAAGCCCTGGGACATTTTATAAATGAAATGAAAAACTTGTTCCTCGTACATTGTCGAGTATCATATAAGCACTTGGGAATTTTTATAGAACACTTGAGAGGCTCTTTCATAGAAAGAACTCTGAATTATACATCATTAAAAAGCATTAACTTGAATCTTACTGGCTGTGCGTGAAATAATGTGTAAAGATCAACAACATCCACATCAAGTGTCTTTCCCAAATCAGCGCATCTCTGAGCAAATAACTTTAATCTTTCTGGTGACAAGGACATATCCCTACCTGGAAATAATGCAAACACAAATACCTTTATAGCTGTGCCAACACTAAGATGATGAAGCATTAAATACAAACAACTCATTATAAGTAAACAGAAAAACCTGCTGGCTAGCTGAATAAGTCACTTGCCTAACTCCTCACAGTATTTTGTATACATGTCTATTGATACTGCAGGTGGCGTTAGCAAAATAAGTTGACTTGCTGGTATCCCATCATTAATGAACTGGTTTATAATTTCAGTGATGTTAGCGATGTACTGTTCAGCTGTGATTCCTCGTGGATCAAGAACAGAATCATTCGAGCCAAGTAACACAGTGGCTGCGATGATGCTTCCTTTGGGACTATTGTCACACTGAAGTATTCTGGGAAGAATCAGCTTGTTATAAGCTGATGTGAAACCAGAAAATCCACGATTTAAAACATCGCATTTCCTGAGAGAAAAAGATTTTCATTATCAGTGACGAAAATGAGTGACAACCTTTTACAAATAAACCGCACATCTTGAGCCTTAAGCTCAAGATTGCAAAGAGTAGAGATCCTCCATCTTAATATGCTGTATTATTATTCTGCAGACCTGCCAACCCCTAATAAGAGAAAATCTGGAGATTCATGAGAAAAAAAAAATCTGGAGATTCTACAAAAAGTAGTGAGATTTCATTGTTTTGCCCAAAACATTATGTGAACATTATTTCCATTGCCACTGTTATCCTGTGTTATTTGGTACACCCTCTTTGTGGATTCTGATAGGTCATCACTAGGACAAAACTGATAACGAAGGGTCATCACTTCAGGACAGGCTAATTTCAGTGGCTAAAATGTTAGACACTGAAACGACTGTAAGTTTTGTGCTCACAGACAAAGCCTGAAAATGTCTTATCCAAAACACCATGAGATTGGGAGTCTTGTCGTGATGCTGTGAGAAAAGATAAAAAAATCGTGAGACTCACGGCAAAATCGTGAGAGCTGGCAGGTCTGATTCTGTATCTGTGGAGTGTCATTCAATGTATGTGTCACATAATTTCAACACAAATGCCTCATCAGAAAGTGAAAAAGTTTGAAATGGAATCTCTCTTGGAAATGACTCCAAATTTATCCCATTAATGACAAAATGAGGAGACGAGGCTTATTTAGCTTCATTTTATCAACATTTGCAACATTGTAACTATGATGGGGTATATGACTGCAGCGGGCGGATCTAGGGGAGAGGTGCAGTGGTGCACCCTACTGAGATGACCTGCGGATTTCTAATACCGGTAAAAAGAAAAAAGCTTTGTGGTTTACTGGTGTTGAAGTAAAACATGAGACAAGGTTGAAGAATTTATGTTAAACACCATAAAAATGGTAGTTTGGCACAAAAGTTTCAAGTATTAGCCCTTGCTATGTTATCTCAGCAGTTCCCATTATGTTATTGCCTAGTCACGAAGCCTTCTTCTTCATTGTTCACTTTTAAAATTTGTTTATGTCACCCATCAGTTATGTTAGTCCTGGATCTGCCCCTGGACTGGTCACAGAATAAACTATGTACAGTCAAACCTCTCCACAATGGCCACCTTGGGAAGAGTGGTAAGTGGCCATTGTAGAGAACAGGTCATTACATGGATGTATGGGTGTAATATAACACCAATTGTTTGGGAGGTGGGTGCAAAAATGTTACTTTTAAAAATGCCGATAGCATATGAATGAGCAACACAATCAACATACATGCACCAGTATATCAATCAAACAGAAATCAAATATTCAAAAAAAAAAAAAAAAAAGATAGAAAAACAAAGTGGGTAAAGCCTGTGAGCACATCATCCATTTGTTAGTCATTGATTAAACAGCCACTGTGAAGAGGTTATTTGGTAGCTGGAACATGCTTTAGTGGCCATTGTGGAGAGGTGGCCATTAATTGTAGAGAGGGTAAAACAAGAATGAATCTATGAACTGTCTGCCACAACAACAAAAAAAAGGCTGTAGTAGAGAGATCGCCATTAGTAGAGGTTTGAATGTATTAAGAAATGGGCTAGAGGCTGTGAATGGACTCAAGAAGTGCTGGATAATATGGCTGAGATAATAATCCTAAGAAGGTCCCATGCAAAGTTGGGTAAGAAGGCTTAAAACAACCTGAAGATAAACAGAGATGACTAACCTGAAAGACAGTGGCCTCTCACAGGGCAAGGCATGTGCCTTGCCCTTGCTACAGCATGAGACAGAATTGAAACACAACAACAACAAGAAGCTTTATTTGCATGGTCATAAAATGTTACAGTATTGCAAAAGCAAATAGAGGAGCTAAGAGAAAAAGAATCAAATTAGTGTGATTATTACAGTGGCTTTATATCCCCGGAAAGGGGGGGGGGGGGTACTCCCTTATATGGGCTATATAGGTTATATGTGTGGTCCCAAAGGGTATGGTTTTTAAGCAGTTTTGGTCTGAAGAAAGGTATCGATTTTAACTATTTAGGTCTGAAAAGGGGTATGGTTTGTTCACTTAACTCCTGAATTGAGTATGCTTTTAAGAAGAAGCTACTTCTTCATCATCAGGTGAAAAAACCATTAACAAAACAGTCACAAAAGCCTTCTCAAATTATGTTTATGCCAGTTGTGTACGTGGAAAAGATCTGAAATATGGTATCGAATTTTTAGTCAGGTCTGAAATAGGGTAGGGAAAATCGCAGATTTTGGTCCGAAATAGGGTAAGGATTTCAGGAGGTGGGCCGCACACCCCCACCCAATTTTCCTGGGAGTACCCCCTCCCCCCTGGTTTATATCCCAGCCGGGTTAGAGAGAATTGATGATAATTATAGCCTGTGAAGCAGGCATAAATGTGAAGTAAAGGGGAGAAAGGGAAAAGAAGGAGAGTCTGGAGAGAGCAGAGAAGATTCCTTTCTCCCTTTTCCTCATACCAGTCTACACTTTTTCCTTCTATTTTGTTGTTCCCCCTCCTCTCCCCTTCCCGTCCGCATTTATGTCTACTACACAGGCTACAGATACGAAGATAGAGTTGTTATTAATAGATACCGACCTCTGAAAGTGATCAGCAATTGCAGCACCCCAACCTCCCTCACTGAAGGAATACTGTGGAAATATTGAACAGTTGAAATAGTAAGGCCTACTGATCCTCATGATCAATTTTGTACAGCATTTGTTGATTCAGCAGTGTTAAGACGTTCAGCAACCCAAGTTAGATGACGTTTGATCGACAGTTTCTGTCGAAAAAGTGTTAGCGTGATGTACGTGTTTTACTTAAGTTAAGTCTTATATTTAGCCGGCGCTCTAGAATGATTGAAGTTCTAACAAAAGGGCAGTTTGGCGTTCAATTTGTTACAATATATATTTTACACCGAAGTCTATAACTTACCTGAGTGATAGAATCTCCAAACAGAACTACTTTCGGATACGCTGTTGCCCCCATCTCAACCGTGACTGCTGCAGGACCTGCTGAGGTCAGAACGGGTATCTTTGTCCTCGACTGACACGTCCGACACCTACCAGAAAAGGTTTTATTTAATTTGGGACTGTGTCTTGCGTCCCAGTCGTAGTTATTTATATATCCCAAACAACTTTAAAAAAGACAACTTTAAGCCGTTTTAAAATAGCTAAAAAAAAAAAAATTTCCGAAAGTCTCAAAACCTCAGCTGTCACGGTTTTATACAAACGAGGACTTTTAGTCGTCCAAAACAGCCGTTCAACCCAATCCCCGTTCAATCAACCGCAGCTCGGGAGGTCTGGAGCGTACAATGTTGTCTCTCGTCCCAGTGTCTTCGCCGCATTGAATAAAGGGGATTAGTTTCTCAAGAAATTGTGGTGCTGCGTCGGTGGGAGTGAAACACGAAAATTTGGTTTATCAATGATAATGCAAATTGACCACCGTACAGGGATTCGATTAGCTGACCTTTCGAGCGTTAGCCCTTCGTCGGAGCGAGGTTGTGTATGGTTTATATACAGAAATGGAGCTACGCTATTGGTGGTAACATGGTAACGTGAGAAACAGGAATAAATTAATTGAATGAAAAGCGCTCGTTGATACCGTGGGGATTAAGAGTGCCGATTTCAAAGATCAACTTTTGCTCGAGATTACACATTATCAATGATTTCACATTGGCAGTCTTTACTCGGTCTTATTCTCCCTCCCCACCAACGTCTGCTGAACCGAGCCGGACATTCCATCCCCATTGTGTCTGAGTATCCAATCAAGCAGGGAGAATAAGAACCGACACAAACAACGGCTGCGAAGGAGGTTACGGGAACTTAGCCACCGAAATTTAAAAGCCACGATGTGATTGGTCAACTCCTAAAATGGAATGTCTGGCTCGGTTCAGCCGACGTTGGTGGGCAGGGAGAACAGGACTGACAAAGAACGGCTGCGAAGGAGGCTGTGTTTACTTCAGCTGCGTACGTACCTGCGCTTGTTGTTGAAGCAGACCTTGACGGTTCTCCCGTCAAGGTTATTTTATCTAGAAAACTGTGGTGCGGAAGCTGAATGAAGACAGGCACAATTTGACAAATGACTCATTTATTGAATGTTTTTAGGTAGACATTTTTTTCTAGCTTGCAAGATGTTTTGAATTTTCTAGAGGCAAAGGGCAATATAAAAACTTCTAAGACGATCTCGCAAAATTTATTGATTGTGTAAAAAGTGATTGGCTTAAGGAAAGGCGAAGCCAATCGCATTAAGCTCAGACTTTTTCAAAACCGTATGAACTTGCTAATGTGTAACGTGTTGTAAGCTACAATGCTGTATAGAGAACGGCTCCTTTGGACATTTGACAGCATGCACAGCGAAGGGGGAGGGGCTGGGGGGGGGTCTTTAGCCCCCTCCCCCCCTACTTTTCAAAAGTAAAAAGCAAGTAATACTAAAAAAAATCGAAGTTATTTTTTTTATTTAACGTTTTACCGAAAACTGATTATTCTTGTTTTAAAAAAACACCTCTTTTCTGTTGCTGAAAGTATATAAGTATCACCACACCATGTTAGTTTTAAATGCATTTCCAGCCATTTCGGAGCATGCCCCCGGACCCCTCTAGTTGACTCACGCTAAAACGTTCGAAAATCCTGCGCGGTCCCTGTCACAAGACATTATCCAGTTGAGGAACTGAAAGACGTCTGTTCATTGTTTTTTTACGCATTACACGCAGTTACATTGTTCAGTTGCAATGAATTGTGGTCGTAAGGTTGAACAATAACTGTAAAAAGGTTGATTTATAGCAGAAGTAAAGGTATTCATGTTCAGTACATGTTGAAAGCGTGTTGCACTGTGATGTGATCCTACCTCGTCAATATACGACAACTCCATTATTACGACCATTTTATGCGTAATCAATGAGTAATTGATGGGTAATCAATAGAAAATCGATGAATAATCAGTATAATCAATGACATTAAAGAGTAATTGATAGGCCCCCAAATTTTTGGTCATAGAGCGGTTTTCAATTATATGTCGAAAGAAATTGCTTCGTTCTGATTGGCCAGCACAACTCGCGCCACTTTCTCAGCCAATGAGAAACAAAACCAAAACCAATCGCAACTTGCACGCGCGCATTTTTCCGTGCTTTGCGCCAGCTTCGTGTAATTGCTACGTATTCTGAATGGCTCATTGCGCTGTTTGCGTCTGTTCTGCTTGGTCAGACTTAGGAGTGGTATTACGACACTCAATTGAAAAGCGCTCTAGATCACCCAATGATCATCGACAATAATCAATGGCTAATCGGTTGATTACTCATCGATTATCCATCGATTACTTATTGATGTCATTGAGTATCGATTAGTTACGTCTAGACAACGTACCCAGCTTCAGTCTTTCTCGGCTCTTCCAATAGACAAGGGTAGCGCAATCGGTAACCGCGTGGCCTTTGGGAATGTCTGGGTCCCAGCGTGATTAATGCGCGCCACAGGTACCTCAAACCCGAGTAGGCAAGGAAGTAAACGACCACAGTACAAGGATCAAACACTGCCAAATAGACAGTGCGCGGATAACCAGTGTCAGTGCAGCGTTTTTCACCCCAGACACCGAAAACTTGTCCGTTTTTCGTATTGACTGATATCCTAATTAAGAGTGTTAATTTTATAGAAAATATGTGAGCTTTTCGTCAGGACAGGCGAGTGTGAGCGAGGAGTCTTTAGCCTGCTCCAAATTTATCACAAATTTCACTCTCAGAGCCTACACATGATCACCGACACCTACTTTCTGAGGCTAAAGACTTGTTACCTCCGGGGCAAAGCTCTTAACATACTTCCTTCCTAGATACCCGAATAAAAGGCTTGTGTAAAAGTCAACTGCACGTAAGGGGCGTAGCTAACTGTACGCACGTATGCACGTGCGTACCTGAAAAAGTCGAAAATAAAAAAATAAATAAATAGGTAAAAGACACATGAAAAAAAAAATTGAATACAAAAAAGCAAATAAGTCAAAGATATTTGTTCAGTAAAAAAAGCAAAATTTGCCTCTATTCATTTAAGTTTGTTTGTTTCTTTGAAATGTTGATTAAACAACAGTAGTATAGTACATGGGTGATCAAGCACATTTTTCACAACACATTTTTCAATTTTGTGTCGTAAAATTTTAACAGCACATTTTCCATAAAATGTGTTGGTTTTTGAAAAAACTAGCACACTTTTTGTCAAGGTCACCAAAATTCCCAAGGTCAAGGTCAAGGTTAAATTTTCCAAGTCTAAAATTAGGATGATGAATGAATGAAAGAATTGAGTAGTATCCGTCTAGAAACGGCTGATTTCAATATTCTAAGCGATAATTAGTATATTTGAGCAGTATCCGTCGAGAAAACATCTAATTTCAATATTCTAAGCGATTATTAGTATTCAGGTAGAACAGCATTTTCAAAGGTCAACTTTTTTCTTTTTAAGTACTTTATGATATAAAAAACACTTAAAGAAATGTCGCTTTAGGTTATTATGGAGAATGAAGAAAGAAATCTCCGGGCCTTGGAAAAGCCCTCTCAAATCAGGTCAGGTAGCCAGATGGTAAATGGCCTAAGTCAGAAAAATATTGGATCAGGTAGCCAGATGGTAAATGATTTTTGTAATCCAGATATTCACGAATATTTTGTTGAAGTAGAAAAATATCTAATATGTCCTTTATGTGATCAGAAGATAGCAGAACATAGTGTCAAAAATGAACCATGTTGTGATAATCAGAAAATGATTAATGACAATGGTGAAAATGTTTGTACAAATTGTGGTTCAGTCCATGGTTATGATTATTGTAAGGAGTACGTTGACTTTCATAATAATATGTATAAAATAAAGCGGAAATCTATATATCATCGGAAGTACCATATTGAAAATGTGATAAATGGTGTATGTTGCAAGAATAGATTTCAAATTTCAGTAAAAGATAAGGGTAAAATATTAAGAATATTCAAGGAGATAGACACTATCATCCCTTCGGTGAATAAGAATCGTAAAAGAATGATAAACACCAAATTTATTCTGAAACAATTGTTTATGATGATGGATCTGCCTTATGAGTATATCATATTAACCAACTCAAAGAAAACACTGAAATTTTATAATCAATATTGGGTTGAGATTCTATTGTTAATATTTGATAAGATTATTCGTATTATCAAACAGTGAATTTTTCATCATATTTCAGTAGGTACTTATCAATAATTGGACTATTATCAACAACATAATCGTCTATGTTCTTCATTGTATTGTGTATGCTGGAATTATCAAAATTACCGCTTCTCATGGTTTCTTTTATTGTATTGAGAAGATGCTGGTAGCTTTGATAAGCATATGTACAATTCTGTATTTTCATGTCAAGGTTCTTGTGTTTCATCCAACCTTGTATTAAAAGTGATACTGTACTGATGGCAACTAAACTAACACCACCAGTCGAAATACTTGCGGCAAGACCGCCAGTTGCAAATATAATGGATGCTGAATTCCCCAGTAATTTCCATTTTTTGAACCGTTTAACAGCCTGTTTATGAGCCCAACACTTTCTGTGATATGTGTGGTAATAGGCTTTTAATTCATTTACCTGATCTTCTGTTAATTCACCTGAAATATGGTTCCAGCTGAATATGCTTTTTCGCTCTTTCATACAATATGCTTATATAACAATTCTGTTCAACACACAGTACCACAAACCAGACAATTGCCCACTTAGAGGTGATAACTTACTAATTTTAGTCGTCAAGAAAGACGGTAGAGCATAAGAATATCCTCTATCAAGTGCATGTTTGACATAAAACCTACCGAAGGCATCGTGTAATATGCCATGTGTCTGTAATGTATCAATCCAACCAAGAGTATGCTCCAAAAAATGTGTTAAGCAGCCTTCACCGGGACCGATTAATCCAATGCCTATATGCTCCTGGATAATGTCTCTCACTTCAATATATTTGTTAAAATGTTTGTGATGCAAATACTGGTAAATCAACGCTGATTTCAATATCCTCTTATCAACACCAGGGTTTTTTCGTTCAGCATCTCGAGTAAACCATTTCACATATCTAATTATTTTGTTCATTTATATTATATCGTTGGATTAAAATTTGATGATGATCTGAAATTGTTTTTTCGTCTAATATAGAATCCAAGTACACACAGAAAAAAATAACACTACCGTCAAGAGGTGCGATGGAGCTAGGATCCAAATCACCAAAAGTCATTTGCCGACTACCACTTCTGTTAGCCGCTGTAAAACTTCCAATATGTTTTTTATTCCAATAGATTTTACTTGTGTTTGTTTTTGGAGAAGATAAATTATCCCAGTGAACAGACAAGCAGTGCCAAACATTTATTTGACCCAAATCATTTACTGAATAATCTGCTATTTTTCTGAAACTTTGTATAGATGCTGCTGGACCGAAATACACACAATTTGATTGATCAACACCACTTATAACTAAATTTGAACCATTGTAATAGCTGGCAAACTTATCATAACCTCCATTATCATGACCAAAAAGCCCATTTTTCCATGGACTTCCACCTGTATTTGAATTTAATTTATAAACAATGAAGATATTAACAGCATTATTATTTAAATTGATTTGACTTATCATTCTCTGTGATCCATTAAAGTCTAAATAATAACGTCCATTATGTTTCTCAGCCTTGGTACAAACAGTGGGTCTTATGTTCAAAGTCGGTTGCGTTGCATTATTTTCTTCATTCGATAGATCGTACAATGTTTCAACTTTTCTGTCTGCATTCATATCTAGAAAATTATTATTCGCTCTGTCGATTTGATAAGTACATTTAGAGTATAATCTGATGAATTCAGAAACCCACAAATCCAAAAAACTATCTCTGACAATATCTGAAACTTGTGATTTGATTACAACATGATCAGAATCATTACCTGCTTTTACATTAGTCAAATGTTTGTTTCCAAGATCATAGTGACCATCTTGTGTTAATGTAAAACCATTTCCATTATCACCTTTAGGACCAATTGCACCAGTATCGCCTTTATCACCTTTATTATCTTGATTTTGTGGAGAATTAAAAACTCCCATTATAATATTAATTTAGATTAATTCATGACCACTTCAAGTGTGAATGTTGTATCAAATGCACCTGTATTAGGATGTGAATAATCAATGATTAAATAGCCTCTCGATAATGATTTGTTGATATTGACCGTTGTGATGTTTCTACTCATAGTATTATGTCTGTGTTCATAAATAGTTGCTGGTAATGGCAAAGGTCTACCACCTTCAGCTTTTGTCTTGAAGTAGAATATTCCGGGTTTTGTTCCTTGTAATACATACATTTTCTTAATATAAAAGTTATTGTTATGAATGACTAAAAAATCAGCGCCATTTATCAATACAGGCTTTAAAGCATTCTTATTATGTCCTTGTTTGGCTTTGACAGAGCAATTTAAATATTGTATTTGACCGATTATTCCATTCCCATTCAAATTTAGATCACCTCCTAATTTCGGACTGTAAAGAGCAAATCCACCCAAATCGAAAGCTGTTTCCATAATTACGCCTGTGACACTTGAACGAAATAGATTCAAACTATTATTATGAATTCTATAGCCATTCAGATTTAAATCACCGCCAAGTTTAGCCTCACTTATAAGAAAGCTGTTCATATTAATGTTATTTAGCATTGTCAATTCACCATTTTGACCATCAAATAAGTTTGATGAATTATTAATCAAGGCATGTCCATTCAAATCTAAATCAGTTTGTAATTGTATTTTTTCATTAACGATTTTGAAAGGTTCAGAGAAGTCGTAAACACTTGATGGAACGTCTACAGCTTCAAAATCAATACCATATGCAACACAATGAACTTTGTACTTATTTGGATAAGTTGGGTTAGCATTAATATGAATCGTACAATATAAATATTCAGGTGGTGAACTTGCTGATGGTTTTTCAATCCATAATAAATATCTCGAATGATCTTCATTTCTGTTATCAAATTTTCTCCCTACAGTTTTATGAATTGTAATTCCACCAGTTGCACTGAATGTTACACTACTAAGACTCATTCCTTCATAATCAGGAAATAGCCATTCAAGAATGAAAGTGTATTTTCCATCTTTTATTGTGTACATATTAAATCCAATTCTAGCTCTGTAAATATGATTAGCTTCTTTATTCAAGTCTATATCAATGACCTTTTTTGAAATCAAATGTGGTGAACGAGGTAAATTGACATATCCATTAACTTTCAAGCCATATTCAGTACTGACTTCATCGATATCATTCATCAAATATTTGAAAGCATTCTTTGGATGAGAAGCAGATGAAATATGACTTTTTTCTAATTGATCTAAATTTACGGCATCGGTTTTATTTGTTCCTTCTTTTAAGTTAATGATTTTATGCCCTCCAAGTTTTAAGTCTGCTGCCATCGCATTTGTTCCATTCAATAATAAAGTGTTTGCTCTGATAGTTTGTGAAGCTCGATTTAAAACTCTAAAGTTTACAGCATCAGTTTCATTCACCACATCCGCTAAATTCGTCAATTTATTTCCAGCCATGTTTAGATCACCCGCCATTGGAATACTTCCATCGAGTTTCAAAAAATTATTATTCACATAGTTTCTGTTAACAGCTGAATAACCAAATCTTGGGTTATCAGGTATGCCAAATAGATCATTTCTATTCATGCTGACAGGTGCATAAATTACACCACCTGTATTTATATTAAGGAAATCAGCTGTTTTATTATCAACATACTTTTGTTCACAGCGTCTTGTGGGTTTGAGGGGTTATCCTGCAGGTTGAGGATTTTGTTTAGTTTCATGTCAATATTACTGCCAAATACAACATGGCCGTTTTCAATTTCATAAGCGGGTCATGGAGAAAGTAAGACAAATTGGTATGATAGCCATAGGCCCCATAAACGATGATATGTGTTTTGGTGTTAGACGCAGGAGCTGTGCTGGAAAGTAAAACCTCAATTAACGCTTGACCGCCACCAGTTTTTTCGATTCGGAAAAGCTTCTTCATATAACCATCAACATACGGGGTTTTGAGAAAAGGTTTTTGAAATGACTGTCCGACGTCACGTATGTTCAATGTGCGAAGATCGAGCCCAATTGTAGCTTGGCGTGGGTCTGATGGTGAGAAAAACTCAGTAACAAATGTATACTGTCCATTTCTCAAAGATGTTACATTAAAACGAATTTTGGATGTAAAGTTGCCTCTTCGTTTAATGAAAAAAGACAATGATGACTTGTTTATGTGATAAGGTGATCTGTCAAAATTCTCAATTTGAAGGTTTGTTGCACCACTGACTGCAGAAGACTTGGATATGTCTTTTAACAGAAAAGCGAATGGGTTGCGTTGAGCTCCTGATGCTGAAAAAACAAGGTCATCAACATACTTTTTGTTGGCAGAATCTTTATCAGAGTTTGGAGATCCAACATTTGTTATTTTATTGTCACCCATGTCAAGATCACCAGTCATTGCAACACTTCCATCTTTTTTAAGAAATGGTGAAACATCAATGCCAGTAATTCCAGCAATTTCAGTATCAACATACCCCTTCGTGGCTGAATCATTGTTTGCTGTTGGCGCTGCTACATTAGTCAATTTGTTACCTCCAAGATTAAAATCAGAAGTCATTGCAACGCTTCCATCTTTTTTCACAAAGTTATTATTGAGATATGTTTTATCCGCTTTACCTTTTGTGATATCATCAACGTATTTTCTATTTGCACAGTCTTGTAGAAGTATAGGGTTTGCAACATTAACTATTCTATGAAAACTCATTTTAAGCTCACGATTAAATACAATTCTACCTTCTTCTATTACAAAAGCTGGGTCGTGAATATGTGATAAAATGATATTAGAAAATCCATAAACACCATAAACTATGACATGATGTTTGGCATTATTTTGTAAATATGGTGAAATCAACAATAACTCCATTGATGTGGAACCATGACTTGTTTTTTCAAGGAAGAATATTCTTTTGAGATAACCATCAACAAGATGAGTCTTTGGAAATGCTCTTTTTATTGAATCCTTTCTTTCAATTAAATTAGATGACAGATTGTCGTCATCGACTGTTGCATTATTTGGGCTACCATCAGTATAAAACTCAACAACTAAAGTGTACTTTGAAACTTCCAATTGTGTCAGATCAAAACGAAGAACAGTTGTAAGACCAGCAGTAGGAATAACAAAAGACAAGGCTATTTTATTAAATGAGTAAGGGCTTTTGTCAAAATCTTCCAATTGCAGATTATTCGCATTTCTAAGAATAGTTGTTTTTGATGTATCTTCAAGAAGAAATTTGAATGGATTAACACGTGTTCCTTCAATTGATAAAACAGCATCATTAACATATCCCAAGTTAGCAGAATCATAATGATTTACTGGATCACCAACATATGTCAAACGTTTATTTTCAATGTCATAATTACCATCTTGTGTTAATCTAAATCCATCACCTTTGGGACCAACAGCTCCAGTAGCTCCTTGTGGACCAATTGCACCTGTATTACCTTTTGGACCTCTATCACCTTTTTCACCTTTGGGACCAATTGGACCAGCTGGGCCTCTTTCACCAGTACCAGTTTCTGTTTTATCTTGATTTATTTGAGCATTAAAAACTCCCATTATATCATCTTGTTAGATTAATCTTCCAATTGTTGATTGCCATATAATATTAGATTAGATTAAACAGCACCATAAAAATTTCTCTTGATTGTCTTCATCGGCTTGTCAACATAACAGAAGGAATATGGTTTTTTGGTTGCTTCAATGTATTTCTTCTTGTCAATTCCAAGCTCCTGTGCAATCAATTCCTTTCTCTTGAGGATGGGAAATCATAAAGGCAGAAGTGACTGCAATTGAGTCTGATTGATTTTGGACAGCCATAGAATGACTGTGTGAGATATATGACTGAACAGTTCTTGTGTCTCCCCTGAATGAAATAGCTTATGATTTGATCTTGTTTTTTATCAGTCACGAAATCATCAAAAACAACCAATCGCTGCAAATCTGTGTTTTTTATTTGTTCAACTGGCAATATCTCTTCTTGACTGCAAACCAAGGCAGGATATCCAATGTGACTGCTTATTTCATCCATTACTTTCCGAAGATATTGATATTTGTCTTGATCTAAATTTTTTGCATAAAGATGTATCTGATCATAATAAACCAATGGTTCCATAATCAGATGCATGAACAATGTTGTCTTTCCAGATCCAGAATTACCAGCCAGCAGCATCCTGAAAGTGTCTTTTGGCATATACGGATACAACTGTCTGAATGAATTCTTTAAACCCTGAATATCATAATTAGGGATTTCCATATGTAAATAGTTTAGATTAGTCTAACACAATTGTATATGGATATAGAACGAATGAAAAAGCTTCTTAAAAGTGGAATTGAAGCCGGAAACAAAACTAGAGAAGTTCGTGATGTTATCAAGACTTATGAATACAGAAAACAGGATGCATATGATACAACATCAGAATTACTGAAACCCTCTATTGATGTCCAGAAGAGTGTGAAAGAAAGTGTCGACGAAAAACAGGATGAAGTCATTAAACAGTTGAAAAAAAATCAACAGGCTTTAACACAAGGACTTGATGATGTTATTGAAGCTAATAGAAGAGCTATTACAATGGGAACGGAACTTCCTAGAGCCATTGAAGCACCTGAAAAAGAGGATAAGACACCCAACATATTATCGATCGATAACTATTTCGATAGAGATGATAGAATCATATTAAAAAATAACAAGCTTTTAAACCTAGCGAGTTAACTCAAGTCACCCCACAAAAACTTATTGAAGAAAGGGGAAAGCTGCAGAAAAAGCCAGGGATATGGCAAGAAGAAAAAAAAAATCATTCACTCCAGAAGAAAATGAATCTCATAAAAGAGAAATACAAACTTTGAGAAATACAGAGAAACGATTTCAGATGTATTAGCTTCTTACAAATACAAAACAGGGAAAGGAATGGGTTCAAGGGATGCATTTTTGGGTGACATGCTTTCAAGACTACAGTTACTTGGTGGATCTATTTCAGCCGGCAACAACAGCAAAAATGTTCAAAATGAATTCACAAAAATATTGCATACATTGAACAGACTGGGAATCCTGAAAACCGGTGAGTTGAATAAAATAATGATGAAATATCTAATGTAAAAGTATATGACAGAAATTTCATTACGATTCAACAGTAAAAACAGAGACAAAATTGGTGTCAGCAAGAGTCATGATTTTGAAAAAAGATTCAATACACCTCTTAAATTAACGAATGATTTGAAATATGAAATGGCTGTGAATGTCATCAATATGACATACAGTTGGTACAATATCAGAGATATTTTTGGGAATAATCAAATGAAATACAGTGTTGATGGAGGTGCAAACTGGTTCACAATAACATTCGTCAATGGTATGTATTCATATGACGATATCGATGATTACATTCATAAATTCATGGAAAAAAAAAACCAAAGACTTAATCCAGATGAAACAGATGAAAAAAAATACAAGTATGGTATTAATATAACTTTCGTTTTGTCAACATATCGCATTTTGATTGAACTCAATGAAAATTATCGTGTGGATCTCAGAAATAATGATTTCAGAAAACTTATCGGTTTCGATTCAAAATTGATTGAAGCCAATGAATATGGAACAAATTTACCTGATATCACAAGAAGTGTAGATGAAATTTATATCAATTGTGATTTGGTGACAGATAGCATTGTTGATGGAAATAGCACAAATACAATCGCTGTTATTCCTGTCACAAATCTCGTTAGAAGTTTACCTTTCACTTACAAACCTCGTTTTCTTTCATGGAATCCAGTCTCAACACATAATATCAGCTCAATACGCTTTTATGTCACAGACTCTTCTAGAGCTCCAGTCGATTTAAATGGGATAGATTGGTATATTGAGTTGTTCTTGAGAAGTGTGGAATTATAAAACCTAATAGTATATGAAACGGTTTGAGTTTAAAAAATATGAACAACATGGTGAAGGTATTGTGACTGATATGATCAAAACAGCTGGAAAAAAAGCAGCCACAACAATTGGTGAACATGCTGGCAAAAAAGCTGGTGACAAAATCATAGAACTTTTGAAAAAGAGAAAGAGTGGAACTGAGAGTGCGAGCCAGACTGGTGGTTTAATCAAAAGAAAGAGAGGCCGACCGCGTAAAATAACTTTTATCTAACACAATAATATATGTCAAACTATCGTGACTCAAAATATATCGAAAGATATGAAGATGTAGTGTTCGAACTAGAGACAGCACTTAATACTGTAGTAGCAAACGATGCTCATCAGAGAAAAACAGGTTACCGTTTCGTTGTTGATAACAGTGGAGAGACTACACCATTTGACTGGTATAATGCCCGTTTTAATGTTATTTTCAAAGAAAATAAGCTTGCAGATGGAGCTAACATTGCTGGTGCAGATCGAAATGGTATTGTTAATTCAGCTCACGCTCTTATTAACACCATTAATGTAAAAATGAATGGAATCGATGTTTATGAATGCCGTGATGCAAACCAAGCCACAAATATTAAGTCATTGCTTGAGTATTCACAGGGTTATGCTGTAAGTCAGGGAACCAATGAGTTCTTCTATCTTGACACCAGCAGAGGTGCTGAAAACAGAGTGGCACAAGCTGCTTATAACAAAGGATTCTCAGATCGTAAAGCTTTGCTTAATGATGGTGGTGAAGTAAATGCAGAGATAGCATTGAACAGATACGGTTTTTTCAAGAGCTTTTGGGATGAACTCATGCCTAACTCAAAAATAGAGGTGAAATTGACACTTGAGAGTGATGCCAATTTGATTTGGCAAGCTACTGATGAATGTCGTGTGGTACTAACTAAATTCCAGCTAATTGTTCCTCGTATTATTTTTAATTCTACGGGAAAGTCCTTATACATGAGCAAGTATCTTGACAACAGAAAGTGGACTTACATGAGAGAACTGATTGAGAGAGGCAATTCAACAAGACAGCAGACAGCCAATTTCCGTATTTCCACAGGAATAAACAAACCCAGGCATGTCTTTGTATTCATCATCAATGATGCAAGTGATGCATCTCAGACAGCCAATAAATTTCTCTATAACACATTCTCAGTTGCAAATAACCGAACTTTGACTGATTGTTATCTTGAAGTTGGCAACGGAAATGATTATCCAGAGCTTCGTTATAAACCATCAACAGAACCAACAAGAGTATTTAGAGATGTTTTGAAATATGTTCAAGCTGTAAACGATTTCAGTGAAAGTACCCTTCTCAACAGGGGCAATTTCGGTACAATATTCCCTTTTGTTTATTTCGATCTGACAAAACAGAAACAGGATATCAAAGATGGAATGACAAAACTGACTTTCAAATACACTTTGAGTGCTGCAACAAATGCTGATTACAGTGTGTATGCACTGGTCCTCTATGAGCAGGATATTGAGATGAGAAAGACTGATGGAAAATTAATTCTGAGATCAATGTAAATTAAATAATTAATTAAATTAAATAAATTAAATAAATAAATAAATTAAATACAATTAAATAATTAAATTAAATGATTGTTTGTATTAAATACAATTTAGTATAAACATATATTATATGACTACTTATCATCCTCATGGAGTAAGACTTTCAGGAAGTCAGAAGCAAAGGCTTGCAAAAGCTATACAAACAAATTCACCGGTAACATTGAGACTCGCACATGGAGATCTCACTGGAGGTGATCAAATGATGTTGACAAAAACACAGATAAAAAAATTAGCCAAATCACAGAGAAATGGAACAGGTGCTGATGTAAAGATATCCAAAGCACAGATCAGAAAATCAGTCCAAGAAGGAGGTTCTCTTTGGTCCAGTCTTTTTTCACTTGGAACAAGACTATTGCCTTATGCAGGTAAAGCAGTAGCTAAAGCGGCTCCAGCATTGGCTACAGGTGCTCTTTCTTCATTAGCAAGTCTTGGCATTGATAAACTATTTGGAAAGAAACAAAAAGGAGGATTTCTTATTCCTAATGCCAATTTATCCCAATTATTTAATGTAGGAAATTTATTGAATACGAGACAGATGGCTGATGTTATCCAAAAAATGCAGTATGGTGGAGACGTTGTTATAAAACCAACAAAAGCGCAGACTGGAAAGGGTATTGGAACAATACTCGCCAGTATTGGAATTCCTTTGGCTATAGAAGCAATCAGAAAATTAACTGGAAAAGGTTTGCATGTTGAAAGCAGCCGTCCAAGACGGTCAATACCTGTTCATGTTCCAGATGACATTGTACCCAGAAAGAAAGGTGGGAAACATGCTATGATTCCATGGCAATCTCCTCCTGTTTTTGGTACATGGAATAACCCAATCGGTTATGGAATGAAAAAAAAAACCAAAGGAAAAGGACTTCTACTGGGCAAAAACAGTCCATTCAATTCAATCCCCATACTAGGAACCATTTTGTAAACAAACCCTTATCCAACTTTAATTTAATCAATTGGGTTAAACAACTTGGAATAAAACATTTTAGAGGAGTATTTTCAAGAGACAATCTTCCTAGACAAATAAAAAAGAATGAATGTGGGATAGTCAATCTTGATTCCAAAATTGGACCTGGTACTCACTGGGTATGTTATAGGAATTTCAAAAATGATAAATACTGTGAATACTTCGACTCTTTCGGTTTAATGATGCCAACAGAAGTACAGAAATACATGGCTGCAAGCGGTAAACAACTTGAATACTCTGGTGATGAGATACAAGAAAGGGAATCAGTATTATGTGGATATTGGTGTTTGTACTATCTTCTTGAGAGACAAAAAGGCAGCTCCATTCTTAATACAATACATAATGCTGAATTTGATCCAACAGACACAAGAGTCAATCACAGATTCATAATCAATTATTTCAAAAATATGTAATGTATATGTATGTCTGTTAAGTTAAACAAAAACAGTGGGATAATAAAAGTCGGCAAATATTACGCGTGCTATAATGAGAAAGAATACTTTGATCCATCAGGACAGGAGATACCTGCTCAAATGGAGAAAAAGAATTGTTTCAATGAATCAATGCGTATTAGAGATCCGTTATTGAGTAAACAATGGTGTTTGTACTACCTTTTAGAACGTCAGGAAGGTACTATGATATTAACAATATTATTTGATGATAAAAGATTTAATAAATTTCTATCTAACATAAAAGTATGATAGAATTCGAAATAATTGATGATGTTAATATATTTGTTATAATAGTTGTCAATAGATTGATTGGTTTGCGAGTTGTAATCAAATGCACTTTGGATAATATAACAGTATTCTATGACAAACTTAGTGGAAATGTATGTCGATTTAACTACTAGACAAAGAAAATATCTAACCAATATGTATAATGGTAAAATCATATTGTGTTAAACAGAAGAAAGTCACTGAATGTGTACCAGGAAGTGAAAGATATCAGAAGACCAAAAATGGTCGAACTGTTATGAAATGTACTTGTGCTGAATGTGGAATCACAAAGACTAAATTTGTCAGAAATCGGGGAAACTGAATAGCCCGTCTGAAGGGGCGGGCATACTAGATTCAGCCGCAGATATGGCGCTAACAGGATTCTTAGAACATGGAGTCCCTTATTTAGCAAAGAAAGGTGTTGAAATGGGGAGATATTATGCTTCAGAAGCAATGAGAAATCCAAAGCTGCAAAAGAAATTAATTGACAAAGGACTTTCCCTCGCAAAGCCTGCAATCACAAAGGTTGGGTCAGAAGCTTTGAAACAACTCTCAACAAAAGTGAGACCAAATATTCGTTACAAAACAGATATTAAAGGATTAGATTATGGTGGTGCTATTGACATTCATAAGGTTATTGGCAAGCTTCCTAAACCGAAAAGTGGATGGACACCCGGAAAGTATAAATACATGGGACCTTATAATCCCCTCGATAAACAGTTAGAGTATGATAAAAATACAGGTGAGGTCTTGAAATGGAATGTACAACCTTATAACAAAGTGGATGAAATAGCAGCTTACCATGATATTTGTTATGATATGGGAAAGAATAAAGGTGAATGTGATAGAACAATGGTCGAGTCACTAGATCAAATACCATATGGTGAGATGCCAAAATGGGGTCAAACAGCTAGATTCTTAATCGACAAAAAACAGAAACTTGGTCTTGGTGTTTCAAAAAACGGAAAAAGCCGTCGAGTGAAGAAAACTGGCAAGAAAAACTAGCTGATGAATTACATGCACCCATAAAACGAAATTTCACTCGGCGGCGTGTGATTGTAAATAAAATTGATGAAATATGGGCAAGTGATCTAGTTGAAATGCAACAGTTCAGTAAATGGAATAAAGGTTATCGATATCTTCTTATGGTTATTGATGTCTTCAGCAAATATG
The DNA here is from genome assembly GCA_016490735.1 of Pachyseris speciosa. NCBI lineage: Eukaryota > Metazoa > Cnidaria > Anthozoa > Scleractinia > Pachyseridae > Pachyseris > Pachyseris speciosa. The sequence continues at coordinate 433,573 of JAEMWC010000587.1, read as the reverse complement.
GTTGGATTGTCCCATTGAAGGATAAGAAAGGTGAATCTGTCACTGAAGCATTCAAATCAATATTCAAGGAAGGTAGAAAACCACAGTATTTATGGGTCGACAAGGGAAAAGAGTTTTACAACAAACACTTGAAGGACTTGCTAGAGAAACATAGTGTACAGATGTACTCAACTGAGAATGAAGAGAAATCATCAGTAGTTGAAAGATGGAATAGGACAATTAAATCCAAAATGTGGAAGAAGTTCACTGTTCAAGGTAATACACAGTATTTAGACATGTTACCAAAATTAGTGAAACAGTATAATAATACCAAACATTCAAGCACAAAGATGACACCCGTTGAAGCATCTGATAAGAGGAATGAAGGAACTGTTTACTTCAATCTTTATGGTGATATGGAGCCATTAAAACAAAAACTAAAATTTAAAATAGGTGATAAGGTCCGAATATCCAAGTATAAACGGATTGTGTTCGACAAGGGCTATACACCAAATTGGACAGAAGAAGTGTTTATAGTTGATAAGATCCAGTACACTAATCCAATCACTTACAAACTAAAAGATCACAACGATGAAGAAATTGAAGGGAGTTTTTATGAACCTGAGTTATTAAAGGCTAAACAGGATGTATTCCGTATTGATAAAGTCATTCGCAGAGATTACAAGAAGAAACAAGCTTTGGTGAAGTGGAAGGGATATAGTGATGACTTTAACAGTTGGATACCGTTCAAGGATTTAAAGAAAATTATCTAACATATGTGTAGATGCAAAAATATTCCTACGATAATAAAGAATTAGACGTTTCAATAGATTGTTATCTCGATGATAAAAACGATATATGGTTCAGAGGAAGAGACATAGCCAAAATTCTTGATTATAAAAATCCGCAAAGAGCAATCAGAGATCATGTTGTATCTGATGATAAAATCTTGATAGACCTCAAAATAATGACGAATAGCAGAGGGACCGAAATTGTCCATCAGGTCGGAAGCAGAGGGACCGAAATTGTCCATCAGGTCGGAAGCAGAGGGACCGAAATTGTCCATCAGGTCAAACAGTCTTATAAATGTTTTTTTATAAATGAATCAGGATTTTATTCACTAATACTGTCCTCTAAAAAACAGGAAGCCATAAAATTCAAACATTGGGTTACATCAAAAGTATTACCATCAATCAGAAAACAAGGTTATTACAAACAGTTCAATGACAGAAGTAATAACATGCTGATGATTGGAAGTGAAAATGATCTGCACTGCAAGATTGTATCATTCATCAGAAAGAAATATGAAGACGCATTAATGATAGCCGGTTTAGGTGAAAATCAAATAAGCTCAAATATAAGAATCAGAAGTTATAACAAAGGATATATGTCTGGACAATGCGATTTGATGTTAATGAATCCCACCAGAAAATACAATGCTCTTTGTCTTGAATTCAAAAGTCCCACTGGTGTATACCAAGTGTCGGAAAAACAAACAAATATGAAGCAAATGTATGAGAAAAACAAGTGCAAATACATTATGAGCAATTGTTTTGAAGATTTAATTTTTGAAATAACCAAACACATGGAAGAAAGCAAATTGTATTTATCACGTATAAGAAAAGACTAACTTTTATCTAACCTATATATGTTAGAGAGGTCAGTATTATACTGTATTTTGCTATTTTGGTAGCCAAGAATATTTTTATTCCTGACTATTTATTTTGTGATGGCCATAAGCATAACTGTTGATTCCGTCTTTTGATAAATATCTTTTGTCATCGAAGCAGCTGAGTGATACTTTGTTGATTTCATAGCTTCCTAATTGATGATTTTCACTTCTGATTGTTTTCATTTTATGATACATTTGTTTATCATTGAATAGAGTGTCTTTATAATTTTCATGCTTGATTTCATTTTTGATTGTGTTCTTTTTGATTCCTTTTGCTGTTTTTCCTCCTTTCTGATCATCTTTAATATAGCTATACATCTTTGATCTCAGCCCTACGAATTCACATATTGGGACTCCAGCAGCTTCATCTTTCATTTTGCCAATTACTTTCTTATTGGTCTTATCGGAGAATGGCGAGCTTTCAGGATAGTCACTGTTATCGAATTTATCTTTATCATTCCAGAAATCCCTATAGACATCTTCTGCTTCAATTTCATATGTTAAACTGTCTGTGTCAGTGAAGAGCAGCTTAGCCTTATTACCATACTTTTGTTTAATGTAGTTGTAATGGAAATCATACATAAGTGTCTTACTAAGATCCAGAATACACATTCCTACATATGCCGGCCTGTTTAGAGTTAGTGTTTCTTTGATCTTATGCACTGCTACCAGATTTTCATTGAATATCTTACTGCTAACATAAGTGGTTTACTGGCTAATTTCAATAGCTTCTTCTCATCAGTCACCAATCTGACATCTACTCTCTTTCTGAGATTTTCCATAGTTTTGCCGAATACTGAGTTATTCATCAACTTGAAGAAATCTTTCTCAAAAGCATTCTTGGCATTAGTTCTTTTCTGTGTATTGAAATCAATGTACTGTCTCAGCCAAGGTGATTGTTTGAACTCTAGCACTCTGTGGATTTTTGTTACCTTCAAACCCAAGTCTGTGTATAATTGGAGGTTCCTGTAATGCAGAACATACTTCTCTTTGTTGCTTAATGTTGGCATCAGTTTATGTACCAAACCAGTCGATATATTGTATTTCTCTGCTATGTCTTTACAGTAATCTGAAAGCATGTCTCCAGTTACTTTCACCTTCTCTGGTCCAAGCGGGTAATCATTATGCAGATCATGCAACTCCTGGGGGTATTCCAGATCAACTTCCAGAATCAAACCCTTATTGCTGTCTTCTTTGTATTTAGCCAGGTTGAGATTATTTATTTTATTCTCAGTCATCCATCTGAATCCGCCAGTTGGAAGGTATTGACTCATTGCCCAACCGTATAGATTATTAGCATCAAGATACATAATGTACTTTGAGGGCGCCTTCTCATCATACTTCTTCATGTATTTATTATTAGCTTTACCGTAACGATTGGCAATATAGCTGATACCACCTCTCATACCCTTTTCAATGAACTGGAACATATCAATGTCAGTCATCAATTCCAGTTTGATATCAGTCATCTTCAGCATAGCATCCCATGACAAACCAGGAGATGTGAAATAGTGACACGGATCCAGTTTGTAGTACTCGAGACATGTTCTTCTGAAGTTCTCAAATACATCAGCCAACAGGAGTACATCTGTTTTAAGGTACAGATCATGATACTCGCCCATGTTTTTCAAAGAGAATGTTTCCCACACTGTCTGAGCATGTGTATAGTCTTCATCTGATATATGCGTATCACTCAGTATGCTATAGAATTCTTCTTTTGAGGGTAACTTCTGATTGAATTTATCGAAACTGTCCATGTAGTCGTATGGATAAACACCTTTCTGTGCTATCAGATTAAGATCTTTTCCCTTAAACTCTTGTGAGGTGAATTTTAAGGCTTCTTTTGGTAGATTGCCTACAAGTTTTCTCCAAACTGGAGCTCATGAACTGGAAACTATCAAGAAATGTTAGGTGATTGCCAAGCATGAAAGCCATATACTTCTCCATGTTATTTGGGATAGCATTGATGTTCATTTGGCAGACTTCACCTTTTTTATTTGTGAATGTGTGTTTCTTGACAATAGCTCCAATCTCCTGCATAATAAAATGACTGTCATAACCTCTTAGATTGTGAAATATAACAGGTATCTTCACTTCTTCTGGATTGACTCTAAGTTTCAGGTTACATTCTTGATGAGCTGATCCTCTATACTGGCCAGTAATGTGACAGTGATCTCGTACTCTGATATCCTTTTCAGTGTATTTTTTATCACAAATGTGACATTCTTTGGCTTTTTGGAATTTCTCTTCATCATCCTCAGTCATTTTCAATGGTTTATTGAATTCTTTAACAATCTTCTTGCAATATTTAACTTCCTCTAACATAGCTTCCATGAATTTGTATACAGCCTTTTCACCCCTGTATATTTGTATTGGCTTGCTGTATTTATCATCATAACAACAAACAACCTTGTAACCATATCCACAATCAGTATGCTTCTGATAGGCTTCAGTGTATGATTTATCATTGTTGGGTTGGCAACCGTGTATTTTCTCAGTTAAAGCCTCAAAATCAGCATAGATCACAAATGGTACTTGCTGTTGTTTATGGAAGTTGATGAATTTTAGAATATTATTGTCTTTGTTTGGCATCTTTATTGCTTGTGTGCCATTAACCAGTATGCAGTTGTCCACATGATCATTCAAGACTCTTTCTGAGCTGAAACATTGTAGACAGTGCATGCAAAAGTGTTTTCTTTCATTATGCTTTGTTTTGTTGCGCATGAATCTGTTGAAATCTTTGATTAAAACGTAGTGTTTGTTTTCATTTTCTGTAATCAATAGAAGATTCAAACAGTCTTCATACTTTTCTTTTGAAACGTAAATTGGATATGGTTGTTTGTTTTCATAACCAAATACATTGATGTTGATCTCATTTTGTTTTTCTATCTTATTATACTGTTTAGTTGTGACTGGAAATTCAACCCCCGAATAATCTAACGTATTAATATGTTGTCTATCAGATTTTTTTATTCTCTGAGGGTTCTTCTCTTGTGGATTCAAGTGCCTGATATGACACCATCTGAAACATTCATTGTCATCATTCTTTATGTTAATCAATCCCTTCATTGCATTCATTAATTCTGGGGGTAGTTTAATATATGATGAGCCTTTCATTGGCTGATATATTACAACATTTAGAAAATGCTTGTCGACTGATTCCACAACCCAGCCAGATCCTTCTGAAATCCAAACTGCAATCTTATTTAATATATTTTGTTTTTGCGCTTGAAGTGATTCACTGATCTGGAGATTATTTATAATTGTTTGAGGTGGACTGTTGAAAAAGGCTGTTTTATGTATTATTTCACCATCAGACATTTTTCTGAATGTTACCTTTAGTGTTTCAACGAATTTCAGTCCTTTCATTGATTTTAGTAAACTTACAAGACGGTACGCTACAGCCTTTCTTGTGTTTTGCAGTTGTAATAGCGGGTCTTTGTAATTTTTGATATCTATTTGAAATGATTTGGTGTATCCTTTGAGAGCTTTATCTGTTTGCTCTATCTTAGTCCTTGGTTCTGGTATTGGGGCTAGTTTTTTAGTTCTTGGTGCTGGTACTGGTCTATCTCTAAATTGTGGTGGTGAAAGAATTATGTTGTCTTCATAATCTTTAACCATCTGCTTCACATTCTTGCGAGGTGCTGGAATTGGCTTCTGCTTTTTGATGTTATCAGCGAGACTAACTAATCGCCTCATCTCGCCAACATCCATACGGCCTAATCTTTTCAATAATTCTTTGAAAATACTATTTCTATTTTCCATGTCTATACTATTAGGATATATAATTTTTTGACTCGGATCATTTACCATCTGGCTACCTGATCCAATATTTTTCTGACTTAGGCCATTTACCATCTGGCTACCTGACCTGATTTGAGAGGGCTTTTCCAAGGCCCGGAGATTTCTTTCTTCATTCTCCATAATAACCTAAAGCGACATTTCTTTAAGTGTTTTTTATATCATAAAGTACTTAAAAAGAAAAAAGTTGACCTTTGAAAATGCTGTTCTACCTGAATACTAATAATCGCTTAGAATATTGAAATTAGATGTTTTCTCGACGGATACTGCTCAAATATACTAATTATCGCTTAGAATATTGAAATCAGCCGTTTCTAGACGGATACTACTCAATTCTTTCATTCATTCATCATCCTAATTTTAGACTTGGAAAATTTAACCTTGACCTTGACCTTGGGAATTTTGGTGACCTTGACAAAAAGTGTGCTAGTTTTTTCAAAAACCAACACATTTTATGGAAAATGTGCTGTTAAAATTTTACGACACAAAATTGAAAAATGTGTTGTGAAAAATGTGCTTGATCACCCATGTACTATACTACTAACAACAGACGGTGTCTTTCACACCAAAATGTCGGTTTCCAGAGAGGAGCGACGTGACTCATTGGTGGACCTAATCGTCCAAACAAGGCGGGAAAAAAGCGATTAGAAAGCAAGCGGGATGGTGAAGAATGAACGCGTTGTGGTCACCTCATTTTATAAGCCTTGGATCTGCTAGGCTTTCCATGGCCAAAAAATCAATTAATATTACAAATTATTACTTTGCCATCGGCACTGACAAAATGGCAGAGCAGGATGAAGAAACTGAAGCAAAACTTTAGTAGCATGAAGAAAACGTTATGTCAAATGCTAGATTGTCCTTGATATCCGTGATACCTTTCACAAACACAAGGAAATCGGCTTCAGTGAGATCATTTCTGAGTTTATGAAAAGAAAGACGGAAGACTAACTCTTAACTTTGTGCCTGTAACGGAAAGCCAGCTATAACTTCTATGAAAGCTATGGGCAGTTACATTTGACATAGCCTCCGGATTTCCTTTTATTGTTCGTCGAGTTGTAGACTGCACACAAGGGGGCTTTTGTACATTATGCTAGCATTTTTTCGAGCATTTTAGCGAGGCAAAAGCATTGAGCATTATTCGAGCATTTTAGTGGCTTTTTCCGGGAAAATTAATTTTTTTTCCGAGAAACTAAGAAAGAAATTATGTTTTTTTTAGAGAAAATGAAGACTAAAACTCAAAATTCATAGATAATTTCGAGGATTAAGTTTTCTTGACTGTATACGTTGTATAAGCTGTTGTTGTTGTTACTTGCAACACTTGTACGTTTTTGTAAGTGTGAACAGTTAACACTATGTTAAAAATTTTGAAATTAATTAAAAAACCGTTTATATAATGAGCATTACCCGAGCGTTTTAGTGGCTTTTTTTTAGGGAAGACCGAGCATTTTAGTGGGAAAATTGGAGCATTAAGGTGGAGCATTTTAGTGGGGAAACAAAAGCATAATGTACAAAAGCCTAGTTGAGCGACCTTGTATGCAACACTGCACGTTTTGGATTAAAAAAAAAACTATTTTCGGGTAATTTCGGTGGTTTGTCTGTCCATGTCTCGAATCCTAAATCGTTAATAAACTATATTCTCTTTACTAGTTGTGCTTCGTAAATATAGTGCAGTGGTCATCCAGACCGCTTGTGAGGTAGCTAAACCCAGGTTCAACCGCTGTAACAACAGCTAACAGGAGTGTTTTTTTTTATCGCTCCTCTTTTTATTGCTTTGTCTGTTTTGTTTTTGTTGTTTTTATAATATTACTATTGTTATCAATGGTTGACCTGTAAAGCAATTCCGAAGTTTTAAAGGGATGTACTGGTTGACAAGGTACAAACAAATAGACTTGAACGTCACGAAAGCGCAATGCGTTTGATGTAAAGGAGGACAGACAGACTTTTCTTTTTCTCCTGTTTCCCGCCAACTTAGGGATATACAATGTAGTTTTGCAGGCACGAGTTTAGGCTAATTGCAGCCTCTTGTGTTTTTTTTATTTTCAGAAAATCAAATAAATTGAACCAAAATAGACTGATAAAGATAAGCTAAAATAGATATCCAGAAAAAAGGGAAATTAAAAGCAAGTGACACACTCAAACGTCAACCCACGGGCTGGCCAGTACCTGACGCATGCGCACAGCCATATCACCCAAGCAGTGGCGATGTTTGAGTTGATGTTTGAGTGTGTCACTTGCTTCAAATTTTACATCTACAAAACTTTAAAAACAGAGAGGTGTAACCCAAAGTACCAGAAGAAGTCATACCAGAGAGTTTGACTGAAAGTAGTGCAACAAGAAAAGAAAGTATTCGGTTACCTGATCGAAAACCGTGCTAAAAGCATAAAACAGGTGATGGGCTCCTGCATAAAAATAATAAAAGCTTCAAACATGCAATATAACTATTGTATTCAATAACTATTACCTTGGCGTGCATTAACACTACCATATTAACGCTACTGATCTCTAATTTGTGACCACTTCATTGTAAAGTTGATAACATTTCTGTCAGAATTTGAATCTTTCGTCGGACGATCAGCTGAAGGTATCCCATTGTTGAACTAGGACATCAACCTACTACATTGCTACCCCCGCCATGCGTCACTGAGTTGTAGGCTATACCTGGGCTAACACTAAGACAATACTACCCGTCACGTTCTTCGGGTATATAAATATTAATTTTTACTGTACATGCACAATGAGAATTGCAAATTCTAGCCGACATTACTCATCCGCGAGAAATACAAAAATGCCTCTTCGGCTTCGGCTCCCTCCAGTCTCCGTTGAAGCACCTAAGAAGCAAACAGAAGAGTATTTTCTGATTAGTCAGGGTGATATTGCCAATTTGTCCCACGCATTCAAAATAGTGCTGCCCGGCTCGTATGCTCAACACCGAGGTTTAATCATATTACACCCGTCTTATTTTCTATGCATTGGCCATCCGTTACCTACCGTATTGAGTTTAAAATCTTAGTTTTAACGTTTAAAGCAATATATCAACTTGCGCCGTCCTATATCTGCAAGCTAGTGCGATTAATAATGGTAATTGAACTGAGTGGAGTGCAATTTGGTCTGAAATCATACG